>JAJEKV010000205.1:1307500-1785551 GCA_021234155.1 Isoetes taiwanensis | reverse complement strand
AAATCAACAAGGCATCAGCAGAAAGTTTCATTTTTAAAACAATGCCAAAAACCGACATATCAAGGCCACGTTTATTTCGTGATAAAAGGAACATCTTTGCTTATCAAATTTTGAAATAAAAAAATCATAGGGTAGATGAATCATAGGCTAGGGTAGAAAAGTTTTTTTTTCTCGTTGAAATTGGAAGTTCAAGGTTGAGCTTTCACATAGATTTTTATGCATATTTCTACAAGAATAAGGACAATATCAATTTTTTGTTGGGAAATTTTGCGACAAGGATAAAAAGGACTACAAATTTTCGGTTGGAACTTTTGCAACATGGTTTAAAAAATTTGCCCCAACCTCTAAATATTAACGATGGCAAATTCAATACAATGGCAAATTAAATATAACATGCATGATGCACATAGATCAATATGATGGCAAATAGACAAATTTAATATGGATCAAATTAAATATGTGCGACCGCACATGGATTAGAAAGGATATGAGAACATCCGCAGTGAGCCATGCATCTAAGTGCTTGTGCTCCAATTGAGCTATGCATTTTAAGTGCTCCGGTAGTGCCATGCATTCCTAGACAAAAAAGATATAATTGCTAACAAAATAAGAGGCGCCTGAGAGGGTTGGCCTCATGGAGTTAGTACAACAAGGCATGGAGTCGTGGAAGACAACAGAAGCAACACAACTACACTTGTGTAGTGGCTCAAAAATGTAGTAGCTTGAATCCTCTAAAAATGAATGCAATATGTTGATAAGTTGAAAAAAAAGATGAATGTCATTATGCCTATCTATGTACATTGGGTTCGGCATGCACGGTAGAGCGAACTCTAACCTTGCAAGAAGGATGAAAAACCCAACAATCCAAGCTCAATCTATCGGATCAAGGCAATGCACAAGGACAAAGAATCATCCATCTCCATAGCTAGATCAAGCAAAATACTCTCTCTCAATACAGATCTCTCTGTTCTCTCTCCCTCTACGCAGATAATCTTTGGCTCATCTATGGATCGTGCAAATATCACGCGCAGCGTGCATGTCGTGGTACATCACTCCATATCACGGTATACTATCTTCTATACCCCTCAATAGTGGTGAGTGTGGTTAGTGGTGACAAGTGTGGTGAGTGGTGACAAGTGTGGTAATGAGTGTGGTGAGTGGTGACCACCCCCAACAAAGGGACCACGGTGGGAAAATATGCCACTCCGGAAGCGAGAACCCACAACAAAACAAACTCATATGGTCCTTGGACATGTCCCCAAATGACACATTTACACCCTCCTCAAATCCAAATGACTAATATAAACAAACCCTGGTCTAAAATGGCGGTGACGAAAGCGAGCCTCATCAGAATCGTGGCAAACTTTGAAAGTGATATCTTGAGTTCGGACCTCGTTTTGACCGGCACCATAGCTTCGTTGGATTAATTATCGCAAAAACACATCTTTTGATGTGGGATAGATGAAGTATTACGGAACTGTCACCATCCTGCTTTTACGGGAAAAACGACTTCGTAACTCAAAATTCTCCACAATTCTCTAATTGGAGCTATACCAAATCTGAATCTCTTAGAAAAGCACTTCTCTCTTTCAAAATAAGGCCTGAGATCCTTGCCATTTACGGGATTAGGCAACAACTTCCCCTACGGTGTCATCAAGTAAAGCCCCACCCTAGTACCTCTTTATCAATCGAAAATGGGCCTTCCATGGGCTTTGAAATTTGGATAGATGCTTCTTAGTGGTCTGCACAACACCAATTGCCCTTCCTCAAATGGTTTGACAACTTGTAACTTGTCTTTGATAAGTTTACTTTCTCTTTTTATGCCTCATATTGAAGTCTGTTGCTTGTCTCATCTCTTGCAATTGTAACAAATCATCCATCCTATTATGCACTTGATTTGGAGTTGGAACTTCTCCCAAATTCTCATAATAAGGTAGCTCCACAAATGAACATAAAGGAATGTCCAAATGAATAGGCATCACGACTTGCACTCCATAAACCAATTCAAATGGTGTAAATCCACCCAGCCAACTTATAAGTACACAGAAACTCCATAAGGCACACACAATCAAGGCTTCATGCCAATTTCTTTGATTATCCTTCAACTGTTTTGGCCAAGATAGGCTTTTCAGAATTTTTGTTTAGTAGACTGTTTGCCCATTGCCACGTGGATAAAAGCTGAAGCTTGCACATGTTGAACACCAATCTTTTACATTGAATTGAGCTACTACTTTCCCCATAAAATGAGTTCCCCGTCGGACAAAAGAATGGTTGGAACACCAAACCGAGAAATCAAATTGTGATAAAGAAAGCTTACGTGGTATTTTTCGTGAGCATGCTTTGCTTGGAATTGCTTCTACCCACCGTAAGCATGCGTATGTGGCCGCCAAGATATACTTATGACCTTTGGAAGATGGAGGATTGATAGGCTCAATGTAATCCAATCCTCATATATGAAACGGACCAACCTCAAAATAGGATGGAATGGCATATTATTGTGGCACATTAATTGTTTATGCCTTTGGCACTTCTCACATTGCTAACAAGGTCTCTAGTATCCTTGTAAAGAGTTGGCCAATAATATCTCCAATGAAGGATCTTCCTAGGCGTAGTTACGGCTGCAAAATGTCACGACAATCATGTACTTCTTTTGCAACAAATCATGAGTTTGCTGACCAGCAACACACACCTTAATAAAGAGACCTTCCATAGTCCTCTTATAAAGAATAGCTTTATGCACCACATAACCAAACTGCTTGTACTCTAAGAGCATGCTTTTGTTGCTTTGAAAATGATGAAGGATAAGTCTGATCTTGTAAATACACGTATATATTGGCATACCAAAGATCCACGGTCTCAATGAACCCTTGTAATACTCCATTATCCCACGAAATGCTACTTGCTGGTCTGTTTCCTCTTCTATTTCAAAGACCACTACTCAAATAGGCACTTGGATTATGAGCTCCTTGAGCCATTTTAACATACTTCAACTCAAATTCTTGTATGATAAGAGCCCATCTTGTAAACTTAGGATCTTGGGCCGGTCTTGTTGTAAATGCATGGCAATGGGTTCACATCCATATGAATGTAAACATATTGTACATTTGCTGAATTCCATTGTGAAGGAAGAAGATAATGTCTAAATTTATTCAAGGCCCACTTCAATGCTAACCCAAGATGCTCCACATGAGTCCATTTCTGCTCTTGTGGAGTTAACACCCTGCTAGCATAGTAATTCACGTCATAATGCTTTTTTCTGATTTTTCGACATAGTGTGACAGCCAAAGCTTGCTCCCAAATTTGTAAGAATAAATGAAATGGCTCACTCATTCTTGGAGGAATCAGCAAAGTTCTCTCTTTAATTGTGCAAGGCACCATTCAAATGCTTCTTGAGCATCTTCCTTCCGCCCTGGCTTCATACAATCCACAAGTGGCTGGGTTACTTTAGCAAAATTATGCAAATACCTCCTACTAAAACTGAATTGGCCATATAAGCTTCTCATTTGGGATACATTTGTAGGTGGTTTGACCTTCTCCAAGGCTGCAATCTTACCATGATCCACTTGTAATCCCTTTTTAAAACATAATTGCCCAATAGTTTTCCTCTTCTAGTGAAGAAAATACACTTAGCGGTTCAAACTTATACCATACAGTAGGCATCTTTCAAGAACTTTTCCGAGATGATACAAGTGATCCTTTCTTGGATTAGAAAATACTTGTTAAGTCATCTATAAAGACTCTCAAAAAGTCTAAAATATCATGAAAAGCATATGTCATAGCTCTCTAAATGTGGCTGGTTTGACCTTCTCCAAAAGATCCACTTGTAATCCCTTTTAAAACATAATTGCCCAATAGTTTTCCTCCTCTAGTGAAGAAAATACACTTAGCGATTCAAACTTATACCATACAAAATTCATCTTTCAAGAACTTTTCTTGATGATACAAGTGATCCTTTCTTGGATTAGAAAATCTTTGTTAAGTCATCTATAAAGACTCTCAAAAGTCTAAAATATCATGAAAATCATATGTCATAGCTCTGAAATGTGGCTGGAGCATTTGTGAGGCCAAAAAGGTAATACCTTGTAAGCATAGATGCCAAAAGGTGTTGAAAAGTCATTGCTTGATGTGGTGGATAGATTTGGATCCGATTATATCCCTGAGTACCCATCCAAGAAAGAATAGGCCTGATTTCCTCGCAACAATATCCAATAAAGTGTCTATGAATGGTGTAGGAAAATGATTTCTTTTGGTAGCTTTATTGAGTCCCCTCGTAATCAATACATACCGGATTGAGTTATTTGGCTTTCTCACTTTGGGACAATAGAACTGATCCAATCTGAATTTGGCACTGGTACAATAAATCCCGCCCAAAAGCTTCATAACTTCAGCCTTTACTTGCTCCTCTATTGCTTGGACTCATTAAGCCTTTGAGCTTGTTGACTGGTTTTGATCCTTGTTTCAAATCAATGGTATGCACCACAACCTCTGGTGGAATGCCTTTCAATTCTTTTGTAATTTATTGCCAAAATATCCCCGAATTCTCTTAATAAAGATATCAAATCGCGTTCTTCCTCTTGAGTAAGATCTCCTCCAAAGTAACCAATTCTTCTTGATTTCCTTAAGAAATATTGAGTGGTGATCAGTAATGAAGGTGGTGAATGGGTGATGAATGTGGTGAATGTGGTGATTGTGGTGAATGTGGTGACAATGATGAATGTGGTGCGTGTGATGACCGGGTGGGTGACCGTGTGTTAGAAAATGATAACCTTAGATAAATGCCTAGCAAGATAACTTATTTTCTTAAATCACTTTGCTTATGAACATTCAAGCTTGGGAGCCACAATATGGTCACTAATCCCAACTTGATCAAAGCAAGCCAATTCCAAATAATCACAAACAACTTCCTCTAGTAATGAGAGTGAAGCAAATATAAGCACAATCTTGAGTGCAACCACACTATAGTTCAAATGTAACTAAATGGTAGAACCATTAGAAAACCTTAATGAACACCGTAGTAATCAAGCATCGTAGCTATAGTATTGACCAATATACTGTAGCTACAGTTGACCGTCGGCTTCCTTGCTAAATCGTCCTTCAAATGTCTTCTACGATTGCCAAGAATGATCTTCTGAAGCCGTACCTAGCTAGTACAACCTCTATTGCATATATACGAGCAAATCCGGTGGTGCAGGAAGCGGTCGAACTGCTAAACTGGGAAGAACTTCATTGCACATATATCCCACAGGCCCCGGTCATGGTATGGGGCCTTTTTCAAACCATTGAAACTAGATTTTCATAAACAATTCAATCTAGGTTTCATTTCGAGTTAAACCTTTAAACAATAGTGAAGCATTCCAATCTCAACTCTATAGTGCAACCATAATCTTAGCATTAGGTATCAATCATTTCTTGCTTCTTGACCTTTGTGTAACATCACAGACATCACCGTTAGTCAGACAAATAGGTTCATCATTGTCAACTATAAGTTTGACAAATATTAACACTCCTCCTTCAAATTTTATTATCGGTTGACAATATTAAGATTGTTCCTAAACTGCTTAAATTTATTTTCCGCAAGAGCCTTTGTGAAAATATCAACAATTTGTTTGGCGGTTTCAACATACCTCATTTGAATATATCCCTTTGTCCGCTAGATCTCCGATAAAGTGGATATTGATTCGATGTGCTTGGTTCTTTCATGTGCAACCGGATTTTTGACAATAGCAATGCGGCTTTGACTATCTCGTCATAATTTCTATGGCTTCAACTTGTTCACATTTTAGCTCATCCAATAATCTCTTCAACCGGACAACTTCCTTGGCCACTAGAGGCAAGCAAGATATTACGCCTGGGGTTGAACTCATAGCTATAGCGGTACTTTTTTTGCATTTCCGGTTTATGACTCCACCACCTAGAAAAATTGCAAAACCGGAGGTTGACTTTCTACATTCTAGGTCACCTCCCCAATCGCATCACTATAGGCCACCAATTTCAATTTGTGACATTATAACAAATCCCATGATGTTGAGTACCTTTCAAATATTTAAGTACACGTTTTGCAGCATCCCAAAGTTCTTTTGTGGGACTATGGCATTTTCTGCTTAATATATTCACAGCATAAGCTATGTCTGGTCTCGTGCTATTAGCCAAGTAGAGCAGACAACCTACTAAAGCTCTATAAGGGATGAGTTCCATATCGCCCATCTCCTCCTCGGTTTGATCTTTTATTGTCGGTTAACACGTGTCCCGGTAACATAGGAATTTTCACAGCATTTGCATTTTCCAAGTTAAATCTGTTCAGCATATTTTCCACATGTTTGCTTTGACTCAACTTCAAGATCTTTTCTTCTTTGTTTCTTGTTACTTCTATTCCCAAGAATTTTTTCAATTCACCAAGATCTGTCATTTGAAATCTAGATTTTAAGATGTTTTTACAATCATTCAAGACACTCAGAGTATTGGCTACCATTATGCAATCATCCACATAAAGTGCTATGATGCAAAAATCATCTCCTTTTTCAAACCTGTATAAGTTCCCATCATTTCTTAATTTCTCAAACCTTTGTTCTTTCAAAAAATGATTCTCGTGGAGACTATTTTAAACCATAGACAGCTCTATTTAATTTCCAAACCATATCTTTGTTTACCTCAAAACCATTTGGCTGTTTCATGTAGGCTTCTTCTTCAAGAGTGGCATTTAAGAATGCAGTCTTTACATCCATGTGATGTAACTCCAATCCCAAAGTATTTGCCATTGTCAAAAGAACCCTGATACTAGTAAGTTTTACAATTGGAGAGTAAAGTTCCTCATAGTCTCTTCCCTTTTTCTGTGTAAAACCTTGTGCTACTAATCTTGCTTTGTATTTTCTTGTGCCATCAGGATTTTGTTTGATTCTAAATATCCACTTGCTGCCAATAATATTTTTCCCTTTTTCAGGATGAACAAGATCATATGTTTGTGTATCTTTAAAGGAAGCTAACTCCTCCTTCATAGCCTTTAGCCATTCATTTTTATTTATGCTATTCTGCACATCCTCATAACTTTCTGGAACTATCTCATTTTCAAGAATGGTCATGATTTGCTCATATGGTACTTCTTGTTTTCTTTCAATTCTCATGGGGTGTCACCTAATTTTGCTTCCTCTATTAGCTTTTCAGCTTGAGTTTTCTTCCTTTTTATTATGCCTTCCTTAGCATTTTCAATTTCAGGAATAACCTCTGCAGGTGGTGCAACCTCAGCTGGTAGCACAGGCTCCTTAACTTCTCCTGCCCTTATCTTTTCACTATCAGTGTTCACATCATAATTAACATTGTCTTTGTCTTCATTATCATCAAGATCTACTTCTTGTTCTTTCCTTTCATTTGACCCAGCAGTTTGTTTCTTAATTTGAACCCCTTGCTTATGTCTATCTTTATAAACAACACCTTCATCAAAAAGGACGTCTCTACTAACTATAATGGTTTGACTTTCTGGAATAAAAATTCTGTAACCTTTAGATTCAGAGTCATATCCAACAAGAAATCCAACTTCTGCCTTGTCATCCAATTTTTTCCTTAATTCCACAGGTTTATGAACATAACAAATGCAACCATATGTTTTAAACATACCAAGATTCAACCTTTCATTAGGATTCCAAACTAAATTTGGAATTTTACCCTTTAAGCTTGCAGATGGCAGCACATTTTGAACTTGAATTGCAGTTCTAAGAGCTTCCTCCCATAAATTCCTTGGTAATCCACTTTGCTTTAGCATTGCTCTAATTGCATCCATGACTGTCCTGTTTTTCCTTTCAGCAACCCCATTTTGTTGGGGACTGTACCTACAAGTTAGTTGCCTCTTGATGCCATGTTTGATGCAAAAATGTCTGAATTTTTCTGATAAATACTCTCCCCCTCTGTCAGATCTTATGCACTTGAGTTTTTGGCCAGTTTCTCTTTCCATTTCAGCTACAAATTGTTTGAAAGCTTGAAGTGCTTGTGACTTTCTTGTCAAACAATAAATTTTGCATTTTCTACTATAGTCATCAATGAATGTAATAAAATATCTATGATTTGTTCTACTTCTTACATTCAAAGGACCACATAAATCTGTATGAACAAGTTCTAATACCTGACTTGTCTTTGATTCTCTTTTCTTGAAGGGTAATCGATTCAATTTGCCAATTGCACACCCTTCACAAATTGGATTTTCTTCACCATCACTGTAATTTATGGCACCTAATTTCTTCAAGGCTTTCAGATTATGGAAGTGTGTGTGAGCTAATCTATTGTGCCATAATTCCAAATTTGGTTCTTGAATTACATTGACATTGCTTGCCATAAGACCATTCATTTGAAACAAATTCCCAACTCTTTTTGCTCGAAATTTCAAGATTCCATTCATAAGCACATTACATTCTTTTGAGTCAAAAGTGACTTTGTATCCCAAGTCAACAAGCTGACTTACAGAAATCAAATTTTTAATGATTACTGGCACACACAAAACTTCTTCTATATTTACAATCTTCCCATCCAAATCTTCAAGTTGTAATAGCCCTTTGCCTTGGATTTCAGTTAAGGCTCCATTTCCAACTTGAATTTGCTTAGAGTTTGTTAGGGACAAATTTCTAAGCAACTCAGCTGACTTTACAACTGATCTTTCAGCTCCAGAATCAACTACAAGCAAATCAGAGTTATCAGAATTATATTTTTCATGAATAACAGCAAAAGTATTGGTTACCTCCTCATCTTGATCACCAATCTCAACTTTGCCTTTATCCTCAACTTCTCTAGTCAAGTATGCTTTTTCAGTGTTCCTTCCTCGACCTCTGTTTGAACTTCCTCCCCTTTCCCTTCCAGATTTCTTTGGAGTAGGACATTTTGCAGCCATATGCCCTCTCCCTCCACAATTAAAGCAATTGAATTCTTTTTCCTTTTTTAATTTTGGGCACTCACTTTTGTAGTGCCCCTGCTCATGACACTGATAACAAGTGACTTTATCCTTCTTTTTAATGAATAATACTTCAGGATTTTCTTGATTTTGCCTTAGTATCTTTTTCTGTTCCCATTCTGTCCTTAGAAGATTCTCAGCCTCTTCCTTGGATCTACAAGTGTTTCTTACAAACAAAGCCAAGTTTTTCATTCTCACTTATGGCTCTAAAAATTTGAAGTACCGACTCCTCCTCGAAATAATGGTACCGCTCCTTCGGATCAGCTATCATATTGTCAAATTTGTTGAAGAACTCAACTACATCTTCTTCTTCTCTAAGTTTTAAATTTCTCAACTCATTTTCAAGTAAATCCAGTTGTGAGGATGTTTTTTCTTCATAATGACTCAAAAGAAATTTCCACATGTCCTTAGGACTAAGAGATCCGAGTTTCAATCTAATAGTAGGACCGACTTTGCAAGAAATAATACCTTGAGCTTCCTTGAGTTTTGCTTGGAGTGATTTCCACACCACCGGTTTGCTCCACCAGGGCTACTTGTACTTTTACTGCTGCACCTTATCACATACCGGCACCTTTAGAAGTTTGTCCCGCTCCCTCCCGCCACCGATTACGCTGAGCGATTCGACCAAACCCCGGTGCTAGCTGCTAAAGGTGCTGGTAGGATCTACCGGTTCCCACAAGTCTTCTACCTCTAGGATGTGAATCATGGCATCCTTCCACACTTGGAAACCAGGTCCACCCTTGTAGACCTCCACCTGATTCAGAAGACTAGCCCCAAATCTGCTAGACATATCTGTAGGCTCTGATACCACTGTTAGAAAATGATAACCTTAGATAAATGCCTAGCAAGTTAACTTATTTTCTTAAATCACTTTGCTTATGAACATTCAAGCTTGGGAGCCACAATATGGTCACTAATCCCAACTTGATCAAAGCAAGCCAATTCCAAATAATCACAAACAACTTCCTCTAGTAATGAGAGTGAAGCAAATATAAGCACAAAATATTCTTGACTGCAACCACACTATAGTTCAAATGTAACTAAATGGTAGAACCATTAGAAAACCTTAATGAACACTGTAGCACTGCTACTGTAGCTATGGTATTGACCAATATACTGTAGCTACAGTTGACCGTCGGCTTCCTTGCTAAATCGTCCTTCAAATGTCTTCTACGATTGCCAAGAATGATCTTCTGAAGCCGTACCTAGCTAGTACAACCTCTATTGCATATATACGAGCAAATCTGGCGGTGCAGGAGCAGATCGAACTGCTAAACTGGGAAGAACTTCATTGCACATATATCCCACAGGCCTGGTCATGGTATCGGGCCTTTTTCAAACCATTGAAACTAGATTTTCATAAACAATTCAATCTAGGTTTCATTTCGAGTTAAACCTTTAAACAATAGTGAATCACTCCAATCTCAACTCTATAGTGCAACCATAATCTTAGCATTAGGTATCAATCATTTCTTGCTTCTTGACCTTTGTGTAACATCACAGACATCACAGTTAGTCAGACAAATAGGTTCATCATTGTCAACTATAAGCTGAACAAATATTAACATGTAATGGATGTGGTGGATGTGATGACTGTGATGAATTTGATGCATGTGGTGACTGTAATGACTGTGGTGAATATGGACTGATCTGATTTACCTCATCCTCCAGAATGTGCGCATGCCACCAAGCTGCTTGTACTTGTATAGTGGGCTGATTTCTATTTACCCCATCCATGCTTGATGTCAAAATCAGCATCTCTACTTGATCTTGATCAATTCCTTGCTGGAATAAAGTCTCCCCAATGGGTCTTTGAATGGACTCTTCCTGCATGTTCACAAGAGTCTCGTGTAACCCATCTTCACCAATACTTTCCAGTCTTTGGATATACTTATCGGCAACTTGCTGCTGTAAATGACATGTTTCTGAAATTTGGGTACCTTTTAACCACTTGTACAAAGTCTTATTTTCCCTGTCACCCACTTCTAAGACATGAAAACAACTAAGACCTTGCTGCCCTGACACCATAGCATTCTCTTTGCTGATTTCTAACTGCGGGCTGCTCAAAGAAGGATTGCAAAGAAAGGTACCTTTTGCTGATTTTAGAGGATGATCTATAGTAACCTTGTGTTCTCCTTGAAAGATGTTCATTTCGCGCTTCCTCCATGAAGTCTCAGCTTGCACGGCATCTAACCATGTACGGCTCAGCAACAAAGTATAAGTTTCAGCATGCACACTCTCTGGAAATTTCAAAACCATGAAATCCAAGATTGCTTCCACCTCATAGACCTTGCATAAGACATTTCTTATGACTCCCATAGGCTGCACCTTCATTTGATTGAATGCTTTGAGCATCATAGTTGTCGGTTCCATCATTTTCAATCCAACTTGAAGCATGATATGGTAAGGCTTTACATTCACTCCACCGCCGGTATCTATGTTGGCATCCTTGATTAAATATTGATACTCACATCACAAAGAAATGGCCCTGGATCCTTGGATTGCCGGGCTGGTGGCTCCATTCTACTTTTATTGGTATCATTGGATATGATTTGTTGGACTGAAATTTCTGATTTTGTTCTTCCCCCTAACTCTTGCAACAAATTGGGAGAATAATGCATCAATTGCTCAAGAGCAAGTGTGACTTTAGTGGCCAAAACTTGGCTGATCACATCATCTTCATTTTGAACTTCTTCATCCACCATAGGAGGCATCACTATGGGCTGATTTTCTTCTATAGACTGAAACTGTTCTGTGGGCAACACATTGAATTGCACCTTCTTAGGTGCTGATACCTTCAAAGCTTGTTCCTTCAAAGCCTTTGGAAAAGAGATCTTAGTCTTCTCCGCAATTGGCACTACTCTTGGTTCTTGTACCACCTTTTGTGATCTTGTAACCGCATTTACTTCTCCAATCTCTTCTTCTTGCTGAAATGGGTCACTATCTACCTCAACAAATCTACAATTTACTACTGATTTTGCCTTCTCTTGTTTCTTAAGCTCCTCAATAAGAGCCTTAACTTGAGGATTATCAATGTACTTTGCATCTTGAATGCGAACATCATTATTAGGAAGAGGTACTGATTCAAACATTTGCTGCTTTGGTGGATACTTGTTGGTTGCCCATTCTGGTTTCCCATGGATTTTCCAACAAGTAGTCTCATCATGCTTGAATTTATCACATAACTTGCAATACAAATGAGCCTTACTTGGATACCATCCCTGTTTGGGCTGCAGCATTGATGTGGAACCCATTGGAACTTGTTGGGCAATTGGAGCTTGTGGCATCATTGGAACTTGTGGTATAATAGGTGCTGCTTGCATTGGTTGAATAGGAATAGGTGGTGCTTGTTGCATAACGAAGAATCTTGGATTGGCCCTCTCAAAGAATCTCTTCTCCCTATATTCTTGATCATTATGACCTTTTATTTGGCATCTTGAGCAGAATTTCAGCAATCTACATGTAGCATCAGAATGTCCAATAGACCCACAATACTCACAAATAATAAATTGAACCTCCCTTGGCTTCTCACCAATTGTAAGCTTAGAAATCTTGGCTGCAATATCCTCTGTTTTATGCTCTGGAGCAGCAACCTCATGAATGTATCCCAACTTATCTTCAGCCTTGAGTGCATACTTTTGTGCCTCTAACAATGTTGTAGGCTATTTAGCCTTCACCTTATGAGCAATAGCTCGTTTCAGCCCCTTCACATACCATTGGATATCCATTTCATCATTCCTGGCAATCTTCCAATGAACCACGGCTTTGAGAACCGCAATATACCTCTGATTATACTCTCTAATTGATTCATCTTCCTTTTGTGTGAAATTGGTCCACCTTTCCATAGTCTTATCCTTACCATGAACTTCTTGATAATTGGCAATGAAAGCTTCCTTTAATTCCTAATATGTCATGGTATCTGGCTGAGTTTGTGCCCATTCCTCCACTGAATCTTGCAAAGAACTATGAAACCAAAGCAAATAATCAGCAGCCGGTAACTTACATTGCTGGCAATACCTCTCAAACTTCACAATATGCTTCAAAGGATCCCGATCTACCAGATCATCAAACTTTGGAATCCCCATTGTCTGAAAACCCCATACCATAGGTGGTAATACAGCCATCTCTGCCTCTTCTTGGGTTTCTTGAAGAGGCATATACATCCATATACGGTATACTATCTTCTATACCCCTCAATAGTGGTGAGTGTAGTTAGTGGTGACAAGTGTGGTGAGTGGTGACAAGTGTGGTAATGAGTGTGGTGAGTGGTGACCACCCCAACAATGCCAAGAGTAAAAGATCTTGTGCACTGTTTCGTTGCCATATTCAAGTACGACAAGGTGAAGTTTGAGTCGCCTGTTGGCCCTCGATTAGCCCCCTACCTATGCTAACCTTTCATGCTCTATGCTACCTCTGCCTACTGCCCTACACATGCCCTTTTTGGGCATATCGTTTGCGATATCAAGTATAACAACTCTGTAGAGGCATTTTGATTAAAATTATGTAATAGCTGGGCATGTTGAATGAAAATGTTGAACTGGAAAACTGCTTGCAACAAAACATGAGATTGTTATTATCTTTGTCTAAGTTGTTTTGTTTGCCTAAGTTTATGATTGTCTGCACTAAACAGTAGTCTTGCTATAACAGCTAAAGGTATGGGACATAATTATTATGGAGAACCCCCTTGGCCTAATGATATTTTTTCTGTAGTGGAGATCTAAAAATATGCATAGGTCCGAAGATTTTCTAATAGGTTAACCTTTTGAACTACTGCCTTAGATTTATAGACATGCGAGTGGAGAAAAAAGAAAGATTATTAAAGGGGTTTGGACGGCATGAAAAGAATCAAGCCCACTTAACACGGCTTACAACTTATATCCTTTCATGCTCTTTGAAGAGCAACTTTTGTCAAAGTGAATCGGCTAAGAATCCTTGTAGCTTGGAGAGGTATCCGGCTACTGGGGAACAAGAACTAAAAAGAACCATAACATAACTACAAGAGGCATTGTGGGAAGATAGATTCTTGCATTGCGAGTTTCTCTTTTTAAATCACTTTCTTCCAGCTTTTAGAAATTAGAGACCTCTAATTTCACTGTAATGTTTTATAAAGCAACTTACTTTTAAAACATTTATTTGAATGACCTCAAATTTTTCACATATGCGATCTACTCTTCAACCATCTTGTCACTGTCATAATCTTTCTATAACTAAAGGAAACACTTAACTTAACTCAAGCACTTCCCTATGGCAACCTCCTAAATTACAACGTGGTCTTATGATCTCAATAGCATGTGTCCTCCAAAAATTTTGTTGCTTGATTGTCCTTGATATGGTTTGGGGGCCATGGGGACCACTTGAGTAGATCTTAGGGAGGCAGCACCTAATTATCTAGAGAGTCAAACTTCAATGTCTAGATGCTTTTGCCCCAGGGGGTTCATCTCTATATAAGGGATATATGGCATGTGCTTTCCTTGGGTATGCAGAAACCCCTTTGTATACAGCTTGCAATCTATAGAAACCCCTTTGTATACAATCTTGTGCTCTCAAAGCTGGAATACCCTATTCCTTACTTTTACACCCAATTCGATCCCAATTTATCCTACCCTCAACCATAGTTCTACGTTGAGTAGATCATTGATGTAACCTACCCTCTATCTTACATTTACCTCCAAGCTAGGAATGTAAAATGGATCAAAATACTATAAGAGTCCTGTTAAACACACCATCAACTTTGAAAATCACAACACAATTGATCATTAATTTTAACTGCCCTAGATGCAAAATAGTTGTATACATCAGAATACTTATATGGATCCTGTACAAGACACTTCTTCACGTACAAATTATTTTGCTTATTTCTTTTGACTTATGCATATGTATTTGTCCCATTTTATGAATCATACCCAATTCTAAAAGAAATAGATACTTGTTTCTTGTAATTTCAAATACCTATATGGGAGCTCCAAGACATATTCAGCTACATTTTGACACCCAGTGTTTCTAATTACCTGACATTTGCCTGAACTAAGATGTTATAAGAATGATTCTACCGTGGCTTTCTCCATCCAAATCCTAGTCATGAGCAAATGCAAAAACTTGTGTCTATTTTTTTCATCAGATATTAGCTGGTACAGTCACAATCTCTTTTTCCACGCACAATTGAACAGCCTACCATATGAAATATGAGAACCATTCACATTTTGTCACCCAGTGTTTCTAATTAGCTAACAGTTGCCTGAACTAAGATGTTATAAGGATGATTCTACCATGGCTTTCTCCATCCAAATTCTAGTCATGAGCAAATGCAAAAACCTGTGTCTATTTTTTTTATCAGATATTAGTTGATATAGCCACAACCTCTTTTCCCACGCACAATTGAACAACCTACCATATGAAATATGAGAACCATTCACTTACTATAGTAGCCACTACACTGCTATGGTAGAAGCTAAATATGAGTCACTACGTGTTTCTAGTAAATGTGTGCCCGTCGTGATGGATTTGGACCATCAATTTACTCGGATATCTTAAAGCGAAGCTTACGGAGAGGTCTAGAGCCAGCAATCATCTTGTCCTAAACCTAAACATGAAATGGAGAAACAACAAAGAGCAGAAGAGAGAATGCAAAATTGTTATTTTCTCTCAGTTACCTCAAGCAAAGAAAGCATTGCTGGAAGCACAATCAATGCTTCGAAACCCTGTGGGGCTCTTTCTACATCTAACATGCACGCACCTTATGTGACGCTCCCTGCTAAAGATACGGCGCCCGGCCGTACGCTCGGCAGGAAATCCCCCGTCCGGCTCATCAACCGCACAGGCCCTCCGTCTACCCCACACTCTGGAATCCTCCGTAGTGCGGGAAGGGGATATGAAGGTGTCTTGCGCGCCCTTCCCCTATGGGCTCCTATCACAGCGGAAGCATAACACGTCAGAACTAGCAATACAATACAATATGCTACCTCGAGGGGTAGCTCAAACGCATATCCGTAGATGCAAAGAGCATAATCATATGCCATAAAACATGAGAGCTCCTACCCGTGGCTCCGACACGAAAGGAAGTCGACTGACTGGATAGGCCTCAAGATAGAGCAGACCGAATCATCACAATGGCGGGGCTGGCACCACTCCATCCGCCCCTCCTGTGCATACCTTGCAGATGGGCTAGATCAAGCTGTGGCATGACTCTAACCTTCCGGATACGCAATCCCATGGCATCACCCATCGGGACTACTCCAGGTTGCATCTCCCTGGTCCGACGAGGTAGGAAGGGTTGCATCTCCCCCTCCCGGGGTCTAGAGGCTCCACGGGCGACTAGAGAATCGTGGCGACACCGCGATTCGTACCAGTGAACCCCCGAACAAAGAGCCAAGGCGACACTTGCAACTCTTGAGAGGAGGTGGCTTGACCCACCATTGCCCGGGAGGTGTGGGACCCATGCTCGCCCACAACGCAGTGACCGACCATAAGCCCTAGCCCACCGTGGGATCCCCCCGGCCCCCTTTCGGCGGGGATCCACCCTCCATCTTGCCTCTAGCCCGTTGTGTGGTGCTGAGTTACATCATAGCTTCCATAGCTCCATAGGTGGGTTCCTATGCACCTGGCCGCAACTAATAGGAACTAAAGGGATCTACACTAGGAGCATACTACATATGGCCCTAGGTCTCTACCCCCCTTCCCAACACAAGAGGACAACATGATCAACCATCATCACATAAACGTCATGAACAATATCATAGGAACATCTTAACCTAATCATACATATCTAACTATCAGTTAGGGTTCTTTGATTAGGGTTCAAGATGTTCAACAATGGATCTAGGGTGGCTCTACTCTAGACACAAAATACTAACCCACCTGGAATGCTAACTCCCAGGTGAACTAACATGAACTCTACTCAACCTACCTCCTCCGAAAGCGCTTCCTCCCATCCCTGGCGTCTCCATGCTCCTTGACGAGGTTCGAAGACTTGCTCCCTCAACGATCATACACACCTTCCAGGGGCTGCTGCTCCAGGCTAGGCTATGACGAACGATGCTCGAAACGGGGTTTCGGGCACGTAGATGAGAGTTCAGGGCTAGGTCAGGAAAAAAGGTCTAGGGTTAGGGTTAGAGCTAATATAGGTGTGGGTCCACATGGGATGCCACGTGGCACCACTAAGATGGCCGTGTGGCGGTTGCCTAATAGGATAAGGCCATGTGGAAATGGGCCTTATCCTAAGATTATCTAAGTTAACAATTAACTTAGATGTGCAACCCTTGCCACTTATCCAAGGCATACAAGGCTACCTAGGTAGACTTGTATGGTGACGGGTCCAGGAATATACGTATTTATGGCGTATATTCCCTTGGAACGTCACATTCTCCCCCCCTTAGGACAATGCTGTCCCCAGCATTGCGCTAAGGTGACGAGCCTATCTCTCCTGCAAAATAATCATAAGATCCTACACTTAAGTTTAATTTAAACGATCAGCTTCCTATTAAAGTTAAATGTCAAAATTTAGGCTATATTTGTACTTATACAAAATTATATAGCCTTAACAAGGTTACTTCTTACAATAATCCAAAACATTATTATAAAAGTTATTAGGGTTCATAATCTAAATTATGGTTCCCCCATCTTCTCATAATGCGCCCCACCTCGGCTCCTTCTCACTTGCCTGCACATGGAGCACATTACGTTAGTTTAATTAATAAGTTTGTGGTTTTAGGGGACCACCCCCCTTACCAATACCTTGCACTCGATCATGGCCCTTTCGGATTTGAGCTTAAGGACCATTTAAGATGATCCCATCATTGCCCATGATCAAGTGCTACCTTGTATGTTGGATCTACATGCCTAAGTGATAATTATGAACAGATGGCAATTGTTGTTTATTACACCTGGTTAACATCCATACATGGGGTTTGCATGGAAAAATAATAAAAAGGATGAAAGCTTAACGAAAAGGCAACAGAAGAAATAGAAAAGGACAGAACGGAGGTTTTTGAACAGGTCGACGTCTGTAGGTGCCGGATCCGCTTGCTGGAGTGCCGGATTCGCTTGCTGGAGTCGGAACTGCTGAAGCCGACCAGCCTAGGAGCCGATTCTGCTGAGCTGAAGTGATTTGATGCTGGAGAAGGCCATAGCTGCAGAGATCAGGTTCTGTGTTACTGTGTGATTCTGACACTACTGTGTGTTACTAGTTTAATTCTGTGTGGTTAAAGGCTGCCAGTGCCTATTCTATCCTTTGTGGATCTCTATTGTGTTTAGACAGGTGAATCCTTTGTGGATATTGAGGAGGTGAATAAGGGAGAAGATTGTGTTTGGTTTTCTCTTGGGTTCAATTCCCAGGCTCAAAGCTTTTGATTCTAACATCTGGTATCAGAGCTTTTGAGTCTAAAAGGGAGATGGCATCTAATAAGATTGCTGCTTCAATACTTGCTGATGTCAAGGTATATAAAGGAGGTTCTGGTTTCCAAGCATGGAAAATGAAGGTTGAAAAGGCTTTGGAAGCAGAAGGGCTGTGGGATTTGGTCCGTCCGCTCACTGAAACAGAGAAGCAAAGGCGGGTTTCTATGAAGAATGAAGCTGGAGAGTCATCAAAGCCAGAGGCAGCAGTGGAATCAAAGGCTGCAAAGGATGCTGCAAGAGATTTAGCTCAAGCAAAAGGTATTATCATTTCAAAACTTGGCTATGGTATTATTGCTTCAATTCATAGCATGGATCCACGAGATATGTGGCAGTATTTGTTGAATGAATATGAGCAGTTAACTGCATCTCAGAGACATAAATTGGAACAAGAATTAAGAATGTTGAAATATGAAAGTGGTCAAGATTTGATTGAGTTATTTGATAAAATGGATGGAATATTTATGGATTTAGAAGGGGCTGCACCTCTTTCTGCTCAATCAAAAATACTTTATATTTCAGATGTATTTGCTGCATATGATGAAAATCTTGCATCTTTAATTCGTACTATGTCTAGAACTAAAGAAGAAGCTATAAGTATTGCAAGAACTGAAATTACACAAAGAGAGGCTAGAAGGAGTTATGATCAAGGGGGAGATAGTATTTTATATTGTGGGAGAGGAAGAGGTAGAAGTAAGGATGTAATATGCTATGGTTGTGGAGAGACCGAGCATATTAAGCCCAACTGTACTAAAATCAGAGGACGTTCATGCTATTCTTGTGGAGGAGCTGCCCATCTGGCCAATATGTGTACAAAAAGGGGAAGAGGACGTGGAAGTTTTAGGGGATCCTCTAGTAGAGGTGCATCCAGAAGTGTTACTTTTTCAAAGCCAACCATAGGTCTTTGTGTGATCGGAAGAAATTCCTGAGGAGGAGGTAAAATCATATGCTTTATCAAATTTATGTGATGAAAATGTGTCTAACCCTGTGGTTATAGATTCTGGAGCTGAAAAATCCGTGATGCAAAGTTCAAAGATATTAAGAAATCTTGAGACTAGTAAGCTCAGATGCGTGCGTATGGCTAATGGAGAAAACCAAAATGTAGAAGCTTGTGGTGTGTTAGAACTCATAGGAGAGAATGGAAAAATTATTACTATTGATAACGTGTTGTGTGTACCAGGGATGATAAAAAACTTAATCTCTGTAGCTGATCTAGTTGATAAAAATTATAAAGTCTTGTTTGACAAGCATATGTGCGTAGTTCATGATAATGGAAAAATAGTATTATATGCAAAAAGAATTGGAAATCGTTTTGAGCTTTGTCCTAGAAGTATAAACATTCTATTAAGTGAAGTTGGAAAGGAAAACTCAATGGAATTGTGGCATCAAAGATTAGGCCACACAAATTTGAAAAATATAATGTTTATGAGAAAACACAAGTTATTGGATGGTTTAGATTTTACAGATAATAGTGAAGAAAGCACCCCGTGTCATGGATGCATGTTGGGCAAGCAAAGTAGAAAACCCTTTCCCATGAAGGGTGAACGGGTAAATGAAAATTTAGCCCTAGTCCATTCGGATGTATGTGGGCCTATGAGAGTTAGAAGTGCTAGTGGAAAATACTATTTTGTGTCTTTTTATTGATGACTATACAAGAAAAAGCTAAGTGGTACTTCTTAACTCATAAAAGTCGTCTTCAACTCATTTAAAAGCTTATCTTGCGAAGTAGAACGTGAAACAGGTGCTAAACTAAAATGTTTAAGATCAGATAGAGGGGGAGAGTACTTATCAGATGAATTTAAAAGATTTTGTTTAGAAACAGGAATCAAAAGACAATTAACTTGTAGAGGTACTCCTCAGCAGAATGGTGTCTCTGAAAGAAAAAATCGAACAGTAATGGAAGCAGCACGAGCTATGTTAAAGCATGCAGGTCTTCCAAAGTTTTTGTGGGCAGAAGCTGTAAATCCTGCATTCTATGTTCAAAATAAAATTTCAAGCAAAGCCTTAAATGGTCAGATTCGAGATGAGTTATGGACAGGCAAACGTCAATCGGTAAAACACTTCAAAGTCTTTGGTTGTTTAGCATATTCAAAGGTAATAGCTGACAATATATCAAAATTGGATGATAGAAGCGAGAAAACATATTTTGTTGGATACGATAAGGAATCAAAAGGGTATAGGCTCTATGATCCAAATAAAAGGGCAGTAATTGTAAGCCGAGATGTCATTTTCTTTGAAAATATATTATACAAAGATCGTTTTTTAAGTACTAACAAACAAGATCGAGGTGCGAGATAAAGATCTGAGAATAAAGATGTTAACGGGAACCGATAGATTATTTAGATGATGAGGAAGAAAAGAACCATTGTCAATCAAGCGGAAGAAAAAAGCTGAAACGGGAAGGGTTGCACTGTACGCGTTGCACTGCGTGCACTGTGCTTTGTGCATACAGATAACGGTGGAACCAGCTCAAAAACAATAAGGCGTGGGAGAAGGACCAAGGCTGAATTGCTTAAAGAGGGGATATCTTTTGATACTTCACAATATGGAAGGGATGAGACCGGAAGAAGTACTAGGAAAAGTATTGTTGAACGCACGAGAAGATCTGAGAGGAAAGTGAACAGGTAATTCCTGCTCTTATGTCTGTGTTAGAAATTGATACCCCGAATAACTATAGTGAAGCCATAGAAAGTCTGGATTCAGATAAATGGAAAGATGCAATGAATGCAGAATTAAGCTCTTTTGAGCGTCTGAGGGAACATATAAGCTGGTTGACGGACCTACTACTTGAGGAATGTTGTTGGGAATAAATGGATTTTTAGAATTAAACAAAATGGATGGACAAACGCAAAAATTTAAAGCCGGACTAGTAGCGAAAGGATTTACTCAAAAAGGAAGGTATTGATTATGATGAAACTTTCTCTCAGATTGTTAAATTAACAAGTGTCAGAGCAATTATGGCTATTGCTAATATGCACAACTTAGAGTTGCATCATATGGATGTTAGCACAGCATTTTTAAATGCAGATCTGGATGAAGAAATTTATATGGAGCAGCCTCCTGGATACGAAGTTGATGGAGATAAGGTGTGGAAATTAATTAAAGGCGATGTATGGCCTAAGACAAGCTCCACGTCGATTAGGTATGTATGTATTGATAATCACTTGAAAACACATGGTTTTAGAAAATTAAATATGGATGGGAATGTCTATATCTATAGGGAAAATGAATACTTTTGCATAATTGCAGTATATGTAGATGATTGCGTAATGGCTGCTAACGATATTGGTTGTTTAAAGCATTGCAAAGATATTCTGAATAAAAGATTTCAAATGACAGACTTGGGGGAACTTAAGCAGTTATTAGGTATGGAAATTCATAGAGATAAAGAGAAGGGATTCATAGCTATTACTCAAAAAAGAAATATTTTAGGCATGCTTAAAAGATTTGGGATGACAGAATGCAAATCGGCAAATACTCCAATAGCAACTGGGCAAAGAATCAGCTCTGAGATGTGTCCCAAAACAAAAGAAGAAGAGCATATCATGATGAATCGACCTTATAGAGAGCTTATTGGATGTCTCCAATACGTATCAGTTTGTACACGTCCTGATATTTCATATGGAGTGAATGTGTTAAGTCAATTTCTAAATAATCCTGGTGAAGGCCACTGGAAATGTGCGAAACGTATTTTAAGGTTTTTGAAAGGCACTTTCGGAACTATGGTCTTGTATTCGGGGCGTAAACATGGTATAAGATTGAAAAGTTTATTACTTGAAGGCTTTGCAGATGCAGATTGGGGAAGTGATCAAGTCAAGGTCTGGATATGCCTGCTTACTAGGAGGGTCTGCTATCTCTTGGAAAAGTAAGAAACAAACCTCTATTGCACTTTCTACAGCAGAAGCTGAATATGCAGCGGTGTCTCTTGCATCTAGAGAAATTGTTTTTCTTAGGCGACTTCTAGCAGAGTTAGGAATTATTCAAGAGGGGCCAACATCATTATATTGCGATAGTACAAGTTGTATTGCCATGACTAAGAATCCAGTCTTACATGAAAGAACAAAGCATATTGAGCTACATAATCACTTTGTACGTGATCAAGTAAAGAATGGAGAAATAAGTGTCTTGTATAGACCTACTGAGATACAGTGTGCTGACATTCTTACAAAAGCATTAGCAGAATCTAAGTTTAAAGTATTTCAAAAGGATTTAGGAATAGAAGAAGTTGGAGCTATTACCACTTAGGCATGAGGGGGAGATTGTTGGATCTACATGCCTAAGTGATAATTATGAACAGATGGCAATTGTTGTTTATTACACCTGGTTAACATCCATACATGGGGTTTGCATGGAAAAATAATAAAAAGGATGAAAGCTTAACGAAAAGGCAACAGAAGAAATAGAAAAGGACAGAACGGAGGTTTTTGAACAGGTCGACGTCTGTAGGTGCCGGATCCGCTTGCTGGAGTGCCGGATTCGCTTGCTGGAGTCGGAACTGCTGAAGCCGACCAGCCTAGGAGCCGATTCTGCTGAGCTGAAGTGATTTGATGCTGGAGAAGGCCAAAGCTGCAGAGATCAGGTTCTGTGTTACTGTGTGATTCTGACACTACTGTGTGTTACTAGTTTAATTCTGTGTGGTTAAAGGCTGCCAGTGCCTATTCTATCCTTTGTGGATCTCTATTGTGTTTATACAGGTGAATCCTTTGTGGATATTGAGGAGGTGAATAAGGGAGAAGATTGTGTTTGGTTTTCTCTTGGGTTCAATTCCCAGGCTCAAAGCTTTTGATTCTAACATTGTACTCGGTTACCCGGTGCCGAGTACCCCTAGTGCATCATGCCCCAAGGGTTTTAAGCTAGGGAACGTCTCACGATCCCATCATCGCACATGATCACTTTAACCTTCACCATGACCCCCCTATGGCCAGGTGTGCGAACCCCACATCGTGGCATAGAGAGCATCCGACCGATGTCTCATCATCGCGCACCATGCCTTTCCTCTCTCTCTCGCATGACCCTATTGGTCATGCGCACCTCTTGGTGCATGTTGGCCTAGAGAACGCCTTAAAGGCTTATCTCATCATCGCCCACATGTTCCAAGATTCTGGCATATGTATTCCACTAGCTAGAATACATCTGCCAGAGCTAGAGGCTAACTAAGAACATACTAAGCTAACCTCCTGGCAAGTCGGGGTCGAGCAAGTCGGAGACGACTTGTCCATCAAACTCCTTCATAAACTCTGGGTATTGCTTCTCCAAATCCTGCTTCAATACCCATGTCGCGTCTTCCACGGGCAAGTGCTTCCACTTGACCAAATACTGGAGGAACTGAGACCTCTTAGTCTTCTTGAATGACTTATCAAGAAGTAACTCAGGCACAATTTCAACTTGCTCCTCCGTCATTTCCAACAAAGTTGGAGTATCCAAAACCTTATCAGGATTAGGATTGTGCCTTTTCAATAAACTTACGTGGAAAACCTTGTGAACTTTGAGATGGGTGGGGAGATCCAACTTGTAGGCTTGGGAGCCCACCCTTTCCAAAATCTTGAACGGACCAGCCCATCTAGGGGCAAGCTTCTTGCAACTCCCAATCCGAAGCTTAGCTTGCTTGACCTTGATCTTCAACCACACGCTATCGCCTACCTTGAACTCTCTTACGGTCTTGTGCTTGTCGGCTACACTCATCTGCCGACTTCTTGCTGCTAGGAGGTAACCCCTCACTTCTTCCACCAACTGCTGCATATCTCCTAGCATCTGCTGGGACACTTCAACCTTTGACACGGGATTGTGCCAAGTGTCCGGGGTTAAGCACTGGTACCCGTAATTTACCATGAAAGGAGACATCTGAGATGACTCCTGTTTGGCACTATTGTAGGCAAATTCCACCAAGTGGATATACTCATCCCACTTGGACTGCTTATTCCACACAAAGCTTCTAAGCATATCTTCAATGATTCGATTCGTCCTCTCCGTCTGACCATCTGTTTGGGGATGATAAGCCGTGCTCATGGAGAGCTTCGTCTGAATGGTGCTGAAGAGGTCCTGCCAAAAAGCACTCATAAACTTGGAATCTCTATCCGATATTATCTCCCGAGGCATGCCATGGAGCCTAAAAATCTCCTTCACAAATAGCTTGGCAGTGTCTAATGCTGTGTCGGTAGTTCTACAAGGCACAAAATGTGCCATCTTAGACAATTTGTCTACTACGACCATCAATGCATCTTTGCCTCGAAGAGTCTTGGAAAGTCCTGTGATAAAATCCATACTTACCACTTTCCACTTCGCATTCGGCACTGCTAGAGGTTCCAAGGCACCTGGAATTCGAAGCTGCTCTGCTTTGGTTTGCTGGCACAACTGACACTCGCGAATATATCTTGCTATCTGCTTCTTCATTCCCGGCCAGAAGTAGCTACTTCGAATCTTGAAGTAGGTCTTCATAAACCCTGCATGCCCTGCTATTGGGCTGTTGTGTGTGTCATGGAGAATTAGCTTCCTTACTCCTGATGATTCGGGCACACACAACTTATGCTTATGATACAACAAGTTGCCTTCCTTCTTATAATGCTTGAAGGCTTCTCGTTCCTTATCTGTTCTAGCCTCTCTAGAGAGGCTTTCCCATACCTCCTTGAAATCACCATCAGATGGTAGAGTCTCCTCAATTCTCTTGCCATACTCACTCGACAGAGTTGATATAGCATTACAATGTGTTCTCGTCTCAAGGGGTCTTCTAGAAAGGGCATCCGCAACCACATTCAACTTACCTGGCTTATAAGCAATCTCAAAGTCATACTCTTCTAGGAATTCCATCCACCTTTTTAGTCTTAGGTTCAGGAGTGGTTGGGTAAAGATGTATTGGAGGCTCTGGTGATCAGTATCTAACTGAAACTTCCTCCCAAGCAAATAATGTCTCCAAATACGAAGAGCCCTGACAATAGCTAGAAGTTCCTGATCATGGGTTGGATAGCGCTGCTCGGTGTCGTTCAACTTCTTGGAATCATAAGCTATTACTCTTCCTTCTTGCATAAGGACTCCACTGTTTGCTATCTTACTTGCATCTGTTGCTACTATCTTGTCCTTGCACGGATCTCGCGTAACTAGCACCGGTCTTTGTTGTTAAGGCCTCCTTAAGCTTTTCAAATGAAGCTT
Source organism: Isoetes taiwanensis (assembly GCA_021234155.1). Classification (NCBI taxonomy): domain Eukaryota; kingdom Viridiplantae; phylum Streptophyta; class Lycopodiopsida; order Isoetales; family Isoetaceae; genus Isoetes; species Isoetes taiwanensis. Next base: position 1,760,092 of record JAJEKV010000205.1, on the reverse strand, counting down.
GAACATTTTCTAACCAATGTGTTCTCCAATCTTTCACCTTAACACTCTTAGTGAGGTCCGTCAAGGGGGACGCCCACTTAGTGAAGTCCTTCACGAACTTTCTGTAATAACCTGCCAGACCTAGAAAGCTTCTTACTTCCGCCACATTCTTTGGAGCTGGCCAATCTACTCTTTTGCCGATCTTTCTGGGTCGGAGATCCCTTCGCCCGATATGACATGGCCCAAGTACTCCACTCTTTCCGTAGCAAAGTGGCATTTGGAGAGCTTTCCATACAAACGATGCCGCCTCAACTTTTCTAACACCCTCCTCAAATGCTGACTATGATCTTCAATGGACTTGCTGTAAACTAGAATGTCGTCGAAGAAGACAATGACAAACTCATCTAGAAAATCCCACGAAGGCGTCGTTCATGAGGCGCATAAAAGTTCTTTGGAGCATTCGACAATCCAAAGGGCATTCTTGTAAACTCAAAGTGACCATACCGCGTTACGAATGCGGGTCTTATGGATATCCTCTTCTTTTATTCTTATTTGGTGGTACCCTGACCTCAAATCAATCTTAGAGAATACCTTTGCTCCTTGGAGCTGGTCCATTAAATCATCTGCCCTTGGCAATGCATACTTGTTCTTTATCGTCTACTTGTTGAGCTGGCGATAGTCTATGCACCTTCTTAAACTGCCATCTTTCTTCTTCACGAAGAGTATGGGTGCTCCAAAGGGAGACACACTTGCTCTAATAAAACCAAGCTCAAGCAATTCCTGGAGTTGCTTCTTGAGCTCAACCAACTCCGGTGTGCTCATCCTGTATGGTGCCTTGCTGGTAGGCTTAGCATCTGGTGCCAATGTGATCTCACACTCCACACCCCTATAAGGTGGTAGCTGCCGGATTTCATCCGGAAATATATCCTTGAATTCAGAAATAAGCCTTGCTACTGGCTTGGGCAACTGCTTTCCCTTTTGATCGTTTCCATCCTGCTTATTGGGCTCAATTGCCTCCAATCTTAAAATGTAATCCACTTTATTTCTTTCTATGCTTTTCCTTAGCTGCTTCAAAGAAATACACTGCATAGAAGAAGCTGTCTTCTTACCTCTCACTATGAATTTGGTGCCGTCCGGTGCTGTCATGGCGACTTCATTCTTGGTCGCGATCGATCATGGCTTTCGCTGGCTTTAGGAACTCCATTCCTACTATAAGGTCATACCTTCTAATCTCCATAACCTCTGCCCCCATCGGCCACTTACTTCCACTAAGGTCTATGTCGAATGTGATCCTCCTCCCCTTAGTGTGCCGAATGGCGATGGCGTTTGGTTTTACCATAACAACCGGCCTTGGCTTAGACTTCAATACCTTGTTCTTCATTAGGGCAGCCAGCCTAGGAGAGGCAAAGTTATGAGAGCTACCTGTATCTATCAATACTAGATATGGACTGCTATCTATGATCCCCTCAGCCGCAATGACTGTTGACTGACTTTCAATGTCATCTGACTCAATGTTTGCACAGATATGGCACTCACCATCTATGAAGTCCTGGGCCTCATGCTGGTCGTCGTCTTCATCTGCTTCTGTTGGTGAATCCCAATCCATAAGCTCTGCCAAGGCTGCCTGCATGACGAATGGGCAATCATGGGTTCGGTGCCCTGGCTGGAAGCACCTGAAACAAAGCTTCTTCTCAATACATTCCTGTCTCTTCTCTTTCGTCAGGCTGTCTAGAATGCGCTTTAACATGCTGCCCCCTGATGCATTCTGCGGCTTACGGTCCCCAAAGTTCTTACCCTGAGCTCTTCCATCTTTGCTGGCCTCCCGATGGCGTAGTTCTTGATTGCTTACTCTGTTGCTTTGCCCTTGATGCTGTACCATTGACTTTCCTTTGAAGGCCGATTGTCTCTCACACCGCGTTCTTTGGAGCTTCTTCCAAACTTATGGCTTTATCCTCGACTTACGCCCCCGACTTAGGGTTGATTGCTCGGACTAACCTTTTGATATTCTTTGTTCAATCCCTCAATGTATGTTTTATTTGCTTGCCTTTCCGACACTCCAGGAACATGGAGTCTAAGTCGCATAAATTCCTCTGTATACTTTGCAACTGACAATGTACCCTGGTTCAATCTATAGAACTGCTGGATCTGCCTGCTAGTATGTGACCTAGGCACATAATGTCTGCGAAAAGCCTTCTTTGAAGGTCTTGAATCTGCAAATTGTTCCTTTTGAGCTTGTTGGACTTTTGCATAGCCTTTCCACCAGATTCTAGCTGCCCTATCAAGTTTGCTTGTAGCAACTTTCCCTATATCCTTATCCTTCATGCCATAAGAGTTGCGAACTCTTCCATCTCGTCAAGCCCGGCTTCGCCTCCATACGACTGTCCTTCCCTCGGAATTGACCCAACTTCCTAGTCTTCCACACATTGCTCATAGCAATTGTCAACTTTCTTTTTGATAATCATCTTCCTTCCTTGCCCCGGCTCTTACCTCTTACGTGGATGTCGGACTCACTTCCTGAACTAGAACTGTCTTGACTGTCTGAAGTGTCAGATGAACTGGAGCTAGGTGGTGTTGGACTCCTTCTGTTTCTCCTTTTCCTCTTCCTGTCTCTGGCATTTCCCTGATTGTCCTGCGCCTTCGGCTGTGGACCTTCCTCGATGCCTTGCTGAGGTAGCGGTGGAGGTGGTGGTGGAGCTGGTGCATATTCTTGGGCATTCATCAATGGGGTGGCCCAGTGGATCAGCTGATGCATCTGGTTCTTCATCTGGACGAGCCTTGCGTTGATTGCTTCCGGCGTCATTTTGTCGTTGTTGTCGTCTTGATCGCGTCCAAATAGGTTTCTGGGTACCCACTGGTGATGTCAGCCTTGAGAACCTGAGCCTGTGTTCCTTGCTGCAAGGGTTAATCATCAATGCTTGTTATTTAAGTTACACACTAATTGTTCTTGCTTAAAATTGAATTGTTGTTAGGTACAAAAGAAATCATATGAAAATTCCACTTACAAGTCAAGATCATGGCAAGACATTAATTAGTATATATAGAGATACATTTCATGAATTACATGATAATAGTGAAAAGAGAGTTACAATACACTTTAATTAGTTAACAAAACAAGTTTTTCATCAACGATATCGCTTCATAGACTTGAAGAAGTTCTTGACGTTCTTGAATCCTATGCCCTTGCCGACGTTCTATAGGATTCTTGCCGCCGATCCTCCCTCCAAAGCTCTTGCCATCTGTGGTGCCGGAAGTTCTGGTGCAGTTGCCGCTACTACTGACAAGTGCGCATCCCTGAGGTGGCCTCTTGCGAAGTCGAGAGAATGAAGGGCCGCAGATCTCTTGAAGAGGATAACATGGTCTACCCAATGCTCTATTCTGGCATGCTGCCCAAAGCCTGAGAGTGCGATGAGGAGCGCCACGGACTCTTCCCCCCTTGGACTGAACTCCTTGTGGAAAACTATCATCTGCCCTTGGCTCAGGGCCGGAAGGTAGTACCTGAGTGCTTTGCCTTTGCCTGGGCCCATGGTTCCCGTGCCTTTTCTCTGAGCTGCTTCACCGAAAACATCTAATGCCATAAGATCCTCGTGGTCTCTCCACATCGTGGTTGCATTCTCCAGGTTGATGCTGCTAGAAGCTTCACAATATACCCGAGCGCCTTGTCCGGCTTGGAGCTTGGGCCTCTTCCCGGCTTATACAACCTGCTTTGGATCTGCTGGAATTCTTCTTCTGGGATGACGGGTTCCTGCTGCTGATACATCTGCCTTATCTGTTGGTAAGCTTGAATGTCTGACATCGTTTCCCCGGCGTAGGAATGTCGCTCGGCTACTTCCCTTGGAATTTCTTGATAATCATAGTCGATGAAGTCGCTACCCTGTTCTTGTGCAACTAGGCTTAGGAGCTCATCGATCCTGAGACCTTCTTCTTGACAATAGGGAAGGTTGAGGATGTCAGTGGCGAATATGTACTCTTCGCCGTCGATGATGACTGGGGTCAGGGCCGTGATGCCAACTGGCGGTTCAAAATCTCGCCTTAGTACTTCCTCTTGGCGGGCTATGCGCCTCTCCATCCTTCTTGCCTCCCTGATTTCCCAATTTGGGTTCTCCTCCTCTTGCTCTTCATAATCCTGCTCAATCTGCAACATTGGTGTACCCGATGTGGAGCCGTAGTGTTCGTATGCCGCAGTCTCGATCTCGTGGATGCCTATCTGCTGCCTCCGAGTGTCGAGGGGTGCCAGATCCAAAGGTTGAATTGACGGCTCCCCTGGTTGGTTGACTGCCCTGTACTGCATGAACAAAGCTAAGGCTGCTTGGGCTGAGAGGTACCTATGCCTATGACGCTTACAGGTCATATAGTCTGGCATGTTTCTGGTTCTATCCCACAGCCTACTCTTGCCCCTGGATCCCCCACCTATGGCTTGGGTGAGAGAGTCTAAGGAAACCCATTTCCCTCCCCTAGGTGGCAAGCTAACTTCCGAGGGTAATACCTGCTGGTCATACTGGCACATGATGTCTGTGTAGTAGGGAGTTCTGGTCAAGGTGGCATGAAGGTCAAAGAGATGATCGAAGACATGAAAGGCTTCCTCAGCAGGGAAGTCACGGATGTGATTGGCGTCATCGTACCATCTAACAAAGCTTGATGGCGCCATTGAGCAGAGAGGGGTATGAAAAATGGCTGATGAATGTAAGCAAGGAGCTAGAAAATCGCCAAAAGGCCTGAGAGCAGTTTAGATGGGGAGAAAATGGCAATTGAGGCCCCTTTTTATAGATCTAGGGACGCCTCGGGTTCCGTGCACAAAGGTTCCTGATGGGGAGGACTTCTATTCTATGGCTATAGGTGTCCAAATGAGCTACCATGAAGTGCAAATCTAAGCAAAGCAGAGCAAGAAACACTACATGGCAGTTTGTTGGATCAAGTTTGGTCAATTTTGGGCGAAAAATTAGGCGAAACCGGGTTGCTCCGCGAAAATCAGCTCTGCGTGACGAGCGCAGGCAGGGTTGGCGCGGTGCAACCCGATTTCGGATCTTTTGGCTTGCAATGAGGGTTTCGGGAATTTTAAAGATGCTAATATGGCTATTTGGCATGATTCTAATCTAATTAGCAACTTTCCTTGAGCAGATTGGACGTATTTTTGGGTCAAAATGGCGAAACCGGTTGTTCCTCGGCTTTCAGCTCTAGGACAGCGCGAGGGGGTTGGCGCAAACCCCGATTTCAGATTTTATCCCAAAAATTTGGCTAATTCGCTTTAGGATGCCTTACTAATTTACTTTATTTTGGTTATTCTAATTATAATGGCCAAAACTAAAGTAAACTTTGAACTACTCAAACACATTTTCATACAAAATTAAGGTCAGTTTGCAACGAAATTTTATATTTATAAGGGGAAATACTTAACAATTACTTTAATTTACACAAAATTGCATCCTCAAGGGTATTCCTTGCGGATGCGACGCGTCAAGTGTATGTCCTTGGGCATCAGGGTTACCCTCTTAGCGTGGATCGCCGGAGGTTTCCCTCCTCAAGAGCTGGGTGAGCTCGGCTCAACTGAGCCTACCCAACACCCTTGTGGTCGGCGATGTCACCCTATAGTCGGTGATTTAACTCCTCGTGCATAACCTCCCGCATGAGTTTTCGGGCCTTCCTAATCGGGGAGATTAGTGCACCGTTGGAAGTGCTTAATCTCCCAAAAACTTCGAGCTTGCGGGAGAGTTAGGCCCGTGATGGACCTTCTTCCGGCTTCTCGGTGCATTGGCGGCTTGGGCTGCTTCTTTGGTGGTAGGCCCCCCCTCCCGCGGTCGTTGGATGTTTTGCGGCAGTACCAATCATTATACCTCGTCCCGCGGAGGTATTGTTGATATGCTTTGGCGTTGGTAGGCGGTCCTCCTTCCAAAGGCGAAGGATCGCTCACATATACGCTTCTTAACCACGTTAGGTGGCTTAGGCCAGGCCACCTTGGATAAGGTGGCCTTGGAGTGCGCCCTCCTCACGCTCCTCTTCCTCGCTCGCCTCCCTCTTCTTAGCCTCGTCTTCCTCATGATGGGAAGGCTCCTCAATTACACGGTCCCGGGGCGTCGTTCCTCCCTCTTGGTCCTTCTCTCATGTTCCCTCGGCTCAGCTCGCTCCCTCTTCTTCCTAGCAGCCCTCTCTTGAAGCCACTCCGCCCACTTTCTCCTTGCCCTTCTTCTTGGTTGAAGGGCCCGCCTCCTCGGTCTGCAGTCTTTGGGTTGCTCTTCCACCTGTTCTTCCACGCTCTTCCACCTCGGTGTCCAGAAGGCCCAGTGGCCGGGATTCTCCCGGTTCTCACGGGTGCCTGGCGATGAAGAGCTACTAGCTAAGGGCGCCCTCCTCAAGTCGTGATAGGTCACGCTTCTTTGGGGAAACTCCTCTTCCCCCCTTCTTAGGTCTGGAGGTGCTCCGGGATTTTCTTCGTGTGGCGTCCGCGCTACCGCAACCATCGAGGCGTGGGTCGCTTCGCCCGAACTTCCTAGGCTCTGGCGTTTGGTGCGAGCCATACTTGACCGGTCTAGAAAGCGGGTGGCGTAAGGCTGATCAAGAGAGATAAGGTGGAGGAAAAGTTTGGAGGGAAAATGAGGTGGCAAGGCTATTTAAAAGGAAGGGTCCCTGGGAATATTCTCCTACCATTAATAGGCCTACTTATTCGCCCCCCTTATTAATTACCCCATAGTACCCTTATTATTAGTATATGTTTAATTTCTAATACATATACTAAAATTCGTATTATACCTTAAGAATTTCAAATTTCCTAATAGTTTGAAGTATTAATTATAGATTTGCGCCATTTTTCACCCAGTCTCCGTTGGCATGATTCTTCACCCATTTTAGGTGAAATTTGATGCAGATGCATAATTTTCACTCCAATTTTACTAGAAGGTGAATTTGACTCATTTGCTTCTTAACCTAATTTCGGACCCACTACCTAGGAGGAAAATTTTTTTTCCTTATTTCGAGGTTCGATGGTAGAAATTTTTATTTCACACCCCTATAGGCCTGTTAGACTATTTTCATGGTTATGGTCAGTGCTAGTTCTTGGTCAACCAAGAACATCGCTCTGATACCATTGTGACGCCCTCGCTAAAACATACGGCCCCGACAGCCGGCAGAAATCCCCGTCCGCTCATCAACCGCGACAGCCCTCCGCCTACCCCGCGACTCGGAATCCTCCGTAGTGCGGGAAGGGGATACTGAGGTGTCTTTAGGCGCCGCCCTTCCCCTATGGGCTCCTATCACCGAAAGCATAACGCCGTAACTAGCAATACAATACAATATGCTACCTCGAGGGGTAGCTCAAACGCATATCCATAGATGCAAAGAGCATAATCATATGCCATAAAACATGAGAGCTCCTACCCGCGGGTTCGACACCTAAAGGAAGTCGGCCCGACTAGATAGGCCTCAAGATAGAGCGCATCAATCATCACAATGGCGGGCTGGCATAAGACAATGGCTAGGGTTGACCACTCCATCCGCCCCTCCATACATACCTTGCGGATGGGCTAGATCAAGCCGTGGCATGACTCTAACCTTCCTGGATCACGCAATCCCATGGCATCACCCATCGGGGACTACTCCAGTTGCATCTCCCCGGTCCGGACGAGGTAGGAAGGGTTGCATCTCCCCCCTCCCGGGGGTCTAGAGGCTCCACTGGGCGACTAGAGAATCGTGGGCGACACACCATTCGCACCTAATCGAACCCCCCAAACAAGAGCCAAGCCGACACTTGCAACTCTTGAGAGGCGGTGGCACCATCGCCCGGAGGTGTCCCGGACCCATGGTCGGCCCACACCAAGTGACCCACCATAAGCCTAGCCCACCGTGGGATCCCCGGCCCCCACCCCCAGGGATCCACCCTCCATCTTGCCTCTAGCCCCGTTGTGTGGTGCTGAGTCACATCATAGCTTCCATAGCTCGGTGGGTTCCTATGCACAGGCCGCAACTAATAGGAACTAAGGGATCTACACTAGGAGCATACTACATATGGCCCTAGGTCTCTACCCCCCTTCCCAACACAAGAGGACAACATGATCAACCATCATCACATAAACGTCATGAACAATATCATAGGAACATCTTAACCTAATCCCGGGGGATTCACCTTTATCACATGAGCATATGCCACCTGCGTGCTTAAGGTGAGAAGAAACACCCCTATATACGTACGCAAAAGTGTTGGAAAAACACCCCTTCCATGGAGAAAATACACTAGAATGTCAGTAAGAGGGGGATTTAAACCCCTAGTATACGTACGAAAACATCGAGAAAAAACCCCCTTCCACACACTCACTAGGTTTATACGGGTCTTCTGTGTGAATCCCCCGGGAACCTAATCATACATATCTAACTATCAGTTAGGGTTCTTTGATTAGGGTTCAAGATGTTCAACAATGGATCTAGGGTGGCTCTACTCTAGACACAAAATACTAACCCACCTGGAATGCTAACTCCCAGGTGAACTAACATGAACTCTACTCAACCTACCTCCTCCGGAAGCGCTTCCTCCCATCCCTGGCGTCTCCATGCTCCTTGACGAGGTTCGAAGACTTGCTCCCTCAACGATCATACACACCTTCCAGGGGCTGCTGCTCCAGGCTAGGCTATGACGAACGATGCTCGAAACGGGGTTTCGGGCACGTAGATGAGAGTTCAGGGCTAGGTCAGGAAAAAAGGTCTAGGGTTAGGGTTAGAGCTAATATAGGTGTGGGTCCACATGGGATGCCACGTGGCACCACTAAGATGGCCGTGTGGCGGTTGCCTAATAGGATAAGGCCATGTGGAAATGGGCCTTATCCTAAGATTATCTAAGTTAACAATTAACTTAGTGTGCAACCCTTGCCACTTATCCAAGGCATACAAGGCTACCTAGGTAGACTTGTATGGTGACGGGTCCAGGAATATACGTATTTATGGCGTATATTCCCTTGGAACGTCACACCTTAGAAGCATTAGCAGGAGAAAACAAAATGATACAAAGGTAAATTATGAAGCTATCATCTTGGTTTGGTGGTCTGGAGGATTAAGAGTGTCTAGGATTGCGATACAATAGCAAACTTAAAAGATGAGCAAGCACAGATAGATTCGGTCCATTGGATCTTGGAAAAATGATTTACCTGCACCAGGCATGTCCAGAACCTAAGAACCTTGCATACTCTAATTTAGATGAGCAAGCAAATAGGAATTGCAAAACACACGAACCTGGCAACAAATCAGAAACCTCTAGAAAGCTTGTGGACAGTAGAAAATGTAAAAATAAAACTCTAAAAATGGTATCTGATGGTGCTCTGATAGTAACTTACTAGTAAATGTGCGATCATACATGATGATGGATGTAGACATTTATTACCTCTGCCGGGCACACTATTTTGGACGGAAACCTTTGGGAAATCTACCAAATAACCTGGGGGGGTGCATGTGCGTGCATAGGGTTAAGAGAAATTACCCCTTATACGGAAATTTCCTAAGAAAAAATATACCTCATATTTTATATACCCCTACCATATTTCTCTTATATATATATGGAATTCAAGCAAGAAAAATACCCCCTCCCATATATGGGTACGGTTTTGGCCCCAAAAAGTCCCCCTCCCGTACACTCACATGTTTTCTACGGTTTTTACTGAGTGCACCCTTTGGGCCAAATAAAGATGGTAATGCCTGAGCCTTCTCGGGTTTGTTTTGCTTCTGCCATTTTGAAGCATTGGTAAGAATTGCAGAGAATGAAGCAGAGGCTTCACCGTAACATTACATTTGCTCGAGGTAAGCAATCAGGGTTCCCTTGCCATAAGTATGCGACATATTCGAGCTCGAAACATAAGATGTCTTGTAGGTATACATACATTTCAGAACGGGAAAAAACCCCTTCTCATGCACACACACCTTTTATACGGGATACGTATGTGAACCTCCCTGGCAAGTTGATTGGGGCACGATAGTTAAGGTGTCGTATCAAATGAAAATGTTACGCACTAGGATAACCAACACACCAAAAGAGCGGATCCTTCATCAGCCCGAACCTTTACGAGGCTTTATCTCATACTCCTACAGACCATATCAATTCCTCCCCTTCCTCGAGATACTTGCCCTCAAGCATATGGGACACACCAATGTTGCACCGAGAAATTGAACCTAAAGGCTCTGATACCAGATGTTATGCACTAGCACCTCTAGTGATAATTAACACACCAAAAGGGCAGATCCTTCATGAGCCCTACCCTCTACGAGGCTTTATTATCTCATAACCCCATAGAGCATATCGTCCTGCAATACATCTAGTGTTGAATTCCAATAGTAAAAATATTAACTCAATCGCCACATAAAATACTCAGGAATCCATGAATATAACATTGCCATGTCAGCCTGCCAAGTTCTAAATAATGTCTCATTCATGCCCCTTGCCATTGCAATGGCCACAATATCAATAGTAATTCTTGCCACTTCTCAGATGTGCCTTGTTTTGCCAATGGCCCTAAGATTATCATTAACAGGTCCAATGTTTGCTGTTGCATAATTCCACCACTCTTGTGTGTCTGCCCCTCAAGGAATTAGCCAAATCAGAGTTGCCTGGACTGGAACTTTTCGTAAACTTCCACAAATAAAGGTGCTAACCTTGCTTGTAGTTGGTCCGACCAAGGGCATGCAGCCATCTATGCTAATGAAATGAAGCTCTAAACCATCACCTTCACATAGATGTGTGTTCTCGATGCAGCCAACATCTTGAATGAGATCAATGTCCTCTTGGGCAGCAAGTGCAGCCAGTTAGGTTGCTGCAAGATCATGGTTTGATAATTTTGGCTACATGGAGCATATCCTTCTAACTATTCATGCTCTCCAAGCATTAAGCTCCTGGAAATAGGACTCCTCCCTTGCAATTTTTCTAAGCCTATTCCATGCTCTCCAAGCACTAAGCTCCTGGATATAGGACTCCTCCCTTGCAATTTTTCTAAGCCTATTCCATGCAAGCAACCTCCTCTCTTTTGCAACTGCATCCAAGGGCAGTTGAATCCAAAGATATAATCTTGGATGAACCTACAAGGTAAATGAACTCCCTTTCGATCCACATCACATGAGTCTCAAATTATAAACCTTTAGTTTTTTTGGTGCCCCCTCCCCTTTCCCCTCCCAATTTCTAGTTATGTCATCAAGAAAATCGAATACCGTGTTGTCTTGAGTCATCAATCTTGGGATTGAAAAGTCTCAAAATGACCACCTAGATTTCAGTCTTTATCCCTTATATTGGTGTATGCAGGTCCTTTTCTGTTCATATAGTTTACATCCTGGTTGTATATCTGTATTTTATTTGTTGTATTTGGTCGTGTTTCGAGGTGATGATGCGCATCAACAAGTTACAACACATATTATGTATAACTCAACACCATAGGCTCATTGTGAGTATATGCTTTGATGCCTTATCTGATGTATTCTTACGCACTTTCTTTATATTTGCCTAATTTCTTATCATTAAATTTGTCATATGGCATCAGTTGGCTCATCTATAGGCTAGTTGTCTGTTGTCCCATAAACTCGTGTTACATATCCTAATTTTATGTATCCTATTTATCATTCTCGTTGCTTATATTCATGCAACACAGTTTAGAAGGTCATGTCTGCGGAATCCAAGAGCATAATCCATTAAATCAATTCAAAATTTACAAAAATGTTACAATGCAGATCTCCGGACATTGCTTAAGTAATCGATGGATTTGATTTAAGGATTTATCAATTTGGACATAAGCTAGAGAAAGGAAACCAAAATTGAAAACTAAGATGTAAGATCCAATTCAAAAAATTTTGCCATAAGGCAGGAAAAGAAGAAAACAACAATTGTCTAAGAAGATTGCTAACTATGCTAATGAGGTATGTAATAGGAACTCAGAAAAAGATAGGAAAGAGGTGCTTCAGGGTGCTGCTAAGCTGTTACCAGAGTGGGAAGTTTTAAAATTGAAGGAAGTAGCAACAATGACACAGATAGTAGATAAGAGGAATTTTTTGTCCAAACATAAGCTTGACAGATCCACAGATGTGCTAAGAGCAAGGAACTCTGCCATTGTCTTTGCTGTTGATAGGTACCTGGCCTGCATAATGGATGTTGCTACACCCACAGGAGATTGCCGTATGCTGATCTATGAGTTGCTGTGCCCTATTATTAAGTCACGTGATGAGAACAATTTAAACCATCAAGAGGTAGTTTTGAGCTATCTTATCTGATGTCTTGCACACATATTGAAGTTACTGACCTACGCATTTTTACATCAGAAACAGATTTTAGCTGATGTGGAGGAACAGATATCACAATTGCTTGCTTTGACATTTGAAAATTACAAGTCACTTGATGATACTTCTCCGTCTGGCTTACCAGAAGTTTTCCTTCCTGCTTGTGGAACTGCTGCAGCTGCTTTGGTTCCTGCAGTCCAAATTTATACTCTGTTAACTAACATACTATCATTGTAAGCCCAAGCCGTCCTTCGCAATTTTTTCCAGGTATTGTTATTTCTTAAAGAAGGTGCTTTTGTTGTAGTTGCTTTTGGCCACTAATTACTTTCAATCTTCTCCTCCATAGACAGCAGCACGAAAGAGGTGCAAGCGACACATGTCTGAGACAGATGAATTTGTCTCAAGCTCTAACGAAGGCTTCCTGATGGATCCACTCACTCTGTCAACTGCGTACCTGAAGATGAAGAACTTGTGTGTTCACATAGGCAATGAAGTGAATACCGACATTCAAATTCATAACCAGCATATATTACCAAGGTATGAAATAAAAGTGGAAAGCTTTTACATATTGTTCATATTTTTCTATGCTGATACTTTGTGACCTATATCATAGTTCAATAGACCTGCCGAATATTACAGCAGGTATCTACAGTGTTGAACTTTGCAACAGATTGCGTGTAGTTTTCGGTAGCCCAGTAGCCCTCGAGCGCCCGTCACCTCCAGTTGCTGACTTGTTGATTGCAACGGCGAACTTTGAATGCGATCTAACGTCCTGGGGGATAAGGTAGCATCATATATTGTTGCTGTAGAGTGACCTGTTCATTCTTGCCTTGACACAAGGATCCCATCTGGCGTCAAATATTTGATTTTTTTGGTTTTGCAGGCATATAAAGGGGGGTGTGGATGCAAGAGAATTGTTTCACTTGTACATAGTCCTTTGGATTCAAGAGAAACGTCTACAATTACTTGAATTTTGCAAGTTTGATAAGGTAAGCTGTTTGAATTGAAAGTATTGATTGCATATATATGATTGTAGTATTGACCACATACATGGATTTGTTTGAAATTTTTGATATGAATTGGATATTTTACAATAAACTTACTTTGGTAACAATGCAGGTACGTTTGGGTGGAGTAACTACACAACATGGGACTGCACCATTCGTTGAGGAGGTTTACGAGAGAATAAAGGAAACTCTTAAGGAATACGAAGTCGTAGTTGGCCGTTGGCCAGAATATACATTTGTTTTGGAGAATGTAAGAATGCATTTTGGCTTTACGCACATTCAAGTGATTTCTTCTGATTCTTCTATGTTCAGTTGTAGGACGTTGAAAGGGCGTGATAGCGACTCGGAAAAGCACTATGCAGATGTGCTAGTTCCTTTGAAGGAAGTTATGATACCAAAAAGTTTTCTCTTCAATACATGCAAAAACTTGCACGTCGCAGATCCTTAACCCCGTATAGTGTACCAAATCGGTATTTTCTCGACATTTCTAAGATTTTGTTTCTGAATATCTTTTCTTAATTTGCCTGCACAATTGATCTCTTATAAACTTTTTAAATTTACCAGCTAGGAGTTGTGTTAAACACTATTAAAAGATTGCTAGATACTTTATGCGACCCAATGTGGAGGCAATGATGAGGGCATCGGTGGCATGTCTACCAAAGTGGATGGGAGTGGCAATCGGGGGAGCTTAATGATGTTACTGTTGCATTGAGGACCAAATACAAGAACTTGTTACAAGCCATTGTGGAGAAGTCGGTAGATAATGTGCATTTCCTTTCTTTTGCCATGTTTCTTGTCATTTTGTAGCATTATTCAAAATGCCAGTTTCTGAAGGCCATAAACATTATGGTAATATTTGTGTATCGCTGAATGCCTAAAAATTACATAGGTCCCTTTTTTTTCCCTTTAGGATGAAGCTCTTTGGAACTTAATTTTTTCTCTCGTGCACGCATGCAACATCCCAACAAAGCTAAAGAAAATACTTCAAGATACAAGAGAAGCTGCGGCAGATTCTCGAAATGCGGGAAAGGATGCAACCATTGAACACACAACTTTTAGAGACTATATCACATTTGCATGAAGTGTTTACTACCCGTGTTTTCGTTATCATGAGGTTACTTGGGATCGAATGGCAGGGTTGTTACTTTTTCTACAACTCAAGTTCCTTATTAGTGATTGTGCACTAGCACATAAGCCGGACCTTTACTTAACATATGAGTCACATACTTCACTTTTTGGAAAATCGGAAGGAAAATAAATCCTGGTACAAATCCTCATGCTTTGCATTGGGGGTAAGGATCCTTTATCAACTGTACCTGGGGTGTCGTTCCCTCACATTTTTAACTAATGCATGGTCTCTTTCACACAGATTCATCAGCTTTATCATGCATACACCTCAAATGCTTGGAACTGAGATAATAGTTTTATGAAGTATGTTGCTAATTTGTACAACCTTCTATGCTAATACAACATAGCTTTCAAAATGAGAGATATGACTGCAATAACATAATGGAGCAAAAAGTACCTCCACAATTATGTGCACTCAGGTGTACAGAAAAGAAATATTGTGCAATCATGACTTCATGTATATTCTCATCCCAAACACAATTGCACCAGCAATAAGAACTCCTAAAAAGCACTTGCCTAAATTCTACAACCAGAAAATAGTCAATGACAGAATCAAACGTAGAAATAACATCATATATTTTAGATTGTGCTATATGTTTGATATACTACATCAACTTTGCCATTTTAGCTATCCTAATATTGAAGACGTGAGAACTCTAATAAATTTGTGCCATTCACCATTAGCTGAACCCCATGCACTAGTATTTGCTTTTGAAATTAAGAACTATACTAAAAGCAGATGCGATATAGAATGTGGTCAACTTATGTAAGCAGAACCATAATTTTGACCTAAAGAAATAGATAAATCTGAAATCTTCGTTGATTTATGAGCCATATCTTTTATTCTACATACACAAGTATGCAATCTTACAAACGACCATCAGCAGAAGCGGCCATCTTCAGCTATGACAGAACTCGCTTGCACTTCATTCTACTTTAAAATTACTAGACTAGGAATGCACATGGCATCATCTAGTAGCACCAAGCGTGTGGCAAGTATGGATTCTGTTGCCATGCCCAACTGCTGAAGCTGTTGGCATAGCTTCCGACCAACCCAGCCAAAACATGACTTTGAACTATGATTTAAGCCACTCCACCCTCCGGCCATAGAGGGCAACCCTCCGTGCGCAGCACCTTGTTATGTTTGTAAATCTGTCCTTTCCCATAGAAGGGAGTGTCTTATCCAGTAAGCCTATCAGCACATCTTCATCACACTTCATTATTGCTGCTTGCCTTTGCATTTCTAGATCATCATCAAATGTTAGTGACAAGTCGATTCTAGTCTTTCTTCTATTGCATCAGCTAAACTGTTGCAAGATGCCTCGGCTGTAGCCATGCTGCCCTCTAACCTAAGAGCATCATTTTCCAGATTGCATAGCTTCCTCTCTGCTTCAAACTTCATTTCCACCATTTTCTAAACCTGTGCAAGAACACTCTGAATGTTCATGTCGAAAGTATTCAAGGGTGTTCTTTTTGCCTTCTTCTTCAAGGAGTCATGGTAAGCATCGGCAAGAAAGGAGGCCCAATTGACTCTGAACTCCTTCTTCCGAGCCAATGCAGCGGTTGTATGCTGCCAAGCAAATGCCCGAGCAAATTGAGTCCTGACCTCATTGTTCTGCAGCTTCTTTTGGTATACTTTTGCCACAAGGTCCAATAGTTCCTGCTTAAAATTGTGTTTAATCTTCTTCAAATTGATTTTTCCGTTCTGAAGAGGGACCTTCCATACGGATAAGAAGTCAGATTCAGAGACTTCTTCTGCCTTGATTTGCTTCAGTTTACTGCCAGAAGATGATAAACCATGGGATTTTTCGAATTCAAATTCTGTTCTCGCAAAGACCTGCAATAAAGATCACATGAATTAGAAAAGAGAGGCGGAAAAAAAAAAAAAACCCAATCTTGCAGGTTGTAACTCACCTTGTGACCTCCAGAATCCATCGAACAAGGTTAAGGATTATTGCAAGAAAGCATCCGGCTTTGATCAAGCAAGCAAGCGACTTCGAGCAAGCAAGTGCCTAGGAGTTCAAAATGTAAGAGGATTAAAAGTTTACGACACAATCAAATCATTATCTGCATGTTCAATCATTTCACGCGTAGAAATTGAAGCTCTGCTACAGCCCTGCACCAGACTGTACCTGACATCAGACTGGCCATCGCCAAACGTCAATACCCGTCCAGCAAGCGAACCAACACCGAAATATAGGTGCTGATGACGTTCTGAAATTTCGCATTTTTGTACACCTCGATTAAAAAAACACCCTCAAATGAATTGGCCAGATACGGTTGGCAGGCCGGATGATTTGTTGGAGTTAATGCATGGCATATGGGTTTTAGCATGGCGTATGCATGGGCGTCTAATCATTCCTGACCCATGAATGAGCCATGGTAGCGCAGCCCCATGGGGATGATCAGGTGGGATGATGGGTTGGATGGGGATGGAGGTGGTTGATATCGGATTTTCGGCCACATTAACCAGATCTCGCTTAATATATACAGACTTCCCTCTACAACTAATAGGAGCCCTAAGACTCTGCTAAGAAGGAAAAATATTTGTCCTATGGCCGATCCAAATACTCTTACATGTGGGACAAGGCAATACCTCACTTGAGTGAATCGGACAACAGTTGGGTTAATTGGAGCAAAGCTCAAGGGGAAAATGGAGGAATATATCTAAACTGTGGCCAAGAGCTTGATGCAAGGGACGTATCTTAGCTGCATCCATTCATGGATATCTGCCTTCATCAATCAAGCAAGCGCTCCACCTCAACGAGCTCCCTATATTTTTAGAATAGATCCACTATCGATCTGAGAGAAAAGAAATGAAAAAAAAAGGGAGGGGAAGGGGGGGAGAAAGAGGGACGAAAGTGCTAGGCCCGGCCACATGACCACGTTTTAAGTACCCCCTTCTCTTTTTAGGGGTGGAGCCCCCACCAACCACTTTATTGACCTCTTTTTTTGTCCCCTTCGTAACAATATCATTAACATTTTTTGGAAACCAACACAGGGGTCATGAAGAGTCATTGGAAAACCTACTCCCATATGGAAAACATATGGAAACCTATATAGAGGGGGGTAACAGAATCTCACATGAGGCCGTGCCTACTAACTCTTGCCAAACTTTTGTGGCCATGATTTTTGTCCCAGAAGGACAAACACTCTTACCTGTGGGCCAATCTAAGCAACAAATTTGGTCTTGCATCTGTAATAAAGGTCTTGCCCCTGTAAAGCTCATTATTTTATGAAGTTTGCATGCAAACAGGATCGGCAAGCTGGCATGTAAGAATGCAGGGTTGCCATAGATATGAAAAAACAGGGAGCAACAGACAAAAACATAGGAAAAAAAGGATCAACACAGAAAAACAATATATGCCTTCTTTCAATGGTTGAATTTACTTGCTGAAGTTGTGGAGATCAATGGGAGATGTGGTCCAGATGGCTCTGCATTTTATTGAGCTAGGATCAGCACTGCTTACCTCTAGCTTACCCTATCCTTCAACTCAAGAACCAAATATTTGGGGATAGAGCAACAAAGAATCAAGAGGATGCCATAAGGATCTACTATAAGATGGTGTTGACAGAGACATCCCTGTTCTTTATTAAAATGAAAGCTGACCAGTTGGATATATGTTAGGTTCTATAATGAGTATAAACCCATGGAAAATATGAAGTCCAAATATTCTACCATCCCTATAAAAGGATGAAATATCAAATATCTAAAAAATTACTCTATTGTATGTTTATGCCAACTTATCCTGATCTGATGGTCAAGGAACAATGGAGGTGAAAGTGGTGGCCAAGGAACTGGTTCAAATTAGACGTAATAGATATGAGATACAACATAGAAAAAGGGTCGCAAATTTTGTGTGAGACTTAACTACGTGTTGTCACCTGGCATCTTCCTACAATCTAGAATGGAAAGAGGGAAGTCAATTCTGTGCACATCAACTTAATAGGTAAAACACAATTAAATTGAACAAGTTTCCGAGCTAAGCATGTTTCAATTACATTGTTTCACAGTAAAAATTGGCAGTTTCATCACAAGTTTCACATAGTTACATTGAACTTATTTCAGAACAACATCACAAGTTTTTAACTTCATACAAGTTTCATTCTTAAATTCAAAAAATCCACAGTTCCATAGTTTCACACAAGTTTTCGAATATTGTACTAACCCTCCCAAGTTTCACAGTTTCACAAGTTTCAAAAATGTCATTGAACTATTAGAAGTCATCATGTCTAAATTCTGTATCTCGTAGGTATTTATATCATATATTATCTTGGAACATTAGATTCACGGTCCTGTTTGTTCAATGAATTTTCAATGATACGAGGAGTAATAGCTTTTTGGCATCGATAATGACATTCTCTAATAGTTTTGTTCGTAGATACTCTCTATCCAATGTCATGCCATATCATGACAAACGCAAGACTCGGTTACAAGGTCAACTTATCAGGTCATCTTTGATCAATCCTAGTTTCTCGTTGGGTCTTCTCCTCATGGTTCGTCCTAGATCTTGCATTCTAATTTCAATCACACTCACTTATCTTTTATTGTTAGCAATTATTACCATTTTTAATATGCCATTATAACAAAATCTTAAATAAATTGCCTTAGTGATTTCAAGTTACAGAGATAACTTGATGCAAATTGTATTGTGCCTTTTTTAATATTCCATAAGTCTTTAGATAATGAAATAATAAAGAGGAGATGAAATGGCATAATGATGACATGGCAAATTGGTAATCCAAAGAGGAGTTAGAATTGGAAAAATGAAAGTGTGAGAAGCATAAAGAAGGAAAGTGAGACAAATTAGGAGAAAAGATTAGAAGAAGCACATGAGGATAGCCAGTCCTCTTAGCAATAATAGATTAGAATAGAATATGTTTTTGTCGTCCGCGGAGACCAACTGGCCTATGGAACCCAAACAAAGAGAGAGTATGAATTTAAAAAAAAAAATGTCTCGATCTATTCATACAAATTAAGCAAATATTTTTCAAAACAAAATCTATGAGGAAACCCTCTGTAAAACCAACAGAAGGAATCAATGCCTACTGCCTCTCTTCAAAATCCCAGATTCCCCACGGTATTCAAGAGTCCTTTGCTTTGATAAATGGCTAAAATTCGAAATCCACCAGAAGGCTATTGAATAGAATTCTTCCCAAGAAAGTCTCTGTACAAAAAGCTTACTTGACTTTGCAAATTCAAGATGCATATATGCTGGCAAACTGCCTGTTTGATAGGCTCTTCGTGAAGCTCTTGAGTCGAAATAAAAATTTGGCCACTCTATAAATGGTATCGGATCCCTGGGAAGGCCATCCAAACTATGCACAGATCAAAGAAAGGCTTCGTGCCTTCCTTGATTCGTTGCCCAATTGGATGACACCGTGCCGTCTTTTACACAGAATCATAGTTCCGTATCTAATTATTTTTGGGTTGCCCGAAGGGCAATCTCTTTGCACGGTTGTAAGGAATGATGAATATGCCATAAATATGTGCATTGTATGGCCGAGATAGTTGCATGGGATGGAAGATGGAAAGAATATGCACAGGCGATGGTCATAGATAAGCAAAGCAACCAAAACGCAATACTTTCTAAACTAAGCTCTATGGAGTCTGAGTGCTACTGTCAGACTGCATGCAAGGGAAAGAGCACATGCAATGAAGCAGGAAGCATGTAGAGGATGGGCAAAAGAATTTAGAATGAAGAAGAACAAAGCCGTGCATGATTCATTGACTATCTTTTTTTTATTGAAGGATGGTATTATATTTATAGTTTGAAAGAGAACAAAATTGACTACTTATATGGGGAGTGTCCACCCAGAAAACAAGCCACAAGAAAATTGAGGCTTTAAAAAGAGAAATCCGATTTCCTAAGGCACCAAAGAATAGTATAGGAGGTTGCCTTTAAGAAAAGGGAACTTAGCTATGACTGTTTACAGATGAAAATAAAGGTAATAGAGCAAAAATATAAGCTCTGAAATAAAGGTAACAGAGTCTTTGAGTTGTCTTCCTTAAAGTCAACATCTTCGTCAAGTCTAAGGCAGGATTGAAACTTTTTGAGGCTAACCAGAGGAGTAGCCAGTAGCATCTAGGGGGTCTGGCCCCTTTGTGACCATTGTCATCTTGCAGTATAGACATGGGCAAGTTCTGGATTTAGCAAAGTTGTATCTTCCAGCTGCATCTCTTGCCTGGCATATGAATTCTCTCTTCAGGTCCGGTTCGAGGGCACAGGAGCAAATGCAATCACAGTCTTCTTCGAAATGGTGGGAGGAGGTGCCTGTCGGGAAGTCAGCTGCCCATTTCTGAATGTCATCGAACTTCTTGTTTGGGAAGGAAATCCGTCTGCTCATGAGAAAGAATTTTCCTGCAAAATAAATGAATTTATGAGTTAATTTTATAAATCCAAGACACATCATAGTTGGTTTGTGAGAGAATGGCTTGAGGCCATATTATTTCATTGCAGAAAACCAGCTTGTTTCTGCCCTTCCAAATTTTCTAGAGAAGGATATAGAAGCTCCAATGTCTGGGAGAATTTGGTATAAAGAAATCAGCTTCAGGACTTTCCAAGGAAATATTGAGTTGCAGAGCTTCTGATGAGATTTCGATTGTCCATTGAGACCAAAAGCATGATCTGAATAAATGGTCTTCATTTTCTGCATAAGAGAGACATCTGGGACAGATGTTAGAATTCGAGAAGTTGCAGCTAAAACGTTTGCAGTTTGTGGCTAAGCTCTTATGCCATAATTGCCATATGAATGCTTTGATTTTAGGATCGATTGGAGATTTCCAAAGGTGCTTAAGATTGGATCTGCAACGTTCTTGAGAGATCCCCCATTTGAGGTGAACACTCATCGTTTGATCCTTCATGAGATACTTGTATGCATCCTTGACTTTAAAGATAAGTCTCCCTTTAAATTGCCAAGTGATATCACTGTTGTTCCATAATGCTCCTTGACTTTAAAGATAAGTCTCCCTTTAAATTGCCAAGTGATATCACTGTTGTTCCATAATGCTTGGGAAATATAACTGAGGATGGCATTATAAAGAGATCTGTTGTTTTCATCTTCATTTCTGATAGTGAAGGAATCAAAAGGAATAGGGCCGTTAGCATCAAATAAATCCGAAATAGTAATCAAACCTTTGTCTTGCCACAGTTTCGCTTGATCTGGGAAATTTCTGATAAGACAGTGGGTGCTGTTTTCTCCAAGGAGGTAAGGATTCCAGAATATATTTTGAGAAAGGGAAATACCTTTCTTCCATGAATACATTCCTTTTACCTGCTGCCAAGCCGTAATCCATTTCCTTATCAAAGGAGGACAGTTGGTAGGGATTTTGAATTCGAAAAAGGCTGCATCCTGGAGCAGCATTTTGATGTTCCAGCCATATGGTTTGCACTTGAGGATGTAGTGTTTGATGAGGACTATAACCGAGTGCTGAATATTGTCGGTAATGGCCCTGAAGAAGTACTTTGCTGCCAGGGCTGTGGCATGCTTCTCAATATTGATGATGCCTAACCCTCCCATGAACCTGGGTTTGCAGCATTCATCCATAGAGACTGGAGTCCAGCACTTTCTATTGCTGCCACAGGAAATAAATCTCCCAAGAATTCCTTGAAGCTTTCTGTAGACTTTCTTAGGAGCAAGAATGAAGGAGAATTGATAGACATGGGTTGAGGCAATGACTGAGTTTGCTAGGATAGCCCGACCAGCTTTAGAAAGGAACTTGGAGTTGAGAGTGTCAACTTTGAGATAGAATTTCTCAATGATGTTATTCCATAGGTCAGCAGCATTAGATCGGATAGCAAAAGGGATGCCTAAAAGCTTGAATGAGCATTCGGGGGGTTAAAACTGCAATCAAGGAGAGTGGCAGCCTGAGCTCCAAGATTCGAGTTATGAGAAGTGATCTTGGATTTAGTAGGATTAATTTTGCAGCCAGAACAGGTCCCGAAGGCATTTAAAATCTCCTTGGCCTGATTAATCGATTGGAGGTCCTGATTCATTGACTATCAAAGCAGGGGATTGAGTTGAGCTTGAGTTGCAGGTAACAATAGATGCAAACGAGTTTGTAAAAGATCAGCCCTATATACAGAGACCTTGGTTACAGAGTCTGGGTCTAATACATTCTATTCTGAATGCGTCCATAAACATTCAAGCAGGGGTAATGCCCGATTAATGTATCTTTTTTTCTGCCTTTGAAGCTTTTGCCTCTTTAATCCTATCTCAAAAAGCAGAGCTTTGGTAGCTCACTTTGGCATCAAAGCTTCTACTGCATAAAAGCCAAAAAATCTCGAGACATGGCCTGTAAAGAAGGCGCCAAAGCTTGAGTACTGTTTCACATGCTACAGCAGGAAGGACGTCTATATGTGGATCTCAAATATTCTGGATCTGTGCTTGCTCTATTCTTCATCAACATGTGTCGATGTTTTAGCCTTGAATCTTTCCCCTTTTGCCAATTTTTTTCTGAGCATTGTGCAGCTCCTAGGTCCTGCTTGATTTTCCATCTACAAAATCAAAGAGATCTTACCAATTTTAATGTTTTCTTATCAATAGGACCAGATGTTTTAGGCTTGAAGCGCTCCCTTTTTGCCGCCCAAGGCATTCTTTCCCATGTTTCTACATAACCAAGGCTAGAAAAAAACCCAATCTGGAGGAATTGTTCTGCTGGGTTCAATTAAAGTTGAAGGAGTTGTGAGCAGAACACAAGAAACATGGAAGGGGGCAAAGGTCTTTAGATGATGGGGTAAATTAGAGCTCAAATCCGGATGATCCATTGAAGAATTTGATGCACAAACTGGAATTCGATCTTTGCATTCATGGCCTTGAATGTTTGATGTTTTTGTTTGAAAGAAAATTTGAGTACAATCCTTTGCTCTAAAAGGAGTTGCTAAAATGCTAATCAAGCCATCAAAGGGCAGATTATTGGAAGCTTCAACATCAATACGACCATGAAAATTCAAGCTTTTTGAATAGTTATCTGTCTTTAAAGCATTGTCTTCTAAGGCCGAACTCTTGAGCTTTTTTTCAGGGACCCCACTATCGGATGCAAGGTTACAAATTCTACAAATTTTGCAGCTCTTCTGTAATCATTTCTTTGTTATAAATTTGTAAGAAATTAATTTTCTCTCTCAGTCAATTCACTTCCTGTCTTTCGATTGGTTAAACAATTCCAGGAGGTTGTTTACAATTTCGATTTGCATGACGTGGACGAATCATCGATGCATGGATAAGATAACGCCACGATGCATAAAATCCAGCTATAGGCAAATAGGTTTCGAAGATCCTGAAGAGCAAATTTTATCATTTTATCTGATAAAAAAAAATGTC
Organism: Isoetes taiwanensis; assembly: GCA_021234155.1. NCBI lineage: Eukaryota > Viridiplantae > Streptophyta > Lycopodiopsida > Isoetales > Isoetaceae > Isoetes > Isoetes taiwanensis. Next base: position 1,736,435 of record JAJEKV010000205.1, on the reverse strand, counting down.
CCTCTGCTATAGATGCTGCTTCTCGGGGTAAAGATTCTGCCCTGGAAAAAGTCTCTATTGCTAAAGATTATGTTGCTGATAAAAAAAAAAAATCCTCTGCTAAAGATGCCATTGTTGAACCCTTGAAGGATATCCTCTGCCAAAGATTATGTTGCGGATGTTGCCTCTGAAGCTAAGGATAGAACCATTCAGAAGGTTGTGGAAGCTAACAAGTATGTTATTGAGGTTGCTTCTCAAGCTAGTTGCAGGGATGAGGGAAGCTTGAGATTTGGGGCTCCTTCAAAATCTGTCCCTGCAAGTCTCGGCCAAGTCTCGGCCAGCTCCGGAATGATCCTGACCTGACGCTGCAGATTTGGTTTCTTTTCTCCTTTTTTGCATCTATTTTTTTTGCCCATTGTTGCGGGCAACCCAGTGTGCGACAACATCTAGTTATTTTTGGGTCTTGCCCCTTAATGTTTGTAACACACAAAAAAAAGTACTTTTTACCTTTTCTTTTATTTTTTATTGTGCCCCTTTCACCGAATTTATTGCTATGTCATCGCAATAGGGAATAATTATTCCCCTATGGCCATTTCCTATTCCAATTTTCCAAGGTCTTGTGATATTTATCTATAGTTACTTGTTTATAATTATAGGCCCTAATGAATTAGAATGACCTTGACTTGCCTATTAGATACACCTTATAAGAAGGCCAAATTATTTGAAGTAGGATAAAAGATATAAAATATGTCGAATCTTCAAGATGGGCAATTAAATGGAACTGAATTTCCATCATGCTGCTCACAGCTCTCCGGAGAGACTAAGTAGAAACAGAGGCCACAAGTGTTTTTCACTCAACATTAGCGAGTGGGTACTAACGAACCTCACTAGTGATGACTTGATGTTGGTCATGTCAAGTTATATCTAGTTGAAGGTTATCTCTTGAGCTAGAGACCAGTAGTTCAACATGGGTTTTTTAACCCTGAAAGTGATACGCTTGCTGCTCTATTTGTTTAGATCCCATAAGTCAATTGGTCTGCATGGATGATAAAAATATGTTTTTGGTGACCTTCAATAAAAAACTAACAAGTCATGAAAAAAAAACCAAAAATCATTTGAACAAAACATGGATTCAACTTCTCCCACATGAAACTTGGTTCTCAAGATAATGTCAATGTTGTGAGTCCATTGGAATAAGCCAATTTGCAATTTTGAAGTGGAGAAGTTACCCCTCCATTGCCATGGCCTTTGGAAGAAGAGTTTTATGGAGATAAAGGTGCAAGATCACCTACCCAACCAGCGTGCCAAGTCATCACACCCCAACGTTTCATTTTCCATAATGGCCGGCAACTGACCTCGATGGTATGCAGGCCGAGTTACTTAAATGGGCAGGGCAACCGCTTGTCTTCCCTCACTACCCCTCGCTCAACGAGCATTGCGGGATGGTCTCCCCGACAATGGACCACAAGGGGGTTGTTCCCATTCACAAAGGCGGGCGACCCACACCGTCCGCCAATTCTGCACGGACGATCATGGTCGATTCGATATTTGCCAAACCGTTGGTGGCATTCTCGGCGGCGCCAGTTGACCCGCTGGGCAGAGGCAACAGATGTGCGAGCCCTCACACAGGCAGGCTTTAGACCCCGCCACTCAACGATTGACCATATCTTTACGCTGCGGGCACTGATTGAAGACAGCCGGAATCATCGGCTGGACTTGTATTGCCGCTTTGGACTGGACTTGAAGGCTTTTGATACTGATTCCCTGGGAAAAGCTATGGGCTGAAGCTGCGTCAATCAGGGCTCCGCTGCCTATCATGCAATGCCATATACGGTTGTATGAGAGTTGTTTTTTGGCGAGGATGCGGCCGGCGGGCCAAGCATTCACCAGTAGTATCGGGTCCCGTGGTTGCCCCCTCTCGCCAACACTTTTTGGCCTCTACATTGTCGATTAGAGCCACGCCTTCGGAGCATGGGGATGGCATACGGCTTTTGCACTGTGTCATCCGCCCGGCTCATCTATCGCGGACGATGTTGGCTGGCCGCCCACACCCCGAAGCTATGCGGTCTCACTGGATGCCCTAGACACATTTTGTCGGGAATTACGTGACATCTTGGCGTCAATCAGGCCAAGACCGGGGTGGTTCTCATATCCTCTTCACGTCACCCCATGCCTCCCGCACTCACATATCGGGGGGGACGACTGTGGGCGTCACACCCACCTACAAGTACCTAGGGGTGGAGTTCCCCTCCTCACTCTCTGGCGGGAGGCGTCTATCCGCTATGGGTGACCCATTTGCAAGCGCTTTTATGCCATCGCGGAACAAGCGATCCTGCGAGCTCTATGATTGGGGCCATCGGTCACATCTGTTCCGGGCAGTCGAACTGTCATACATGCGAAGTCGAGGTTTGGGGCCCTGCGTCTCTTTGGCGACACGGAATGACTTGGAGCAGTGCGAAGGCATTTTTGCGGGCACTTGGGGTGAAACCTTCAGTCCCCTATCGGATCGCTGCCGGGAAACTGGATTCTTGCAGCCCGCGAAGCCCTTGATAGACACATCGTCTATTTTCTAAAGTGGTTACTATGGGTGATGCTTTCGGCTCCTTTTTTACACCGGCGGGGCCATGGCGGCGCTTAGGGCCTGTTGGAGGGGGTAAGAGAGAGATGGTTCGCCAGATGGAACGTCGCGAGCACCTGAGATGCGTCTGGTGGGCACAAATGGCGATCGTGGCGACTGGCGGGAGTACCTAGATGCTTGTTTCCTTGGCAAAGCTCGGGACCCCGCTCTAGAAACAGTCAAAATGGCCCATTACAAGGAGCACATCAACCCCGTGTTAGGCTCGGAGGCCCACGGCTCCGCTGCGTTCCCAAATTTGCCCCCTCTGAAAAGCTTGCACTCATTGCCTCCATTCGCGCGAGGTGCCCACCATCTTCGAGGCGGGCGGGTGGATTGGGGAGCCCCGTCGGGGCCGAGCTCTGTCGATCTTTGTCAAACGGGTGCCATTGAGGATGAGTCTCACACTTTCGAGTTGCCCGTTGGTCGATCCGGGCGCACGCCCCTTAGTACGGCGGACTTGCCCTTGCATTTGCCGATGAACACAAACAAGACGCGCCCCGAGGTCGCATATCTTCAGAGGTAATCGGACCTCGCGAGGTCACCTTTGCCCCCTTTGGCTGCTCGCTAATTAGGCACTACGAGTGTGGTGCATGATCAGATATATTTGGGTGTTTCTCAAGATTTTATATGTTAGGATGCTTTGTCGGCCAGGCCGATTGTCGCCACGGTTTTCCCTCGAAAACCCTTCCGTGGCGGGGTTTTTAACCCGGCAAGAATCCGCTTGCTGCGTTTTTGTATTGGGTCCCATAGACCGATTGGTCTCCGTGGACGATAAAAGTACCTTCCTTCCTTCCTTCCTCCAAGGTTTTTTCTCCATTCTTTGTCTAAATTTTTTTGCCTATGGTACTTAGTGCAAAGGTGGTAACGGGTTGCAAGAATCTTCAGGAAGGAAAAAGGCCTTGATGGTATCCATAGAGGCATTCTTTCCAGAGTTTTATGGATGGCAAGTTTTTCAATCTTCCACATACAAATCTATAGCAAGGGGGATTTGTTCTGAGTTATAACAGCATGCCAAGGCAATTCCGGAACCTGTACAACCTGACAAGCAATTTCGCCTGCTTTTCAAGAAATTCCAGAATTTAGGGTCCCCTAAAGAACCTCGCAGTTGTTCTTACAACCAATTTGCCTCAGAACAATATTTGCTGGCTGCTGCTTGTCTTCAATTTGGTCCCATTTTCTTTGATTCAAACCCTAGCATGCATAAGTTTTCTCAAATCGGCCAGTTTCGACCTATCTGAGGCTTGATTTATTTTTTTTTATTGAAATATGTCAGACTTTATTTAATCAAAGAATCAAATACAAGTATAAGTGCAAAGACAGGAATAAAATCTCAGCGGATAAGCAGAGACCCACCGAGTGAAGCAAGCTGCCTAAGCATAAGAACGCACATCCAAAGAGGCTTGATTTATGCAAGATTTGGCTTCTTGGCTTGATCCCTTTTATAGCAGATGAATCTGGCAATCCCATATTGAATCGAGCAGCCATCTGAAAGACCAAAAATGCAAATCTGATCTTTTCCTCGCTCCAATAGCCCAAACGATGGTTCTTCCATAACATTAGCAATTTTCTTGTAGATTCGACTCTGGATTTTAGTAGTTCAATAATTTTCAAGTTTCCCTGATCCAATTCTTGGCGCCGAATTAAGACGCTCCTAAGGAGATCTTCTAGTCCATTAGTCTGAGTCACAACGACCCAAAAGCTCTGAATCTGAAACGACGTCCAGATCCAGATCCAGCATTTGTCATGATCTGCAACCCATTGCTTTTTGCCCTGGATCTTCTTTTTTTGTTGTCCAATAACTTACCCCTTTCGTCCAATAATTTGTTTGTTGCCAACAATTTCCTTTTTTCAACAATCTTTTTTACTTCCCTTCTCCATAGCTCAGTGTCCCCCATCATTTTGCTTGCAAGAATAATTCCATGGTCCAATTTCCCCATGGTTCTCCTTCCTTTGTTCCTTTTGTTGCTTTAAATAATTTTCTTCAATAATCGTGACTTGATTCCTTATAATTGGAGCCTTTGTTTTCGCCACGTTTTAACTCTCAATTTTCCCATAGGTATTTTTTTCTTCTATGGGTTTTTCTCGGGTTTTTACCCCCTTGCATCTCAACCTTGTTGTCGTTTCCAAGATGCATCTCCATTTTTATCCATTTCCTTCATGAATTTTTATGGTTGTAATACTTTCCTTGTACTACTTCTTGCGCTATTTTGGAATTGCCTAGCTTTTCCTAACAACCTAGCATAATGCCCTTTGCTTTTTGCAGATTTTTACCTCGATTTGATAGACGACATTGTTGAAAGAGGAAGAGGACATTGTTGAAAGAGGAAGAGGACGTGGGAGAAGAAGACAGTGTGAGAGAGTAGAAGTGGATGTGATAAATGATGAAGAGGAATATGAAGAGAGTGAGTATGATCAAGAAGAAGAGGAAGTAGAAATAGAGGATTTGACTGATGAATCCAACAAGGATTTTGAGGAGGAGGATGATAAAGAGGAAGAGTTAGAAGATTCGGATGGGTCTTCATCTAAGCTGAAATAGTTTTTGAATTTTAGTACGACTTTGTTAGTTTGTTATATTATCTATTTAGCTCTCAAGTTCTTAACAAAATGATGTAGCAGATTTCTTATAAGTCTGCTATCCTTATTCTATCATTATGCCTACTATGCTGCTATAGGCAAGGCTATTTTCGATTGTTTTTTAATTTTCGGAATGCATCTTTCACGCATCTAAAAGAGTAGATGCTTCGATCCTTTAGATGCTCTCGATGTGCCGCATCTGAAGCATCTCTCTTTAGATCTGTTTGAACTTAGGGCACGCACAACAGAGTGGCTCGTAATATAATTACTGAACTGGCCAGTCTTCTCTGTAAGATCTACCTTATCTATTCCAAGATGAGACAACAGTTCAAAGCTGGAAATCAAACGGCCAAAAACAAGGGAACAATGGGAATGGCAAGAATAATTCCAGGGCAGCTTCTTCTACCCACACCAAATGGAAGAAACCTAAAATCATTACCACTTGCTTCAACGTTTGAATCCATGATTTTTTCTGGATTAAACACCTCTACTTTTTCCCACAGCCCTGGGTTGTTTGCTAACTGGAATATCATAACCTGCAAGCTTGGCTTCATGCAAATTCATGTGCGGCACCAGAAAGGAAACTACAGTACATAGCCTCATTGTTTCCTTCACCACTGCTGCTAGATATGGCAGCTTTGAAATGTCTGGCTCTGATTAAAACCCCTTTGCCTACAACAGAGTCTAGTTCTTCTCTCTCTTTGTTGCACATCTTGGTTGTTTACTAATTCTGCCAATCCCCATTCGATGACCCACAAGGTAGAACCAATTGCTGTAAAAAGGATGAATAGTCAGTTTTATGTCAATGGACTAAATTTGCACTTAAATTATTTCACCAAGCTTCAACCTTTCAACGTTATCTTCATCTAGCTCTTCTTTTTGTTGTTGCTTCACCCTTCTATGCCTCTCTCTAATCGTCCTCAACGAATTCGCCGTCCTCCTATTTGGCACAAAGATTACAGCCTTGCTATCTTTGAACTACCTTTTGAACCATCTTCATATTCTACTGCCATCAACAGTCCTCACGTGAATGATGAAATTTAATCCATTCATCAAGCTTTTGATTGGAGCCTAGTTCCCTGACCTCCAGATGGTCATGTCGTTGTTTCTAGGTGGGTTTAACAAAATGAAATTCAAGGCACATTTGGTTGCACAAGGTTTTACTCAAATTGCAAGTGTCACTTGCCAAAATGGCCTCAATTCACACTGTGCTGGCATTTGCCACTCTGAGCCATTATTTCATCCATCAAATGGATGTAAATAATGCCTTCATGGAACAGCCTGAAGGTTTTGTCCAAGATTCTGATGCTGATACAATTTGTCTTCTCCACAAAGCCATATATGGTCCCAGGCAGGCTTCGCGAACTTGGTATGAACGTCTCCATTCCACTTTCTTGAGTTTCATTTTACCCAAAGCAGTTATGATCCCAGTCTCTACTTTCGCCATAAGCCCAGTCTGATTATCCTCTTGTGTTATGTTGATGATAAATCCGAGCTTCTTGCACTCAAAAACCAGCTGCAACAAGTCTTTCATATGAATGTTCTGGGTCATATCCATCACTTTTTTTAACTTCAAGTCCATTATGTTCAGCAGAAAGGCTCCCTACATCTTCATCAATTCAGGTATCTCAAGGATCTGCTGTCACTTCCTGACTTGCCTTCTGTAATCCTGTTCACACACCATTAGACCCTGGCCTTCGTTTGTTACCTGACGATGATCCTATCACCTCCTCCCTTCAAGTTTATAAAGACCATTGATTGGGACTATAAATTTTGCTGCCACATCTACACGGCCAGACCTTTCCTCTTTGTAAGCTAAGTCAATTCACCACTGATCCTTGCCTCATTCATTGCCAATCCCTCACACATCTACTTCGCTATATTGCAGGTGTCTATTTTCATGGAATTCACTATCAAGCTAGTGGGGGTAAAGAGATAGTAGCCTATTGTGATTCTGACTGGGTAGGCAGCCTTCATGATCGCAAGTCCACTTCTGGTTATGTTTTCATGCTTGCTGGTGGCGCTTCATGAAGCAATTGAAAGCAATAACGTGTCACTCAATCTACAATTGAAGCAGAATATTCTGCTATTGCTCACACCATCAATGAGGCCATTTGGATCCAGCGCTTGGCTATGGAACTTCATATTCTTCCTGCTCCTGCTCAGGGCATTCCACTTTATGTTGATAATCAAGGAGATATTGCAATTTCTCATAATCCTGTTCACGTTGACATCAAGTTTCACTTCATCAGAGACATTGTTTGGCAAGGCCTCATCACTCTCTCTTACTGTACATCAAACATGGCTGCCGACATGCAAAAGCTCTGCCTCGACCAAAATTGCCTCAGTCTCTCCATTTCATTGGTTTAACTCCTGCTCAGATTTGATCCATCCTTATCTTGAGTGGGTATTGGACGTGGACCTATCAAGATAATGCTGCTAACTACCCATGATCTAATCTTATTGCTACTGTTTAGGTATTCTGTTATTTACCTAATATCTCTAGAAGGTTCCGTTAAAGGGCTATAAAGTAGGACCAATGCTATAAAGTAGGACCAATGCGAACTGATCAAAATGCCCCTTCCACTGTTGTATCGTCTTCTTGGAATAGAGAAACTTGACTCTTTTGTGATTCACTTGTTTCAACATTACTTTCAGAGAAATTCTCATAACTTCATTCAACAACTATCACAGATTTGGATTGTGCAGCAGATTTACAACAAAAATGTAAGGGGATTGAAGCTAAAATAGCTAAAGAACTTACTAATGTTTGGCAAATGTAGGGGAAACATAAGAACTGTAAATTTGATAGAAACAATGGTAACTCGGAGAATGATGCTTACAAGATTGAAACCAAACGGTGACGTCGGACTTGCTCCCTTAGTACAAAAATAAACATGTGCTGCCTTAAAAACAGTAACATGGTCGATGAAAAGTCGACTGGCGTGGTACAATCTGTCAAACACATAAGTTATGAGCACATGCTTGAGCATAAGAAAAAAGAAAAAAAAAAGTCAACAGTGATGAAGATTATAACCCAATGGTAGGTGCTTGTTTGTAGAGTAAGATCTTTAGCTATGGCCGAAGCACCGCCTTCAGCCGTGCAACGTCGCCTGGCTAGGCTCTCTTCTCACTTGCGTATTCTTCCTTGTGATCCTCTTTCGATCCAGCATTGTATGTCTTCAGATTCGCCCAAACAGAAATTAAGTAAGTACGAAATTTTGCATGGAGAGATTTCTAGGGCACCAGTGCAGTGGAGAAGAGGCCAGCTTCCATCTCCACAACTTCAAGATGTTCTATATGAAAAGGCAGTCGGCGAAGGCATTGCAAAGGTCATACTATGTTATTTGAAATGTTTGAAATTATTTTGCTGAAAAATATTCTAGAAATCTCTAAATCAAATATTTTGCAGATATCCATTAATAGACCACATAAGCGAAATGCATTCCGTCCAGAGACAGTTCTTGAATTACAACGAGCATTCTCAGCTGCTCGAGATGATCAAGAAATTGGAGTCATAATCTTTACTGGAGTGGTATGTTATATTCTAAAAGTAGTACATTGTGAAATATGAACTCGTCATTTTCATTGCATCATAGGGTGAAGAAGCATTCTGTAGTGGTGGTGATCAGAGTGTACGTGGAAAACATGGCTATGTTGGCAGCGACAATATTGGCCGTTTAAATGTTCTTGATTTACAGGTATTTTTATAGCTGAATACATGTATGAAATTATGAGACCTTATAGGAGGGGTGTTTCATAAGGAAAGTTGTATAAGGGCGGTTTCTTCTGAGCTTGTGCACCCACAAGACATGTCCCTATAGCTTAGGTGCATCCTTAGAACCCAAGAAGTGTACTTAGCTAAAAACTTAGAGTACCTTTGGTTCCTTACAATCTTGATGATATAGTCTATCGCTTATAATACGAAGCACCACTAAAATGACGACACTCTTAGCATTATGAATTTGTTGTTATGTATAAATTTTTTGCAACTTGGAGCAACTTCATAGTTTTATAGCATGTTCCACCATATATTACTAAATTTAGTCTCTTCAATGCAATATTTTGACCATAATGTGTTTGTCCTTCTTTCCTTGAATGTTGGTGCTTCTCAAATGTCATAGTGGGAACAAGTATCTAGAATCTGGACTTTAGATCCAAACTCTATACAAGATCATGCACACAGCCATATCATGAATTGCATTATCTTCATCCATTAAACATAGAAGTAATCCTTGTTAAGTGACTGTCCTAAACCTATGAGCTCTTTAAATCAAGTCCTAAGCTTTTAGATTATCCCCATCTGCAGGTGCAAATACGGAGACTTCCTAAACCAGTAATTGCGATGGTAAGTAGCTAAGTTGTTTTTAATTATTATAAATATTCGAAGTTAATATTGAACTAAGTTTGCAAAGCAACTATAGGTTGCTGGATATGCTGTTGGTGGTGGACATATTCTTCACATGGTTTGCGATCTTACAATAGCAGCAGAAAATGCAATATTTGGTCAGACTGGCCCAAAGGTTAAGAAAATTGGTCGTGTGCTTCAAAATTAGTCCAATCAAGTTTCTTCTTGTTGAAGTTTTCATTCACACTGAAATTGGCAATGCCACTATATCAGCTCCCTTAGGATCATTCTGCATGAAAGAGCTCCAAAGTATTACACAACCAAATTGACTTGTCCGTGAAGGCTATCTGTCTAATTTTTTATACAGTGGGCACCTTTTTAGATCTCAAGGAAACGCATTTATGAAACCAGTATTCACTCAGCTATAAAGCAATGACTTGAAGTCTAATTTTATCGCATTTGATTGGACACTTTATGAAGGAGCCAACATTTGGAGATTCAGAATGGCATCAAGTTCAACAAATCATACATGAGAAGGGTTCTCATAGACATAAGAAATTGTCCACTCCCAAGGGTCATCCTTCCTCTTGCTTAATAATGTACTATTGATCTTTCTACAAAGTATTGTAGCATCCTGGCATATGTCCATTGCAGAATCCTTGGACAAAGTGGTTAGAAGTTAATGTCAACTATTCTTCTGCAGGTTGGGAGTTTTGATGCTGGATATGGTTCAAGCATAATGACTCGATTGGTAAGTATCCATTCTGCGCAAAGAGAAGGCATGTTTATTTCATAGTGAAAATTGTTTACACCTGCAACATTTTGAAATTAGAACAACTCTATGTGCTATAGTGATTTTTAGTCCTACTATATTTCAATTCTCAGCTTCGTGCAATGACCAGAATGTGTTATGTAAAGTATGAAAGAATCTATTCGCCTTTGGTCCATTGAGTCTCCTTGTAGCAAACCATCTAAGGGTATGGAGCATATTTTGATACTATGAAAGAAACATCCGCAGACTTCAATCAATTGTCATACCTTTCTACAATATACTTTTGCATCTTTTGCTTTTATATAACTTCACAAACATTGAAGTGCGCAACCATTGATTCTTTCTTGCATATATTTTTTGCATGTTATGCTCATGATAACTTCACAAAGGTTGAAGTGCATAAACTTTAATTCTTCATTGCATTCGTTCTTTTTTCAAAATGTTCTAGATAGGCCAAAAAAAAGCTCGAGAAATGTGGTTTCTTGCAAGATTTTACAATGCACAAGAAGCACTTGGAATGGGGCTCGTAAATTGTGTGGTACCGGTAAGTATTTTCTTTAGATCCCGAAATTAATAGTTTGCATAATTTGTGCTATTCATAACTTACAGCTTGAGAATTTGGAGGAAGAAACGGTAAAGTGGTCCAGAGAAATATTGCAAAATAGTCCAACTGCGATTCGGATCCTTAAGTCTGCCATGAATGCCGTGGATGATGGACATGCTGGTTTACAGGTAGCATTTCTATATCAATTAATATTCTTGGAAACTTTGAATAATATTTTAAGTTAAGGATGCTTGGGTTGTTTGGACGCCAGTTCATTTGAAAGATGGAAAATGTTGATTAAAATAAAATGACAAACCTATGCACTTCAAATACGAAAAAGGGAAGAGGGTGTCTTTTGCTATATAGACATGTAGTTATTACTCAATATACATAAAATTCTATATCGAAAAGGGGGTACGAAAATGGCCTAGGAAAGAGGAAGAAACTAGCTTAGTTGAAAGAATGAACTACTCCTTAGGTGTCTTGTAATTTACAATACTAATGAAATGATATATATTTGATATTCAGGAACTTGCTGGGAATGCTACCTTGCTATTTTATGGAAGTGAAGAAGGAGAAGAAGGAAAGCATGCTTATTTAAGCAGGCGCAAGGCTGACTTTTCGAAATTTCCAAGATTACCTTGAAGTTTATACATATATTGATGAAAAAAACAAGCATCTAATTATTACAAAAAAATTGTCGTGGCCTCAAGAACATTTCTCTTTACACTGATCGGCAAAATGGATCCCTTGATAAATGGCTTATTTTATATTTTTATATGTAATGGACAATATCTAATTTTTTTACATGAATGAAGCTTTGAACACCAGAGATTGAGATTTGGCATGCAACAATTTCAGTTCTTGGGTTAAAGCTTGTGTCATGGACACAAAATACAAATGGCGCTTCAAAAAATGAGCGAAAGAAAAATCTTTTGAAATGTAACCTTCAACGCCATTCTTCAGCTCAGTCGTTATCTCCTCAAGCTTGTTTGGATAGAAGGAACCTTCCATTGTATTTAGATCTGTTGAATTTTCCTTTTTCATCTTCCCTTCCATGTTCCCCTCTGATTATCAGTTCTTTATCTTCTTACATATATGTTCTGCTAATTCTTGAACAACGATAAGCCACCAATCATTGGAAAGTTCTCGACAAGAGGAATGCAATGGGCATGGGTTCCACCTTGATCTGATCTTTATGCTCCAAGTTATGGCCATTTGAAGGCGATCTTTAAAAAATAAAAGAAAAAAAAAAGCTTCCTAGAAAACCAATGCATTAACTATTTCCATTAATGTAAAAAAATTGCAACTTCCTTGCACATTCTTATAAAATTTTAAGGGCTAGGATTTCTCCTTCCCTTTTGATCCAATGGCTTGTAGGCATGGCACATACCTCATGCATGATCCATATATGTTGCCATGCATTAAGGGCTACGATTTCTCCTTCCCTTTTGATCTGACAAAATTTCATGCCCAATGCATGACCTCCTCCATCAGGTGGCAACATCAAGGCCTCCATTCTTAATCGGATGGTTGGCATTAATATCTATATCACACGAGTACATCCTTGCCCGGCACTCCATAGAATTACTTATCATTAGATACAAGTGGTTGTACTACGAAGGACTTTGTGAGGCCAACCCTGTAAAACGCACCCAGTATGAAAGATTCCCATAGATTCTTAATATTCTACAAAGGTTGCCCTAGATTTTGAAAGATTCTCCCAAGATCCCATAGATTTCCAAAGATTCTATGTACATTTTCCTAGATTCTCTAAGATCATATGAAGATTCCCTAGATTCCCCAAGATTTCATCAAGATTCCCCTAGATTGTCAAATATTTTATAAAGATTCCCTTAGATTTTCAAATATTCTTTTGAGATTCCCATAGATTCTCTATTATCGCAAGATTCCTCTAGAATCCTCATGATTCTACATAGATTCTCATTGATTCCCTTAGATTTTCCATTTCGAGATTCTCCAAGATTTTATAAAGATTCCCTTAGATTCCTCAAGATTCCCAAAGATTTCCTCAAGATTCCATAGATTCCCCCAGATTGTATGTAGACTCCTAGATTCTCAAAGTTCTTATGAAGATTCCCCCAGGCTCTCCAAGATTTTATGCAGATCCCCTTAGATTCCTTTAGATTCTCAAGGATTCTCAAGGATCCTACCAAGATTCCCATAGATTCCCCAAGCTTCTACGTAAATTCTCCTAGATTCTCTAAGGTTCTATGAAGATACCTCTAAATTTTTCAAGATTCCATCAAGATTTCCCTAGACTGTCAAAGATTTGATGGCGAAATCCATTAGATTTCCAAATCTTCTCTTAAGATTCCCTTGGATTTCTAATCATTATCCCAAAATTCCTCTAGATTTTCCAAGATTCTTAGTAGATTCTCCTCGATTCCTTTAGATTCTATAAAGATTTTGCTAGATTTTTCAAGATTCCAGCAACATTCCCCAAGATTCTATGAAGATTCTTTTAGATTCATAAAGATTATTTCAAGATTCCCATAGATTCCTTGAGAATCTATGTAGATTCTCCTAGAGTCTTTAATATCCTATGAAGATTCCTCTAGGTTCTCCAAGATTCCACCAAGATTCTCGAAGATTTATGAAGATTCCATTGAATTCTCCTAGATTCTCAAAGATTTTCTTGTCATTCCATTAGATTCACTAGGATTCTCTTGAGATTTCACTAGATTCCCAAAGATCTTATGAAAATTCTCGTAAGATTCTAAGATTCTAAGGAGATTCTTAGAATTCAATTCATTGTCCAACTACAATGCAACAATGCCAAGGCACCATTCTAAGAAAGCTCTGGAGAAGAGGAATCCAATGGCGTGGGCTCCACCTTCATTCGACCTCTCTACAATAAGTAGCAGGCCTTTGAGGGCGATCAACCCAAGGAAGCTTTCTTAAAAAGTCTATTCCATAAATGCTTTGCCACCTCGCTACCTTTCTATTAAATAGAGTGCCATCTCACCTCCTTTAATATAAAGTAATTGCAATTTAATAAAAAAAAAACTTAATGGCTAGGATTTCTCCCCTTTTTTATCTAACGGTTAAAGTTGACTACACCAAATTCACCTTTAAGGACCTTCCTTGCACTTTCCTTCCAAAAATTAAGGTCTATGATTTCCCCTTCCAGTCTTTGGCAAGTTTGGGTCCCAGTTCGGCCAGCCTAGGTCCAGCTAGTTAACCTCATCTGAGCGCCAAAGTAGCCCGCCCATAGCAGTACCGCTCCATCAACGCAGGTCCAGATCCTTCCGCCAGCCTGTTTTCTGCCTTTGGTTCAATCCACAAGGTCTGTACCAGGTCGATTGTGCTTCAGGCAGGCCGATTACGCCTTTTCTTCAGTAGGTCGATTCTAGCCCTCTTGCAGCTTCGATTTTTAGTGGGTCGGTTCTTGCAGGTTCTTCTTGTATGGCATATCGAGTAGCACATCCCTAGACCTAATTCGGCCTGGCAATATTAGCTTCTGCATCAACCCAATTCCTTTCCCAGCACGGCCCTAGAGTCAGGAAAGATCCTACCTCTTTGCCGGTATTGGCGCAGCAGCAGTACAACCCTTACACCAGGTCGGTTGGAATTCCATATATCTTAGGCTTCATTCTGGCCAACTACTGATTTCTAGTTCCCTCTTAAATTCTCCTTGCCTTGGTCTGCTCCTACCTCTGTCTAGCTATCTGAAACTCGTTGTTTTGGCCTTGCCCAATTCCTGTCTCATATAGCATCAAAATGACCCGTGAGATCAAACGCATGGCCAGGGAGACCCACAAGGCAAAGAATCTCATTAGGATGCCCATGCCAGTTTCTGATAAGCCCTATGACTCCATGATAGAGCCCTATCTCCAGGCACCCCCCTCCTTTGGGCCCCAGCATCCAATCCTGACACAATCCGCTCCCAATGCATCCTCAGCCGCAGCCTTGGACAGAATTGCGGCTCGGGTCCGTTGTATGCCCCTAGAACTGTTGATCAAGCTCCGCACGGTCCAATCTACCGTCACTCTCACAGAGACATCTGCCCAGTTACCCTTAGAATGCTGGGTACAGCTTCTAGAGATACTGCTACAGTCGGCATGGCACAATAATGTATCATCAGTGCCTATCACAACATCAGCACCTGAGCATGTACATGCTATGCCCCAGGAAGATGCTACAGTACCTAGGCCCACACAGCCGCCGGTGGAGGATTATTTGCCCACTGAGCAGGCGAAGGCCCCGCTTTTGGAGCCTGGTAGAGCCACAGAGCACACGTCCGCTCTGAACCTACGCATTGTAGGTCTTGAAAGAGGCAAGTGACACTCCTGTTATAGTTGAGGTGGACCAGTTTTTCACTCAGGTAATGCACATACAGGCAGCGGGCATCCTCTCCGCACACCGAGTTGGAGCAGCACTGGCGCACACTTACAAGTACCTGGAACAGAGTTTCCCACTACCACATACTGAGACACTTCCATTCGATTGCACCAGAGGATAGACTGTGACTGTGTTGCCAACAGGGTGCTATTGAAGATGAAAGCTACACTCTACAGCATTGTCTGGCATTTAGTCACATTCGTGCCAACTATGCTCAGTTGATCCTACCTAACCAGCAGCTGCATGCACTGCAGAATACAACATTGGTGGGCTCGCTAGGATCTTATCTCCGGGACATCATGGATGCCCGCACTCAGTTATGTCCTCGAACGAGGCACGGAGACACATCATGATGTACTCATTGTACAGTTTCTCAGCATACTTGTTACTGCCCAGGTTTTTCCCTCGAAAACCCTCCGAGACATTTTTTTTTTTAATCCTCGCAGTAATATGCTTTGCTGTATTTCTTGTTTGGATCCCATAGGCCAATTGATCTCCGAGGATGATAAAAATCAATCAATTCAATTCAATTCAATTTTAAGGATTTGAATTGAATTGGATTTTTTCGTCCGTGGAGATAGAAAGGGTCCTATGGGATCCAAACAAAGAATACAACAGACCAATTAATGTCTAGGATTTAAAAGCCCCTTCCAAAAGGTTTTTTAAGGAAAAAAAACTTAGCAATAATAGTCTGATACATGGTAGATCTGTATATTTTAATACAGTGACAAAGGAAACAACTGAGTTTGCATATTCATTATATATCTTGTTGATTTGACGCTAGTACCTCCACTAGAGCTTTCTCCAACATCACATGTAGCAATTGGTTAGGCATAACCAACCCGATATAACATATCCTAACAGGCCCAAATACTAGACAGTTCCTCGTACCTCCACTGGAGCTTTCTCCAATATCACATGTAGCAGTTGGTTAGGCATAACCAATCCGACATAATATCCTAATAGGCCCAAATACTAGACAGTTCTGCAGAGTGTGGCACTCATCTTCATTATGTCCCAATGGGCAACATTAGCAAATTTTATCTCCTCATTCTTTTTGGGTCCATATGTCTACCTTAATTCTGCGGCGGTGCGCTCTTGTGCAAATGGATACAATCATTCTGTATTTTCATGGAAGGAAGGAAGAGACTTTTAATGTCCATGGGCAAATACGCTAACAGCAACTACTGTGAACCCCTGGCAAGCGTAGGATTAATGTGGTTTTGTAGTGTGCTATCACCAGTTCTGAAGCTCTAGCATCTCAAAGTTTACTTAAGAAGCAAGAATCTAGATACTGCTTCAGGTAATTGTAGTCCCCATTGTTGTTTACATGTATGCACCATTGTTCATGCACATTCCATCTGGAGAATGAAATGGCTTGTCTCTCCTTACACCATGCTTTAGGGCGTTCTGGATACATGGCCATTGTGTAGGCCAGGTTTGAAAGGCGAGTGTATCCCATATTGACGGCCTTCTAAAGTATATTATGTGACACTTTAGCACATGGTAGAAGCACGATATGGTGTACTACAGTTTTTTCAATATGTTGCAAAGATTATTCATTAGTTGTTGAGGCGCTTAATTCTCGCCGATGTATTCCAAAACGGTCGACATCAAACCAAATCAATCAAAACCAACTAAACTTTCCCTCTCTTTCTGTACCACTGGAATTTCAATTTGATCAAGCACAACATTCTTGGCATCAACAAAGTTTTATCAATTGTAAAGAAGCACATAGCCTCGGGATTGGCGGATGAAGCATTCCAATTCTCGTATATAAGAAGATTTGGCTACAAGGAGGACAAATCATCATAATTCGAGTTTTGATTGCAATTATAACGTGGAAGATTCTGATTGCCTCCTTTCAGGGAAGTCCTACAGAGGGAAATGCAAGCATCTTGACTCAACTTATAGCAGCAAGTTTGGATATGTAACCAAAAAAATCAAATGCAGAGTTGACATTGTTGTAATTGTATAGAGGAGCAGGTCAATAAATTGAGGCAAGATCAAAGGAAGGTCATAGCTATAAGGATGCCACAAGATGAGAGATTGCATTTATTTGAACCTATTATTGGAAATCCAATGAGGTTTTTTTTTTATCCGAAGAGTACTAAGTCTGTTGTGCTCTTTCATTAGGTTCCATAGGCTGATTGGTCTCCGTGGACAATAAGAAACCATTATATTCTATTATATTCTATTCTATTCTGATCTATTCTATTCTTTTCTTTTCTTTTCTTTTCTTTTCTTTTCTTTTCTTTTCTTTTCTTTTCTTTTCTTTTCTTTTCTTTTCTTTTCTTTTCTTTTCTTTGTATCTATTATTGGAAATCTTCATGAAGCAATTGTTAAGCATTCAATGGTGGAAAACCTTCAAGATGGACTCCAGGATGTAAAGTATGAAAACAGTCATGACAAACTGGTAACTAAGCATTCCTTATTGTCAATGATAGTTGGAGAGAATGGTAACCTTCAGTGCAAAGGAATTGCCTTCTAGATACTTCACATACGAGCCAATAATATGATCAAGGCTATGCAAACACATTTGGCCTACTCTTTCTCTCAATAAATCTAATGTTACACATCTTCCTTCATTGGCCATTTGTAAGAAAGCAAGAAACTGGTAAAGCAAGAAACTGAAATCAAATGTCAAAACTCCAATCTATTTATACCCTGTATATTTGGGTATTGGCTAGAACAATCTATATCAGACAAGCACAAAAGTCTCTCCAAAGTATAGGGATATGAGAAAGAAGAGGACTCTTCCAATCCAATTCTTAATATATCTCAAGTTAGAATCATCAATTCATGACTCTTGCTTTCCAGCACAAAGGTCTCTCCAAAGTATAGGGATATGAGAAAGAAGAGGACTCTTCCAATCCAATTCTTAATATACCTCAAGTTAGAATCATCAATTCTTTGGCAAATTTGTGGGAGGTAAGAATGTACATTTGTATTCAAATTATCTATTGAAATTCCTATCTTCTATGTACACTGATATAACATTTAGTCTTTTTAGTAAAATGCTTAGGTAATATATTATACTACTTAATCATACATTAATCATACATTCTGAAACAACTCCTATGTGATGTACATGGGTAGAAGTGTTAGTTCCATACTCAAGCATATAATGCATATAAACTACATTCCTTAGTATAAGCATAGAATGTATTCTTACATATATAGAAGTATTGTTATGCACTTAGAGAATATCTAATTTTGAAGTTCACTCTGGACTTTTAGAAAATTGCGTATTGCAGACATATTCTCACATACATTTTGAGTACTAACATGTACCTTTGGTACAGTTACATGTACTTTGAACTTTTTGGCACATTTATGTACTTAAAGTTCTTTGATTTATCATATGTAATTGGGATGAATTAATCTGGTTCTCTCTGCATGGTAGAAATATCTTACACAAGGCACCCAAAAATAAAACCGTTATGAATTTTCTGGTTGGTTGTTCATAAAAAACCGTTCAAAGAAACCAATGCTTTTTTGTAGGTTGACATCATTAAAAACATTACATGACTAAAGTATTTGGTCTCCTTAGATGCTTTATTAAAGTGGTATTTTGAGAGAGTAAGTATCAATGCTTCATTTGTGATGTCCAATAATATGGTTTTTTTCATATGTTTAATCGGCGTCGCGTAAAATCTTGATTTAGATATGTGGTTTGTCAATGTGGTATATCATTATAGTTATGAGACTCGGTTTGATATGGTGTAATGTAATTTGGTTCTTGCGTGCCAAATTAGGATGGCTAAGTATTATGATAGATTTACATGGTTCGCATTTTGCTAAAATGACACAAGCCGCACATTTTTTTGCAACAAACTATATAGGGTAGTGGAATGCAATGGTCCTATAATGTGGTTAAAGTTATACATCACTAGTGCTTTTATTGACCAAAATATTCTAAATCTTCATTAAGACAACATAACTTTATCAGTTAACATCATGTGGATTTTAATTTTATCTGTTAACATGTTATAGTGGTTTCTTAATTTTATCTATTAGCATGTAATGTTTTTATAGTGCTTTCTTAATTGCTTAATCTATATAATTGCTTAATCTGGACCGTTGGTCCAAGGAATCTACTACAACATATTCCATATGAGGCAAGCATGGCCATTCCCCAAAAATCAAGATGGGTCAAACTACCATTTCCACCTCACTCTATAATTTCTTAACCATGGATGAAAGTCAATCTGAAAATATGGAATCGAAATCCTACAGTGCACAAACTGAAGAACTTTGCATGAACAAATAGCAATGAACATGAGCAGACATGTCATTCCATGCCATCCAACACCACAACAACAAGGATTAAACACGGAATCGAAATGGATATTATAAGGATATCTCTATGACAGAACACATCGAATGCAATACGATGCATGTATTATGTTATTTCATTGAATGAATATTCACTGAACATGAGCAGAGAGCATGCCACAATTTCCAACAGCGAAACAACGCAGCACCTCGGTGCCTCCTTTGGTAGGTGATATTCTTCAATTCACAGAGGAGGAAGTCAAAGAAGGACTGCGGCATCTATCTAATGGCAAGTCTCCTGATCTTCAAGGTTTGCAAGCAGAATTGCTTAAATGGGGGGGTCCGCTATTGCTTTCAATCATCACTACTCTTTTAAATCAAGCTTTGCAAGAAGGCTTGCTAGAAACTTGGGCTATCAGTAAGGTCGTACCAATTTACAAAGCAGGTGATAAGCATGACCCTTCTAATTATCGCATGATCATGGTAAGTTCCATATTCTCAAAGCTCTTAGCCAGTCTTACTGAGAAGCAGTTGACATCATGGGCAGAACATACTGGTGTACGTGCTGTAGGATAGGCAGGCTTTCGTCCATGCCATTCTACAATAGACCATATTTTCACATTGCGCATGCTTATTGAACATAGTCGAAGTTTGAAACAAGACCTCTATATATGCTTTGTGGATTTTACTTACGCTTTTGATACAAGATTACACGCGAGCTTCTTTGGCGGCTGCGGTGCACTTGAGTTCCACAAGATCTTCAAAATGCAGTTTATCGGCTCTATGAAAGGGTTTTTGCTAAATTTCCAAAGATCGTCACTCAAATCACTAGCAATATTGGAGTTAAATCGGGGGTTGCCCTTTATCTCCTACACTCTTTGGCTTGTATATTGATCAATTGGAAGAATGGCTTGATAATCATGGCGGCGAGGTCCACATTTGGCACACTATATCATTAGGCAACTTATGTATGCCGATGATGTTTCACTTCGCACATATACCGCTAGTATGCAAAGAACATTTACATGCTCTCACTTACGGTTTTGTGAGAACACAGTCTCAGCGTGTTAATCTCCAAAAGACCAAGCTTTTGGTAGTTCAATCTTCTCGTCACAATGTTCCTACTATGCACTATGATAGCCGTGAAGTTGAAGTTGTAGATAGCTACAAAATATCTTGGTGTAGAATTGTAAGAACACACTTTGGGAACAAGTGTATTACCAAGCGGTGGGTCTGCTGGATGGAGAGCACTCTATGCAATCCCAAACAATTGTTTTCGCAGAAATTCATGATTGGCCACGTAAAGCTCACTTGTTTTCGTGCTTTGGTAGAGCCTGTTTTTCTTGTATGGTTACTCAAGTGGGGGCACGCCATTAGTGCTAGTGCTTGGGAGAGCTTGGAGCGGGTGCAAAAGTCCTTTCTCACTTACGCCCTTGGAGTTAAAACAACGGTGCCCTATGCTATTCTTTTACAAGAGATGGTTTTGGCCTCTTCAACATTCTGCCATGAAGCCATCTCCACTATATCCGCAAGGTGCACCACATGGATGATGTTAGGTATCCTGTTCTTGCACTTGCCATGGCTGAATCTCCTCGGCGTTTGAAACGATGTTGGAAAGAGCATTGCACTACATGGTTTGCCCGCTGCGGTGCGGCAAATTACAGCGAGCACTTTGCCGATGCTTGCCGATTCGATCCCGAGCTTTTGCAACAATATCTCAATGGTCGTTTTTCTCAAAAGATATGGGGCGCAGCTTCGCGTGGCCCAAGTGAAAAATCCGTCATTATCATGCACACATAAATCCCACCTTGGCACCAGGGCCCCAGGCTTATTTGCTTGCTTCATTGTCCAGGAACAAGCTTGTAGCTATTGCATCAATTCTCACGGGGTCCCACAGGCTACGGATTGAGACGGGTAGATGGGGGCGGCCGCAATTGCCGCCCTGAAGCGAGACGTGCATGTTGCCGCCACTGAGTTATTGAAGATGAAAGCCATACTCTTCTGAGTTGCCCTACTTTTGAGATAGTCCGGAATCATTTTTTGACCTTAGCATTCCATTCCACGCTTCCACATCATTATCTCTGCTTGTCTAGTATCATCATTACTGCAAAGGTTTTTCCCTTGAAAACCTTTCGAGGCAGGGGTTTTTTAATCCTAGTAGTAATGATTGTACTAGCCCATTGTATGGGTCCATGACCTATTGGTCTCCGTGGACGTTAAAAAATTTATTCTATTCTATTCTATTCTATATACCTTGTCTATAAACAGGCTATGTGCTTGCAAGAAGCTTGCCAAAGAAGGTCCAGTAAAATACTTCAGCTCCTTCATTTGTCCTGTCTGCAAACAGGCATATGTGCTTGTAAGAAGATTGCTGGGACTACCTTCAATGGAAGTGAAGAAGGGAAAATGAAATTCAAACAGAAGAAGATCCATGAATCATGCCCACTGCAATAACTTTGCAGCATGCATGCATATTCTCATGTGAACAGGCCTGTCAGAATCGATCAACATAAAAAGGAGCAAAATGGCTCTCAGTATATTCCTTGAATGCAATAGGGGATTCGAATTGAGTGCCCTCCAACAAATCTGGAAGAGCAACCTCAACACAATCCTTATCCTCAAAAGCATCAAATGTACAAGTTCAAAAATTTGGAGGCCTGGCTACGGCAGTAGAGGACTGGCACATGAATCAATCCCACAAACAAGTATACCTACAGCAAACACGTGAACCGGCAAGCATAGAAGCAAACAAGCCTAGCCATAGCCATTGCCTTCACAAGCTGAGGCTGGGTTCATATGCAACCATCACCAAAGAGGGGCCCTGTTTTGCCCTGTGCTTTTTGATGATGGTGCGTGTAAAAGGGCTTGCCTTTTTACGTGATGGTGAGGGTTGCCATCGTGCATGTGAACCGGCTCTTAGGAGCCAACGTAGCCGCCATCGCCTCCACAACCCGCCTTCGCAAACGTAGCTGCCATCACCTCCACAAGGCAGTCCCTTCCAAAAATAAGTCCACATAAAACCTTCTATAATAGCATAAGAGGAAAATAAAAGCCAATAACCATGCAAAATCCAACCTCTATTTTCCGACCTCAACAAAGTACGATTTTGGCATACTTATAGCATGCAATGGTTTCTTCATGCAAGCTCTTAGCATGTAGTAGTTTCTTAGTGTAACTCTTTCTAGTTAAAATGTTAAAACATGAAAGGAGTTTCAAGAATTCAAACCTTGGTTAAACCATTATCCCCATTATCCTAAGGAAACCACTACATGCTAATCACACATTACCTTAAAGAAGCCACTTCAAAAAACATTTTCAGCTTTGCAGCTTCCCAACAATTATTCAGAAAACTACCCTATGTTCCAAAACTCCAAAACTGCTAGCAGAACTCTAAAACAACCATCAAGGGCTTTAAACATTTAGCAACAATGTTCTTGTTGTGCAAAAAATCAAGGCTTTGATGTTCACCAGTATAATGTACAAGGTGTACATGCCTGCAAAGTAAAGTAGATGCTGTAATAAGATGGCTAAGGAGGAGAGCCTAGTTCAGAAGAGCTAGATAAAAAGGTCAAACAAAATGTAAGAGATACCAGAACTACCTAGCAGGCAAAATCTACCATAGACATCAAAGGGAATTTAATTCGTATGTAAGCAATGACATATAAAATCCAAAAGCTACTTATTGTTACTATCTAGAAAGAGATACAATGGATTGAGTCTAGCACATTTGACTATAAATAGAAATGAAGATGCAAAACAACCAGGGGAGTCAACAATCCGAATAGTTGTTTTGAACCCTCTAAGCACATTAGTGCACAAAATGTTCAATCCTGGCACTTAGCTGAAAGTGTATTACATTCTACAACACCGTGAGTAACTCGAATGAAGGAAGCATTCCAAAATCTAAAACTGCAAAACCTAAAAAAACAAAAAAGGAAGTCAACAATCCAAATAGATGAATTAAAACAGCTATAGATATTCAAAATTTTAGCCCTAGTAGGATCCAGTCAAGTCCTTATTGGATTTCTATAACCCAAACTTCTAGGAATTATTTCTCACGAATTACACCGTAATTTCTTCTGGTGGTACTTGTGAAAGATCAAGAATCTCACTGTTCTATGGTATTCCTATAAAAATTCTTGTTATGTATTTTTATAATCTTTTTGTATACACACACACATAGATAAAATAACATTGTAAAGGGTGTGGGCCATCTTCACATTCGAGATAATAGGAATGGAAAAAAAGGAAAAGCATGCTAAACCATTCCTTATTGCTCATTTTTAACCATTGATTAATGTAATATTTCACTGCTTATTCCTTGTAGTGCATAATGCATTGCATGCCATCCAATGAGTTTGTGATGGTGTCAAACTACCATTTCCATCTCACCGGCCCAAGTCCATATACAAGTCAACCACAAATAATGATAGAACGAACTTACGAAGGGGAGTTGAACCCCCTGCCATAGTAGATAGATCCGGCTTGTTGACATAGATGAGATGAACTAAATTCATAAGTGGCTACCAGGCTCTATGCATCTCAACTACACTACATTTACTACATCATGCACGCCTTCATCATGCACACTAGAAATAAACACTTAGAATATGAACACAGATGTACAGAACACAGAGGATGTCCTATGTTGCTTCACATCTCCACACACTTCAAACATCATTGCTGTCACATGCCTCAAATGCAGTTGCCACGACTTAATCTGCTGCGGGACTTCTTATTGCGAATGCTGGCACAACCACAAACTGCAGAACTGGTTTACAAAGACATATGAGTAGTATACGAAAGATTGAAATTCAAAGGAGAGGTCTCCACCCCATCCCATAATAGGAGAACATGAAACCTGCACATTTTCTGTACAACACATTTACTACATTATGAAATAACTCTGTGTGCATATGAAATACCATCCATTCTTAACTATGCACAATGGGCCTATGAGGATTTTTACCACACTTCATTGCAGCACATGCAAACAAGCCCTTACTGTAATGTGACAACCATTGCATGCTCGTAGCTTCTCTCGACACAAATTGAACCGCAATTCAATTTACCTAAATATGTTTCTGGCATTCCTATTATGAAGCCATGATCCCAAAATATGAATTGTTTCCTATAGCAGCGTGCCTCCTCTTGTCACATTATGGGGTTGTCAGGACTTTCACCATGCTTGATTGCAACACATGCAAACAAGCCCTTACTGTATTGTCACGTTCAATGCATGATGTTCATGGCATTGCAATGGGCTCCAAAATCTTACCTCAACAGCTTCAGACCACCATAACATGTCTGCAAACAATGAGAGCACATGCAAAGAATGACAGCTTCCTCTTGCATGAAGAAACAAAACATGCCACGGGCATTGCAATGAACACATCTTACTACATACCTATCCATAGCCCATTATGCCGCCTTCTAGTTCAGTACGTGTTCTATGATGACGCATTCACCGCCATGGACAACCTGCATAATGCCACGAACAAGCTAGGCTGGAGCATGGGGACTTGAACCCCTTCGGGAAGATGGTCTTCAATGCTCCACCACGCTAAAGCCAGGGGGCTACACCCATGCATGAAGTTCAAGCAATCACGCCTATATATAGAAGTCACGATTTGTTTTCACTTTCTTTTTTTTGGTCATAGTTATTTATTTCTTCTCTTATCATTGCAATGCACAACTAAGATGCTCAAACATACTAAGGGAGGGTGCCCACCTACGGTTCACCAGTGGGCAAAATGGATCGTTGATGGCCCTCCAGGGCTCGGATGAGAGTGAACGATGGTTCATTGGGTGCCCTGAGAATGGGGCTTTCATATGACCCTAAAAACGCCCACTCCGGTGCCCTAATAAGTGAGTAACGAGGCCCCAAATGGAGGGACCTTTCTGCCCCTGATGGTGCACCAACGTGCCCACAATGGTGCATATAGCAAACGTGCTCCAAATGACACGTGTGAGTACTTGTTTTAAAGCTCTTGGTCAACCTAGTCAAATGAGGCATGTGCGTGGGAATTTCGCCTTCTATAAAAAAAGTTAGGTGGGTTCAAAGAATAGGCAAAAAAGGCGGGAATTTTAGGGATTTTAAATAGATGAATCACAACCGACGGGCACCCTCCCTTATGATATCATGCAGATAATGCAAACAACAAATCAAACAGTTGTACCTCAAGTTCAGGGCAGCAACATGTCTTCGTTGCAATTTGTCAGTCCTCCGTAGATCTTGAATCAAGATTCCCCTCGCCAAATTCATATGGGCTCTTAGGACCTGCTTCAGCTCCAAGGAAACATTCACTTGCTCCCATTCCATCACTCAAATGCATTGTTCTAATGCATGGAACAACCTATTCAACTGAATCCTGAGCACCCTAACTACTGCGGCCACTGTTTCAGCTATTGTGTTGATGCCAACAACATTCTCAAGGAGCTCAGCTGCTATGTGGACATGCTCATGTTCTGCAGAGGCAATAACAGGGTGTGGCAGCCCATTTGCCACAAGATTCGCAACGGAGGGCAAGTGGGCAGCATGAGCATGTGCAACAGCTCCATATGGTAGACTGCTTGCAAGAGATTGGTGTGACGCTCCCTGAAGATATACATCGCTCCAGACGTATATATACGGGGACTTCCCCCTCCCATGGCAATCAACTCACCATGAGTAGGGCCCTCCGTCTAACTCGGACCATCTATAGAAGATGCCCGGGTGAAGGACACGGAGGTGTCATTCCGCCCACGCCTTCGATGGGACTCCTATGTCGCGGAAGCGTGAATACAAGGTTCATATCATAAATAACCACCACGAAGGGTGGCACATCCATCCAACTGATGATAACAGTACATTCTAATACTAAGGAAAACATCCCAAAACCCATGGTTCTACCCGGCCCAGACTCCAATGAGGATCGACTGACGACTAGGTCTCAGGAGATCAGCAGATAGAATCTTGACATGGCGTTGGCTGGCATAGAACATCGGCTACGGTTGTCCACTCCATCCGCCCCTCCTGTGCACACTTTGCAGATGAGCTGGATCAAGCTATGGCATCATTGTAGCCTTCCGGAGACGCAATCCTAAGGCATCACCCTTCGGGACTACTCCGGGTTACATCTCCCCGGTCCGATGAGGCAGGTCAGGGAAGTGTCCCCTCTCAGAGTCGCAGTGATTCCATGGGTGAGCTAGAGAATACGTGCCGCATCAGCGACCCCCGCATCCGTATCCGACTTACTCCCCTAACTTTATCTTCAAAGTACAGAATGATCACACCACTGTACCCAGGGAGTGTCAGACCCATACCCGGCCTAGTTCACTGGCCGACTATTAGGCCTAGCTCATTGAAGGAGTCCCCGTAGCCTTTTATGCTCAGGCGAGACTCCACCCCACACTTCATCACTACGGCCCCTTATTTGGTGCTTCAATCATGCCATAGATTCCACAGCTCGGTGGGATCTTGTGCACAGGCCGCAATTACTGGGTACTACGGGAGCTACTAGGAGCATACTAATAAACATAGGTTACAGAGGTCCCCTTAATCCCTGCTTTCTGGAAGAACTAACAGAGATACTACCAAAGATACATCCATCCATCCATCACAGAGCATAATCAATAGTCGAAAACAGTTCTAACTACCAAACAAGGGTTAATCATCATCAGAGACAAGCAAAGAAGCCTGACAGAGGCGCTGGCCCTAGAAATACCAAACTGATCTATCTACTAACCCGAATTCCGGCTGGAACCATTGTCATGTGGGATCTCCATCTCCAATCAGCCTGGGCGCCCAGCAGCTCCTCTCCCTGGATTCGATTTGGGGCAAATTGGGATAGGGATCCAATTTGCTGCCCCAAATTAGCAGTCTCCCACTGGCCAATCGAGTTTGGCCAGGTGTCCTCCTTTTAATTAATTATTTAGCTTAACTTAATTAGCTTAATTAAGTTAATTAGATAATTGTCCCTTAATTATAGGTAATTAACCTTTAATTAAACCCTTATTAATTTAGCACTAGTAATGGGTGCCCGGCGTTGCCGGGCATAAGTACGTTCATCCATGAACTACGATGTGCTACATTGGTACATGGCAATGTAAGTGTTCGTTCAGTTCGATTTTCTGAATATCAATTGAGATAAGATTTTGTTTATAATAAATGAGCTTATGAATAGATTACGTTAGCTATAGTTAGAGGATCTTGGCTACTTGGACCATAATGAAAAATACTTGAACGATATTGAGAAAACTATCATTTGTCTAAACATGTTTATTCTCTAGACACACACGGACAACCAACAAAACCTTAGCAACAACAACTAAAACCTTTGCCTCCAAAGCCTATTTATTCCAAGATGACCTTCCTCGGAGCAACATTTCAGGATCATTTATATTTTTGTGAAGTATTTTATATGTTCTATATAATAAGAAGATTTATTTTGTCCCAACATAAGGAGCATCCAAGGCTTAGACATGGAGTGCATTTCATTGATTGGAAAATGCTTTTTCAATAAGCTCTACGTTTGAACTATTATAGCTTACACAGAGAAGGTCCCAAAGGATAGAGAGGAGCAAATGTCTTCAATATTAACCCATCTAATTTCTCAGCTTCTACACATTTTTTCTACTTACAATCATGTTGCAATGAGGCGGATTAATTGAACAATACAACAAATAGTTGTGATGCATATTCCTAGTTGTACAAATAGGCTAGGACGTTAGTAATGTTCTGAAGCATGTTTTATATTTAGCTAAGGCAAGAATGCTCTGAATAAAACTAAATGGAGGAGAAATGCACAATTAAAGCATGCTAACATTATTTGATTCTCCATCAAATCCTAGGGGAAAATAGTAAGTTTTTTTCTGCCCCTCCAAACATTTTGGCCATCTAAGTATTTTGCGAGCTTGTCTCAAAAGTTACTGGCTGGACTTGCACTCTCGTTGACTTTGGGCTCATCGAATGGAAGAATCTGGACCCTCAGGTCCTTTCGCTAGTAAGATTTTTTGTTCAGCAATGGTTCTTCTAAAGCGAGAAGGTTGACTTTCGTTAGATTTGTAGTATCACGAACATCCATTGGAGCTGATGAAGGCCAAAGCTATTGGTGAAGACCCTATCGAATATGGGAAAACAGCATGTCAGCAAGAGGAAAAATTGATCCGTTGTACCTAAAGTATATGCATCCAATTGTTATGAGTGTTCAAAATTATCAAGAATATTTAAATACCTAAGATGAGATATGATAGCATGATAGCTACAACAATCAAACATCGATACTTTATATACTGCCGAGACCTTTTTCTAGTCATCTGTTTGAGCTCAGCAGCCTTGTGTTTTTAGCAGAGGTCTCAACTACAATTTCCCTCGATAGCAGCACGGACATCGCAATCAGTATTTCCATTTAGCACCTAAACATTGTGCCAGTGAAGAGATTCAAATCGAGCTTGAACATCCTCAGTAAATGCAATCTTCGTATTGCCTTCAATAAAGATACGGTTATCACCATACAATGCTGTGAACTTCCCCAATGTCCAGCAATTGATGCAGCACGTTTTACATTCCTTCCATGTTATCTCCCATCACCAAGAATGCAATCATTGCAGAAAAGGTTGTAAGAGGGATGATAGATAATACGTTCACATTTCAATCACAGAACTAAACTGTAAGCATTTCTAGAATTTGTGTTCAATCCATGAGGTCCATTAGAGTATGGATATACCTTTTAAAAAGTATTTCAAATTGTTGTCAAACTGCTTTGAATATGGAGGCATGGCCACAATAGTAGGGTTGAAATCCATATGAACTTAACTTGTTCCTCCAATTGGATTTACATGAATCCACCTGCGCAACATTCAAATGGGTAACTTTAAATTGAAGAGATTCAAATATTAGGAGATGCATTTATATATATCAAGGACTTCCCTTAACCAAATCAAACCTTGATCTGTCCTACATCTATCAAATGTCTATGAGACCTTTCAATAGGAAAACAAAAATATTCTCGTTGGCATCAGTTTCTATATAGCATTATGATTGCAAAGCTAAACATCCAATATTTTCAAGACAAACTTCCAGTGCTACATGGTATACTTAAGAGGTCTAAGCAATTCACCTGGTTGCCATGTCAGTTCTTCACAAAGCATGGCACAAACAATGAGACTACCTATTTAAAACATCTGGAAATTGATAGGAGAGTGTTATACACAGATCCATGACATGTGAAAGGGCATTCGTACATGCTAAATTGCTTGCCTTTGTAGCTTATCCTTAGTTAACATGGATCAAATGAACATTCCATATAATAGATTGCAATACGCCAAAATCAACCAGGCAACAAATATGCAATGCATACACAATGTTTGAAGATTTCACCTGCCTCTTTTCATTAACTCGTATGTGCCTCATCTCCGTCATAAGTTGTATGCGCCTCATCTCTGTCAGAAGTCCATCTAAGAGCAAAAGATAGTTGTAAGTAAAGGTGTAGATGCAGCAGACAGAAAACCAACTTTTAAAAAGTATCCCAAATCGTTGTCAAACTGCTTTGAATATTAATAGTAAGGTTGCAGCAGGGCAGCCGATCAGGCATTGGACAAGAGCAGCCAATTCAGGTTTTGGTAGGTGGAGGCAAAAGCTTCAGAGCCTTGGAAGGAAACCAGCAGGAAGAGCAAGTAAGTTTGAGTTTGAGCAAGTTTGAGTAATGCAGTTTTTAGTGCTTAGAAGACCCAGCTCTCAACAACTCTGCCTTTTTTTTTTTTTTTTTCTGGATCTATTCAGCAATGATTATCTAAACTCAACATTGGTCGCACTGGAAAACTTGACCGATTTGATGGTACTGAATCTATCAACTATTCAGCAAATTCTCTGGACATTAAGTTATAATTCGGACTCAAATCTCAATCTCAAGCATCTGGAAGAAATTCACATTATAGGCCAGAAAGATCCAGGTGAGGACAGAGGTTTTGCAGACGGGATTTGGCGGCCCCACATGCGAGGCAATTTTCCAAAGGTAATGAGAAGTATACACTCTAAGAGGGAGTGAGCTTGAGGGACCAGTTCCTTTAGAATGGAAAAAGCTCTATAAGTTGGAAGAAATCTATCTATCTATCTTACAACAAATTGGATATACCATTTTTTACGTCTCTGACAACACTGCCTCAAGTGACGACAATGTTTATAAGCGAAGCAAATTAGAGTGGTTAGTCCGTTTACGATTATCTAATAAATTACTTAATGAATCCATATGAACTTAACTTGTTCCTTCAACTGGATCTGCATGAATCCACCTGCGCCACATCCAAATGGGTAACTTAAATTGAAGAGATTCAAACATTAGGAGATGCAATTAGATATATCAAGGACTTAAACAAATCAAACCTTGATCTGTCCTACATCTATCAAATGTCTATGAGACCTTTCAATAGGAAAACAAAAATATTCTCTTTGGCATCAGGTTCTTTATAGCGTTATGATTGCAAAGCTGAACATCCAATTTTTTCAAGACAAACATCCAGTGTTACATGGTATACTTAAGAGGTATAAGCAATTCACCTGGTTGCCATGTCAGTTCTTCACAAAGCATAGCACAAATGAGTCATGAGACCACCTATTCAAAACATCTGCAAATTGATAGGAAAGTGCTATACACAGAATCAATAACTATTCAAATGCATGACAGGTGAAAGGGCATTCATACATGCTAAATTGCTTGCCTTTGTAGCTTATCCTTCATTAACATAGATCAAATGAACATTTCATATAATAGATTGCAATACCTCAAAATCAACCAGACATCAAATATGCATGCATACACAATATTTGAAGATTTCACCTGCTTCTTTTCATTAACTTGTATGTGCCTCATCTCCATCATAAGTTGTATGTGCCTCATCTCTGTCAGAACTCCATCTAAGAGCAAAAGATAGCCATAAGTAAAGGTGTAGATGCAGCAGACAGAAAAGAAAAAGTAAATGTCGGTTTCAAGTTGAATCTAAGGCAACGATATTTTCTGGCTACAAACATATTTAACTGACAAACACATGACAGTAAACAAAAAATAAAGTAGAGATTATTAAAGAATGGGTTTGAAAAAGAATAAATTGAAGACCTTACAAACAAAACTTTAGATTGCAGGAAGACTTTCAACTTTAGATTGCTGGAGGACTCTATGACTGGATATTGAATTGTACCTATTCCCTTCTGCTACAGCCTTATTGAAAGTCATGACGCAACCAATTTGATGATGGAAAAATCACGATTCAAGCAACCAAAACATCTCAGTAAACAAAGGAACACTATCAAACAGTTAGATTCACGGACTTTAAATTATTGGGCATCCACTAAAGAATAAGAACTGGAGAGCATGTAACCCAGCCAGGACAAAAAGACCCCAACCTCTGGATGCAACCAAGGAGCATGTAGTTTCTGTCTCGAACAACCTGCAGCTGAAACACCGTATATTTTCTCACACCGGATCGGCATCATCAGAAGCAAGCTTGCTTCAGTGCAAAATTAAAGCAGAACCGTGGCTCTCATGCCGTGTTTAATGCTAGAGAAGATGGGGGACCGATCGCCGAGGGCCTCCAACTTTTGGATTTCGGATCCCTGCGATAAACTATCTATATTCGATATCTATCTCAAACCTAGAAATCATACCAAAGTTTTTTTTTCCCGATTTTTGGAAATCCGAAAATATTTTCTGGCAGCCAAAATATTAAAAACCTTAGAAAAATCAACCCATAAAAAAATCCAAAAAATTTTCGGAACTCCGGAAAAACCAAATTTAAACAATAGGTTAGCTAAATTAATCCTTTGTGGTTAGTCTACATACCCCCATGATGGCGTATCCTCGGCCCGTGACGTGTCAGTATAGTTATACGTACACCGTATAAATATGTGGAACGTCACATTCTCCCCCCCTTAGAAGTAATGCTGCCCTCAGCATTGGGGTTAGTTAAAAAAACAAATGATTAACATCTTAGTAGTAACTTAGTAGCATAAATTATAATAGTTACACAGAAAAATACGAAAATAATTTCTTATTCCTGTAGGTAACAGGAATTAAGTTTAAAACATAGAACTGCTTAAGCACCATCGTGCATTTCACATGATTATGACAATAAAAGTTTCAAGGACCGGAGTCCAATAGCAACATCACAAACGTAACATGAAACTCATGAAAACGACGTGAAAACATAAAAACTTGGGCCATCAGCAACCCTCTATACATGGGCAGGTCACGTACCGCTCACTGGCCTGCTAGAGGTTTCATAACGATCGCCGGCGCCCGTGCCTTTTCGTATCAGGCATAACCCGTGCAAAAAAAGGGGCCGATCCCCTTGAGTATGCTGGAGACACGGCCAATCTTCTGGCCGTGATGAATGAGATCAAGCAGGAGATTTTGAGTCTGAAATCAGAAGTCAAGGATATCAAATTGACACTCCATGACCTAATGGCCCAGAATTCTGAGATCAAAAAGCTTAACACAGATTTATCATCTGGCAAATCATCTACAGATTTCGAAGCACAGATCATGGCATTAGAAAGCAAACTTGCATCTTTGGTAGCTGAATCTACCAAAGAACAGATGAAAATCCATCACGCTGAGGTTAAGGAGCAGATGAAAATTCACCATGCTGAGGTTTCATCTGAGCAATCGGATCAAGAAGCCAGAGCAAAAAACCTGAAGATCTCAGGCCTCCATGAGATCGATGGTGAGGACATCACTGAAACGGTAAGGAGGTTTTTTGCAACCACCATGCGGTTGCACGATCCCCTTTACACTTCAGCACGCAGGCTAGGGAAACCTGGGCAGTATACCCGGCCAATCTTGGTTAAATTTCAGTCCAAAGAAGCCAGAGATAGAGTTATGCTCAATAGAAGTGTTCTGAAAGGCGAGAAGGTATGGCTGGATCGGGACCTCACACCAGGACAGCAGGACATAAGAAAATTGGAATGGGCAAAAGTAAAGACAGCAAGGGAAGAAGGATTGGTGGCATACCTTGATCAAGGGGGCAAGGCCATTATCACAAGCAAGAAGCACAAATAGGAAACATGGGCCTTGAGGATCAGTACGTGGAACACTCATGGACTTTCTCAAGCCAAGGTAAATGCTACTTTTGATGTATGGAAACACCAAGATCTGTTATGCTTTACAGAGACTTGGCATCACAAAACCCGATGTCTCCCAGATATAGCGGGCTTTGATCTCTTAGAGCATGTTGAGAATGAAAAAAAATCAAGTACAGGTCGTGGCCAAGGTGGTATTGCTATATATCAAAGATGTAATTCTGCATTTGCTGCTGAAATTCTGAAAAAGGATCCAAAAAAGCAATACATTTGGGTCAAACTTAATGCAAACGGGCAGCTTACCTTCTTTGCTGCGTGCTATTTTGCTCCCGAATCTTCACAGATTTATAAAAAGGCTGATTATGACAAGGACAATCCTTTCGAGGGTTTATGCTCGGATATCCTTGAATTCTCATCTCAAGGCAAAATTTTTGTAGCAGGAGACTTTAATGGTCGCACAAGCAACCAACAAGCATATGTCTTTGATGATCTCACAAATTTACATTTGGATGTGCTTGAAGAGTTATTGTATAACAGAGTCTCAGCTGATCATATATCAAATGATATGGGTCAAAAACTCTTAGAGTTATGCACGACCTGCCAGCTAAAGATAATAAACGGTATTCAGCCTTTTACCATGTCGGGCAAGTTTACTTACCAAAATCTTGCAGGCACTAGCTCTATTGACTATCTTCTAGCTCAAAACAAAGATCAAATTATGGACTTCTGGGTAGGCGATCTCATGCCAGAATCTGGTCACGCTCCTTTACACATGATATTTAAGGCACATGCTAATCCTCATAAACAGGTCCAGCAATTCCGCCCGAGGATTAAGATAGATTATGAAAATCATCTAGCATATAGAGAACATTTAGAGATGCTGCTCACAAATGTCTCGTGGACAGGGGAAATAGAAAAAGATGCTAAGCTCTTTCAGGTACATATCTTGGATGCAGCAACCAAGATCTTTGGACTCACTAAAATGCACAGAAAAGGTATTCCTTGCAATTTCTGGTGGGATCAAGAATGCCAAGATGCCCGAAGAAAGTTGCCTCAGAATTGTATATGCAAGCCTTCCTGGTATAAACGCTTTATAAGGCAGAAGAAGCGCGCCTATTTTGCTACAAGACAAAAAGCATTATCTGACCAGCTTACAAAGCAACCAAAAAAGTTTTGGCACATTCTCAAAGATAGCCATACACATAATATCCCTGATAATGAAGCATTGTTTAAATTAGTCAGGGATATCTATGAAAAGGGTGGCGCAGCCAGCATGCCTGTTATAGCTCCAACAGTGGACCTTTTTACCATCCCTGAAGTGAAATCGTGTCTAACAAAATTAGCAAATAATAAGGCACCAGATACTGACGGCTTGTGTATGGAGCTATTAAAGTGGGGCGGGGAGAAAACTCACGCAGTTTTAACTGATATGCTGAATTTGTGCCTCACTCAGGGGCTGCCTCACAGCTGGAAGCTCAACCGAGTTCACCCAATACATAAAGGTGGAGATCAGAAAGTGGCAACAAATTTTAGAACAATTCTTATAGGCAGCATCTTCTCGAAAGTTCTTGGTAGTCTTCTTGAAGGCAAACTTAGCAGCTGGGCAGAGCAAGAAAATGTCCGCTCGCAATATCAGGCAGGGTTTAGAGGTGATCATAACACTCTAGATCATGTCCTTACCATACGGGCATTGATCGAGAGAGCTAAAGCGCCAAATTCAGCCTTATACCTGGCATTCATTGACTTTAGCAAGGCTTTTGATACAGTCCCCCGTAAAGATCTTGGTGACAGGCTGATTCAGCTGGGAGCCCCCAAGGAACTTAGAGAAGCTGTATCCCAATTATATGCTGAAGTCCTCATCACAACCTCCCGAGATCTCAGCACGGTTTTGAAGAGCACAATAGGGGTAAGGCAGGGATGTCCTCTATCCCCTACTCTGTTCGGCATTTTTATTGACGAATTAGATGACTGGTTAAGACAGAGATCACTTACAGGGACAAAGCTTGGCAGTTATATTCTTCAGCTCCTCCTCTATGCTGACGATGTAGTGTTAATTGCTAGCAAGATAAAAACACTACAAGACCATCTCGACCACTTGGAAAACTTCTGCACAGCAAAGAAGATGACAGTTAATTTATCTAAGTCCAAAATTATGGTCTTTGGTTCCCGAGAGAGGCCAGATTTCACATATAAAGAGGGCTTGCTGGAAACAGTAGAATCATAAATATTTGGGGATTGACCTGGCGTCTAATTACAGTTGGAAAATCTGCATTAATAGGCGAGTTTCAGGCGGGAAAGCTGCCCTATACAACATGCTGGCTAAATGTAATAAGGCCTCACTCACGGACTGGAATTTGAAAAATATGCTTTTCAAAACGCTTGTCCAGACGGTGGTACTATACGGTGCCCCAATCTGGGGACCAGAGATCCCAGCTCGGCTTTGGAAACAGATCGAAGCAGTCCAGAAAGCTTTCATAAAAGCGGAACTAGGCCTCAGATCTCAAATTCCATACTCTATTATGCTTGCAGAGGTCGGGTTATTACCATTGGAATTAGAGAGTTTGTATCAGTCTATAAACTTCTTTAATAGAGTGAATGCACAAGCAGCATCCCGGTTATCCCGCCAGGCGCTAGAACACTCTGAATGGAAAGGCAAGTTAACAGCTTGGGCTAATCGATGGGGGGTAACCACTTTTCCTTCCGAGAAAGAGGAAACTCGATCCATGCTGGAGAAACAAGCAATAAGCCACTTATGGGCGAACCCGGGAAAGAGAATGCTGCTATACCAGAAAAACGTCAATCCAGTGATTACAATTGAGAGTCAAATTTATTTGATGGCCAACATTCCCAAAGGTCAAAGATGTCTTCTTGCTAGATACAGAACAGGATCTCATAGGCTTGAAATTGAGACCGGGAGATGGTCTAACATACAAGTGGAAGAACGTTTATGCAAAGTTTATGATACAAAACAAATCGAGGACGAAGACCATGTTTTTACATGTTGCCCGGAATATGCTCACATCAGGGGTAACTTTGGTATTCAAGCTACTGATTTTTTATCTTTATTGCAAATGCCACCATTGACTTTAGGTCCTTATATTAGAGCTGTTGATATTCACCGCTCTTTTTTACTAAAGTTGTAAATAGTCTGTTCATGTGCTCCATGGTCTCTCGAGGCCCAAGAGAGCATCATACAAATAATAATAATAATAATAATAATAATAATAATAATAATAATAATAAAGTTGTGGTTGAAGGGACCACCCCCTATAAGAAAGTAAAAGAAAAACCTATCTACAGGGGAACCTATCATGCCTATGGTTCGCAATTCATTGCGGCATAAGGAATGGCCAAGTTCCCATTATAGCCGAGATGAACGCGGCCTATCAACTATATGCTTTCCAAGCAATCCGCGGTCATGCCGACATTGACAATACACCACGTCCTAGAAAACACCAAGGTGATCTCATCATCGGTGCTACTTTTATTTACGATGCATCTACCCGCAGAGCCTACTACATGATCCGTACCGCCGGGTGCGGGGTTGATGACATCGTTGATGGTGCGGCCTTGAGATTCCCGCATGAAGTCCGGATAGTGCTTTTCAAGGTCTATCTTCATCATCCACGTAGCATCCTCAGTTGGCAAGTGCTTCCATTTGACCAAATATTGGAGCATTTGAGTCCTTCTGGTCTGCTTATAGGCTCGATCGAGAAGAGCTTCAGGCACTATCTCTAGATGCTCCTCTGTCATTTCAAGGAGGGTGGGTGTATCCAATATCTCCTCTGGGTCAGGAGTGTGTTGCTTTA
Organism: Isoetes taiwanensis; assembly: GCA_021234155.1. NCBI lineage: Eukaryota > Viridiplantae > Streptophyta > Lycopodiopsida > Isoetales > Isoetaceae > Isoetes > Isoetes taiwanensis. The sequence continues at coordinate 1,699,096 of JAJEKV010000205.1, read as the reverse complement.
GAAGACTCACGTGAAAGACCTTGTGGATCTTCAAGCGGGGTGGCAAATCCAACCGATATGCCTGTTCTCCAACGCGTTCAATGATCTTGAATGGCCCAGCCCATCTGGGTGCCAGTTTCTTGCAGTTACCAATCTTAAGCTTGGCTTGCTTGACCTTAATCTTGAGCCAAACTAAATCGCCCACTTGGAACACTCGTGGGGTCCTGTGCTTATTAGCTACACTTTTCTGACGACTACGTGCAGCCAATAAATAACCACGAACTTCCTCCACCAAAGCTTGCATTTCCAAGAGGAATTGCTGAGAAACCTCCACCTTAGAAACAGGATTATGCCATGTGTCTGGACTAAGGCATTGATAACCATAATTTATCATGAAGGGAGACATTCTAGAAGACTCCTATTTCATGCTGTTATAGGCAAACTCCACTAAATAAATATAGCCAGCCCACTGAATTTGTTTACTCCACACATAGCTTCGCAACATATCCTCTATAATGCGGTTGGTGCGCTCTGTCTGTCCATCCGTCTGAGGATGATATGCTGTACTCATAGCAAGCTTGGTTTGGATAGTGGCAAAAAAATCTTTCCAGAATGCACTTACAAACTTGGGATGCTGAAGATTTCCTTTGCAAACAACAAAGCTGTGTCCAAGGCTGTATCTGTGGTGCGACATGGCAAGAAATGAGCCATTTTCGACAACTTGTCGACCACTACCATTAAGGCATCATATCCAGGAGGGTACGTGGAAGGCCTACAATGAAATCCATGGTTATGACTTCCCATTTGCCATTGGGCACATCCAGACGTTGCAATTCTCCTGGAATCCTTAATTGCTCGGCCTTAGTTTGCTGACACACTTGGCATTGCTTAATGTATCTGGCAATGTCCTTCTTCATACGCGGCCAATAATAGCTGGAGCGAATCTTAAAGTAGGTCTTCATGAAACCTGCATGTCCAGCTATAGGGCTATTGTGTGTATCATGGAGAATAAGCTTACGTACTCCTGAAGTCTCGGGTACACACAACTTATCTTTGTAATATAGCAAATTGCCCTCCTTCTTATACGAGCGGAAAACCTCACGCTCCTTATCTGCCCGTGCCTCCTTGGCCAAACTGTTCCATACTTCATGGAATTCTGGATCCGTGGCTAAGGTCTGCTCTATTTGTTTTCCGAACTCACTGGTGAGCGTGGAAATCACATTACAATGGGTTCAGGTTACCAAGGGATGGCGTGACAAAGCATCCGCAACCATATTGTGCTTACCCGGCTTATACATAATCTCAAAATCATACTCCTCAAGAAACTCCATCTATCTTCTCTGACGGAGATTGAGATTTGGCTGGATAGAAAGATAAAGGTAGTGTCTCCATATACGCAAAGCGCGTACAACTGCTAACAATTCCTGATCATGGGTAGGGTATCGCTGTTCGGTTTCATTCATCTTCTTAGAATCATACGCAATAACCCTACCTTCCTGCATTAGGACTCCCCCGGTAGCAATTTTACTGGCATCTGTTGCTACTAACTTATCCTTCTCCGGGTCTGGCAATCTGAGGACTGGCGCTGAAGTCAAAGCATCCTTGAGCTTCTGAAAGCTTGCCTGGACTTTCGTCTTCCAGTGTTCTACCCAATCCTTCACTTTCTCATGTTTTGTAAGGTCTGTCAGAGGTAATGCAATCTTGGCAAAATCCTTGACAAATTTCCTGTAATATCCTGCCAAGTCGAAAAAACTCCTTACCTCTGAAACATTACCTGGAATAGGCCAATCCTTAACTGCCTCTATTTTTGCTGGATCTGTAGCAATTCCTTCGGCTGAGATCACATGTCCCAAATAATCCACCTTTGCTGTGGCAAATTTGCACTTAGAGAACTTTGCAAAGAGCTGGTGACGCCTCAGTTTCTGTAAGGCCAACCGAAGATGCTTCTCATGCTCCTCAAGGGTTTTACTATAGATGAGAATGTCGTCAATAAAAATAACAACAAAATCATCCAAGTATTCTCGGAAAACATCATTCATCAACTGCATAAAAGTTGCGGGGGCATTAGTTAAACCAAAAGGCATAACTGTGAATTCATAATGCCCGTATCTAGTACGAAAGGCAGATTTATGGATGTCTTCCTCTTTAATTCTTATCTGATGATACCCGGAGCGTAAGTCAATCTTTGAGAAGTATTTGGCCCCTTGCAATTGGTCCATAAGATCATCTGCTCTAGGTAAAGCATAACGATTCTTGATCGTATGCTTGTTGAGCTACCTGTAGTCAATGCACATCCTCATAGAGCCATCCTTCTTCTTAACAAAGAGAATAGGGGCACCAAAAGGTGAAACACTAGGCCGAATGAAGCCTAGGTTCAGTAGCTCCTGCAGTTGCTTCTTAAGCTCCGCCAACTCAGGAGGACTCATACGGTACGTCACCTTACTGGTAGGCTTAAGTACCCGGTTCCAAAGCTATCTCACATTCCACCCCTCTGAAAGGAGGAAGTTTTTGGATCTCATCTGGGAAAAGATCCTTAAATTCTTTGAGAAGATTGGCAATGTTCTCTGGCAAGGCATCCACTACTTCCTTCTGTTTAGCATCCGACTCAATGGAGGCAAGTCTGATAACGCAAAGTATCTTATCCTTGCGTATAGCCTTATCTAACTTCCTGATAGACATAGACTGTATAATTGGGTTTAATGGGTCACCTTTAATCGTTACTCGGGCTCCATTAGCTGCGTTGAAGGTCACTTCCCGTTTCTCGCAGTCTATATTGGCTTTAGCAGATGCCAAGAATTCCATGCCGACAATAAGGTCATATTTGCTGATATCCATTAGATCGGCACCCAAGGCAACTGGTGCACCTGGCAACTGCATATTGAAGGTTAATGCGATGGCCATTTGTATGTCTGATCTTACCACTGGCTAAGGTTACCGGTCGCGGTCTGGATCTTAATGTCTCAAGTTTCAATACCTGGGCCATTCTGGGAGAAGCAAAATTATGGGTACTACCCGTATCCATAAGAATAACAAATGGCTTACTGTCTACCTGGCCTATAGCAGAAATAACGGCAGGCTAACTTTCAGCATTGCCGGTTTCAATAGCTGCAAAAATATGAGACGCACCGTGAATGTACTCGTGGGCCTCCTCGTCAGCAGGTGGTGGAGACTCGAGATCGTCCCAATCGAGGTCGGCCATGGCCAGCTGAGCAGTTTGTGTGACATAAGGGCAGTTCTGTATCATGTGCCCGGGTCGCATACACCTGAAACATGCCTTGTCTTTGCGAAGTTGTTCACGAGCCTCTTTGGGAATAGACTGTAAGAGCCTGGGGGATCCACCTTCTTTATAAGGGATATGCCACCTGCGTGCATAGGGTAGCCGAAAAACCCCTAGTATACGTGTTTCTGATAGGCAAATTTGACCCCTTTCCGTATGGTTTTACAACTAGAAGAACATCTCAAAACCCCTATGACCCCTAGTATACATACGGGAAAGGGTAAAAAATCGCCCCCTCCCATTGATGCACGTGGTTTTGACAGGTTTCACATGGTGACGCCTCCTTGTGTAAGAGGTCTCGAATTGAGCTGCCCATGTTATTCGGCTTATCCGGCGCGTTAAAGGTAACTTTCTTATCTTGCCGCCCATATGAATTTTGCTGAGGATAAGAGGCAAGACGCTGATACTTGTTCTTTGGTATGTCCTCCTCGAGGCTCAATGCCTTAGCCTCGGCCTCTGCAACAGATTTTGGGTCTATGGCCTTTACCATTCTTTTAATTGATGGTGCCAACCCTTCAATATACCCTTCGACTGCCCTCTTCTCATTCATACCCGGCACATAAAGCCTCAAGCGCATGAACTCGTCAGTATAGGCTTGCACTGACATGCTCTTCTGCTCCAACCTATAAAAAATCTGTATCTGTTGGCACTCGTATGCACGGGGCACATAGTGTGACTTAAAAGCCTTTGCAAACTTCTTAAACTTGCACCTGCTGCTGTCCAAATGCTTTGCCCTAGCATAACCCTTCCACCAAATCCTGGCTGCACCGGTGAGGTTGGTGGTGGCGACCTTACATGTATCCTTCTCGGTCATACCATATGATTTCCCAAATTCCTTCATCTCGTCTAACCAAGATTCCGTATTAAGACCTCCCCTGGATTTCCCATCAAACTGGGCTAACTTCCTGTTCTTCCATATGCTTGTAATGGCTGTGTCCACGGTCTTGCGGTACTCCTTATCCTTCTTAGCATGGTGACCTGACGACAGGGATGATTCCGAAGATTCAGAGGTGTCGGTCTGTGAAGACGTGGCACTCTCGCTAGAAGAACTTCTATGTCGCTTGGCATGGTGTTTCTTTTGTGCAGGCACAGGTGCTGGTGCCGGTGCGGGTGGCTGTTGCGGTGGTGGGCTCGGCGGTAATGGCGGTAGCTCTGGTCCATTCTCAGGTGTGGGCTGCGGAGGATTTGTATTCAACACATAGGCTTGAAGTTCTACCAACTGTCTCTTCATCAAAAGGAGCTCTTGCTCAGGTGTCAATCTGCCAGCATCCGGAGGGGTATGCCAAAAGGCATTACGTACACCGTCTATATATACAAGGTATAAGCGCCTTTAGTAATATACAAGGTGTAAAGATTTATAGTTATTAAAATCATATCTAAGAACTAGGTCCCGCATCATCCTCCATAGGCATATCCAGCTGTGGGGGCGGTCGATAGCGCATTAAAGCAGCGGTAGGCGCTATTACCAGAAGTATGGTTAGGGTTTTAGGGTAGAAACAAGGTACAAGTCGAGGTCGGCTATGGCGGCGTTGGAGCTCAAATCCGGCGGCTATGGCAGAAGGGAGGCGACCAAAGGAACACACTTTCAAAAAAAGAAACACAAATTTGAAACTAAACTTAAAAAAAAAAAAAAAAAAAAAAAACCCCTATTTTTATCTGGCCGGATCAGATATCTGGTAGGCTGGCTGCGTTATATGCTCATAACTTTTAATTCTAAACACCTAATCCGCAAGCAGCGCCCATCTTGGATTCTAGCCTTGGAGTCGCCATTTGAACCTTGGGAAACGTGCCCCCTAGGGTATTTGGGATGTGCCCGAGCTGTTGGAACCAGTTTCGCCTTCATCCGAGCTACCTACAAAAAGTTATGGCCCATCTAAACCTGGGTCCTTCGGTCACACCTTTTCCCCTCCAAAATCGCCCTAAACTTCCTAAATCTCACAATTTATCACATCAACCTAGCACAAGACTAAATCACCGAGAAGTTAGGCAGTCCAACTAGCTTAAACTCCCACTCCACTACCGATCTAACGGGTTAGAGATTTGGTCAGTGCTATAATTTCGGTCAGCCAAAATCACGGCTCTGATACCACTGTGACGCTCCCTGAACATATACGGCGCTCCGGACGTATATATACGGGGACTTCCCCCTCCCATGGCAATCAACTCACCATGAGCAGGGCCCTCCGTCTAACTCGGACCATCTATAGAAGATGCCCGGGTGAAGGACACGGAGGTGTCATTCGGCCCACGCCTTCGGGGACTCCTATGTCGCGGAAGCGTGAATACAAGGTTAGCATACAGCATAATCATATCATAAATAACCACCAAGAAGGGTGGCACATCCATCCAACTGATGATAACAGAGAAGATACATTCTAATACTAAGGAAAACATCCCAAAACCCATGGTTCTACCCGGCTCAGACTCCAATGAGGATCGACTGACGGCTAGGTCTCAGGAGATCAGCAGACAGAATCTTGACATGGCGTTGGCTGGCATAGAACATCGGCTAGGGTTGTCCACTCCATCCGCCCCTCCTGTGCACACTTTGCAGATGAGCTGAACCAAGCTATGGCGTCATTGTAGCCTTCCGGAGACGCTCCCAAGGCATCACCCTTCGAAACTACTCCGGGTTACATCTCCCCGGTCCGATGAGGCGGTGGGGAAGTGTCCCTCCCAGTCGCTTGATGATTCCATGGGTGAGCTAGAGAATACGTGCGCATCAGCGACCCCCTGCATCCGTGCAGAGCTTACTTCCCTAACTTTATCTTCAAAGTGCAGGATGATCACACCACTTTGTACCCGAGTGTCGGACCCATGCCCGCCTAGTTCACCGGCCTAGGCTGGTAAACCTAGCTCACCAAGGAGTCCCCGTAGCCTTTTTATGCTCGGCGGGACCCCACCCCACACTTCATCACTACGGCCCCTTATCCGGTGCTTCAATCATGCCATAGATTCCACAGCTCGGTGGGATCTTGTGCACGCGAGCAATTATCGGGTACTACGGGAGCTACTAGGAGCATACTAATAAACATAGGTTACAGAGGTCTCTACCCCCTTAATCCCTCGCTCGGAAGAACTAACAGAGATATACCAAAGATACATCCATCCATCCATCACAGAGCATAATCAATAGTCAAAAAACAGTTCTAACTACCAAACAAGGGTTAATCATCATCGAGAGACAAGCAAAGAAGCCCGCATGAGGCGCCGCCCTAGAAATACCAAACTAATCTATCTACTAACCCGAATTCCGGCTGGAACCATTGTCATGTGGGATCTCCATCTCCAATCAGCCTGGGCGCCCAGCAGCTCCTCCCTGGATTCGATTTGGGGCAAATTGGGATAGGGATCCAATTTGCTGCCCCAAATTAGCAGTCTCCCACTGGCCAATCGAGTTTGGCCAGGTGTCCTCCTTTTAATTAATTATTTAGCTTAACTTAATTAGCTTAATTAAGTTAATTAGATAATTGTCCCTTAATTATAGGTAATTAACCTTTAATTAAACCCTAATTAATTTAGCATAGCTAAATTAATCCTTTGTGGTTAGTCTACATACCCCCATGATGGCGTATCCTCGGCCCGTGACGTGCCAGTATAGTTATACATACACCGTATAAATATGTGGAACGTCGGGGCTGCCCAGGATGGACCGCTGGCATAGCAGGAAGGCGTGGTATAGCAAAGTCACCAACAGAAGGAGAACATGTCAAGGGCACAGGAGGTGGAACACTTGGGCGACAGGGAGGAGCAGACATAGCCTGCTGCTATCTCTTATTTCAATGATCTCAGGTGCCACAGCTTTTGGCCATTAGCCTCCATTCCTGGCATACCTGCATAATGAAAGTGGAAGGTCTCCTATGAACTATACTAAACTATTGCTCTAAATTACGGTAAACGAAGACAAGATGCAACACATAATTCACGTAGAAATAGAAGTCCAAGTCCATATTCATCAAAGAGTGAAATTACAACAAAATGACAACAACATAACAGAGCAACAAACATAGATTATTCCACTGCCATAGTGTAATCAATTAAATCCACAGGTATGTAATCAACTCCGCTGCAATCTCCTTCCGGCCTATACTCTTCCTCCTGCACATCAATAAAGTGTGCGTCCTCATCGCCTTTGCTACCTGCATCATCCCAGTACTACTTCCTCCCCTTCCCAATTCTCTCCATAGGCTGCATTCTAGCGGGCACACCGAAGAGGACGCATCTAACATCACTAGGCATTGGATGCTCAGGATTCAGAGTCATACTCCAACCTGCTTTGACCTTATGCTCAGAAATAAACGCGGTGTTTATCGGTAGGATCCATTGGCTAGATAGCACAAACTTCTTTGTGTATAGCATATGACACACGGTGTACACAAGGCTAGCAGACATCTGTTTCCTACTATGGTAATTCATATAATGGGCAGCCCTATGCAACACATTCTTGTTGTCCAACACAACAAGATTCTTCAGATCCCCTGCACTGTAGCGCAAGTACAGATCTTTTCCTATTTCTATTTGTTTCTCGGTGACATTATGAAGGCCGAACTTTGATGTACCTTCTCATAATCCTTGAGACAGTACCTGACAATACCCTCGAAGCAATGAAGCTTCGTGTTTTTTAGGTCCTTTCGAATCAGAAGGACGCCCCTTGGCTTGTGAACACCCCAACCAAAGAATTTCTTTATTGTAGTGTTCACTTGTCTTGGAGTTTTGATGGCTGTCATGAAGACTGCCCGGCAGAGCAAGTGGTCCAACTCTGAGCCCCTTTCTAATGCCATCACCCCCGCCACTGTCTCAGACTTACAGAACCCAACCAACGGATCATACATCCACTCTAGGATATCCATTCCTGCATATCCCAGAGTTACACTTACATCAAGTAGGCTAGTTCCTTCCTCTGCAATCTTCCCATCATCCCTGGCTTTCACGCTCCCCTAGTACCCCTACCCTTACTACAGACTTCCATCAGCTCATTTATGTTGCCAGCATACAAATTAACTCCAATATTTCCCTTCCCTTTCCTAGCTTGCCTCTTTAACATCTTACCTTTCAATTGTGGAAACTGTGTGCACCTGCAACAAAGAGGATAGAAATGAGCTTGAGATACAGTATCTAAATTCCCTCCACAAATTCTATGGCAGCTCCAACAAAGAGGACAAAAACGAGCTTAAGATAAAGTGTCTAAATTCCTTCCACAAAACTCCTATGAAAACTTCAACAACACATAACATACAGACCTGCGCTCTGACTTACCTCCTATGAATCGAAGACATGCCGACGTCGCATAGCCGCCAACGTGCACCATCAAATCCGACATGTGGAACTCTAGTTCCGCCTTCGTCTCCATGATTCGGCTCACTTGCCTCCTGTTCGTCCCATGCCACAAAGGAATTTTCGACCCAAAAACCAAACCCTGGCCTCCACCATCACAAAATACGCCTTTCTACACAATACCTTCTAAATGGATTTTTATCATCTACAGAGACCAATAGGCCCTCACTGGGAGAGGAATGCATTACCTAAAATACTAAAGCATAAGCACAAAGAGGGTCAGATTTCTATACTACAAGGGTTGATTAATCACGCAAGCTATTTGTAAGAGGCCAATGCATTTGTTTATTATATTGAATCCGATAGGCCATTTTGGCGTACATGGATGACAAACTTCAATTCAATTCGAAGAACTTATCTATAAATTATACTCATTTGCACTTCAGGATCAAGATTAATGATGAGAAAAATAAATGGTTCAACATAGAAACGACAAGGTTTCCCAATGCTTAACTATGAGACACGCACTTGCACTACTCTGCAACACGCATTCCTATAATATGAGATATGGACATGATAAGATAACCAATGCACCAACATGTTACCAAGCAGATCACACTGTTGAAATGGAGGGTAACTTATTTAATTTTTTTATTGCAGTAGGTAGATGAATTCATTGAAAGAGAAAGCAGATTTTATGCCACCTAAAGTTTATCTGTCTGGTGCAAACGTGGCACTAAGACATGCACCATGCCACTTGTCCCGGTGTCCTTCATCTAAATCCGTTCCATCTACTACAAAATATTCTATGTCTTCGTTTGCTATACGCATTGCATTTTGGAGCCCAATTCAGAGCAAGCATCTAACAATTCCGGCTTTGAATTATGGTTAAGTTGGCAACAGTCAGAAAGGGCAGGCTCTATGGCCCTGGAGCTCATAGAGACTGGCTTGAATCAGTTAATGCTTTTCTTTACCTAGCAGCTGCAGTTTTGCTCCTGGCTGGCCTTGTCCTTCAGCTCCCTGCATACAATGGAAAATTGGGACTCATCTTCTTGCTTGTGTCTATGATTGTCATCTTTTTTGTGAACTTGCATGATCTTTATGCGCATGTAGCTGCAGTGAATTATCGGTCAGATTTGATGAAGCTGGATGTTCAGCTTATTATGGTTGAGATCTTGGCCCCTATAGTGCAGAGCATTGGGTCTTTGCTAATTTTGGTGGGAGTTGTGTTCTTGATGCTGGTAAGAACTACTTGGCTGGCTTTTTTAAAGCTTTCATAGATTTCAGACTATCATAGATTTTGTTATAGAGATCAAAATTCTTTTGTCTTTTAGATTTTAGTTGGTAAGTGTCCTTGATGCCTTTGTTGTGCATGTACCTTAGGTCAAGTCTGAGTTTAATTTTAAGAATACATTTGATTTGCTCTTTTTGCCAGACATCAAGAGGAAGGTACTCCAGGCAGAGCAAAGAAGCGTTGGTGATTCATGCATCAAGACTCTTAATAGCAGGGCCAGCATTGTGGCTGTTAGGATCAATTCATAACTCCTTCCAGGTATTTGAGCGAGCTGGCTTACAGGCGCAAGCGATGCAGAGATCGGTGGCAGTTCCGTTTTTGATTGGAAGCGCACTTTTGCTCGTGGGAGGAGTTCTAGGTCTTAATACTTGGCCAACTATTGCAGCTCATAGGGCACAGGTAAGTCGTTCACAGGCGTTTTTCCAACTTTGGGGTTCAATATGGTTCTTAAAAGTGTTTGTCAAAGAGGTTTGATATTGTAGGATTAGGATGATGTAAGATGTTGATAATGAGCTGCTTTGTGTGATGTTTTTGGAGTTGCTTTGCTCCGTCGATGAATGAGTAGATTTAGAGAAAAGGTGGATGTCTGAGATGATATTTGATGTTGATAACAGTTGCTCGTTTGATGTTGGTAGTGAGTTGCTTTGCACTGTTGATGAATTAGATCAGAGCAATCTGGATGTCTGGCAAGGCTGGATGTCTGAGTTGATGGATAGCTTGAAGCTTTTTTTTTTTTTTTTCCCTTCCTTTCTCCGAGTAATGCTACTTTGTTTGTGATACAAATACTACAAGTTTTAGCAAGCTTGATGTTCGAGTTTATGAGTAATTTAGAGGCAAGTCCTGGTAGTAAAGAGTGGTCTTTGTTGTTTCCTTTGTATGATGCTTGTAAGGATGTTGAGATAAGTAAAAAGAGTGGCGGTCTTGTTGGTTCCTTCTTTGTATGATGCTTGTATCAGGTGATCTTAATAATATTGGGTTGTTGTTTCCTTTGTATGATGTTGAGATAAGAGTGGCGGTCTTGTTGGTTCCTTTGTGTGATGCTTTAGGTTCCTTCTCTGTATGATGTTTGTATCGAGTAATCTTAATAATATTGTAAAAGAGTGGTGGCTTTGTTGGTTCCTTCTTTGTATGATGCTTGTATCAGGTGATCTTAATAAAATATTGGGTTATGTGATCAGAGGACGGCAACATGGTTTGCAATATGGGGAGCTGGAGTTATTTTGTTGGGAGCTATCATGAATGCCATAAAAGTAATGCAGCTGCAAGGGTTAGAGAGACAGGGGTATGCCCTTGAGCCCTTGAGAGGAGGTGCTGAAGAAAAGCTGTGGAGAGAACGTGAAGGAAGAGAGCCTTTCATTGAAGGTGTGGCCAAGCATCGAGCTGATACTTCCTACATCGAAGGTGGCGTTAAAGAGCCTGTTTTGCATTCTGCAGAACGCCTTTATTAGCGCTTTTGCCTTTACATTTTACCATATTCCAAGCCTTTAGAGCTATAATTCTTTATGGATGAGGAGTGTGGCTGCTTGCTTCCTTGTAAGAATGTAAATTCTTTATAAATAAAAGATGTCCTCTTTCTGTAATCCCTGGATGAGGAGTTAGGCTGCTTGCTTCCTTGTAAGAATGTATCTTATATAAATAAAGGAGTTCCGAGTTGGAACTAGTCGTATAAATATAAAGGTTCTGTGTAATCTGTTTGAGTTTAAATAAATAATGTGGTCTGAAACTTATAAATGATTTCTGACTTTTTGTTTTTAGTTGGATAAAGGAGGTCCTCTTTTTGTTTGAATGAACTCCTTTTAAGTAAAGGAGGTCCTTTATGTAAAACGAATTGATTGGTTCTGGTTGAAGTTCGAATGGATTTGGGGCATGGATGTTTTTACAAATTGATTGGTTCTGGTTGAAGTTTGAATGGATTTGGGGCATGGATGTTCCCAAGTATTTTTAAGTCAGTATACAACCTAGATGGAGGCAGGCATGATATGTTATTTAAGTCAGCATATTATGTTTCTGGGTGTATTATTGTTCTGGGTGTATTAAAATTAATTTGGGTCATTGGATGTTGGCATATGCCACAGCATATGTCATGGGGTGAATTTCGAGCCCTCAAACACAAGTCAAGATGGGGTCAACGATGGGGCCCATCTATCTTGCTTGACTTGACCCCTAACATTTGATAAAACCATTGGAAAAATATCATGCTTTGCACCTAGCAGTCAAACAAGAATATTAAACATTGAAAACAGACAATGATGAGCCTGGGGAGTCGAACCCCAGTAGCAGATCCCACGCTCATCCAGGCATACTAGGCATCTCAAAGGAGAGATGCCTAGTATACCTAGGGGCCGAAGCCCACTAACAAACAAAAGGAGTTAGTATCAACATATTATTTCAATATGTAAAGAGCCACTATGAAACTCCGTTTATACAGCAGCTTCATGCAAAAGAATGAACACGTGTCAAGATCATACCTGCCAGACCAAGCTGCAACACATTCAGAAAATAAACAAGTTTCTCATTTATAAAAGCATAAGCAGTTCTTCCAGGCCACACAAAAACATAAAGAAGGAGATGAAAACAGATCAGTTCTTCCAGGCCACACAAAAACATAAAGAAGGAGATGAAAACAGATCAGTTCATGGGCGCGCCACTCTGAGCATGCCTAATCAGTTCATCCAACCGCCGAATCTCTTGCCGCGAAGCGGCTCATATGAGGCGCCAACACATGTAACTTCGGTCTGGTACACCCAATTGATCCCATTCTACGCCAGAGATAGCATTACGGATCAAGCATAGAACCCATTGAGTACCTCCTAAGCAAGCGCAAGGGCGCCCGCAATCCTATGCGCCGGTTCCCCACACCGATGCTACTAACAAATTCTTGAGCGAAAAAACTGCCTCCGGGCTCAGTAGAAATATGACCGGATCGGGATGTGAAGCTTCAACTCTAGAGGAAATATAGGAATCAGGCAAAGATACAGCAGGAGGCTGTTCCACCCCCCAAATTGTGCTCTCCATCAGTCTCCATCACTACCTGCAACTAAGAACCAAACAAAGCCATGAAAAAAAAGACAAAACTGTACATCCGAAAGCCAACAAATATGATCACCCAACAGCCATGGTGCAATCACCCCTGTGCACGGGGATGAAATCCACACCAGGCTCCAAAACAACCACATCATCACTGTCATGACTATAAGATTCATCACAAACATCCTGGAAATTAAAGTCTTGCTCATCCTCAGGGATGCTATCATCCCAATACCTTCTCCTCCCGGGGCCATTTCGGCTCTCTGAGCACGAACCCAAAGGTAGCCCAAACAAAATAGTTCTCATGTCGGAGGGCATGCATTGAGAAGGATTTAGGAGCACCCTCCATGCTTTGCCCTACCACGGTGCTCATTAATGTGGGCAGTATTGGAAGGTATAATCCAAGAACTGGATAGTGTAAACTTACCAGAACGGATCAGTCTGGCCAATGTAAATAGGAGGCTAGCAGTCATCTTACGGTTGCCATGATAGTTAACATAATGGGCAGCACGATTAAGCAAATTCTTATTATCAAGCACAACTAAGTTCTTAGTGTCACCAGCTCCCCATCTCAGGTATAAATCCTTACCTTTCTCGATGCAATCCTCACTGATATTATGAAGGTGACAGACATAGTGGACCTTTCCAAAATCTTTCATACAATAACCAACCATACCTTCAAAACAGTGAAGGCGGGTATTCTTCAAGGCTTTACAGACCAGGATAACACCAGGAGGCTTACTAGCCCAGTTAAATTCCTTCTTAATGGCATCATTCATGGCCCTGGGGGTTTTGAAACGCCCTCTAAAGACAGCCTGACAGTGCAAGTGGTCTACAGTAGCACCCCTTTCCATAGCTACAGCTCCGGCAACACACCTCCTATTACAAAAACCGACAAGACCATCGTAGAAACTCACAGGGACATCCTGCCCAGACAAACCTAGGGTCACACTCACATCTATCAGGTTCAAATTCTGATCAGCAAACAAATCCTAGCCTCTCACTCCGGAATTGGAATTCAAGACATGGCTCACAGAAGCAGGGCCAGAGGAGCGCCCACTCTGAGCCTTTCTGGCTGCTTCATCGACATAGCAGGTAATGTGTAAAATCAATGCAGCAAAAGCAAGAAGCTAGAAGCTTACCTCTGTCTTCTTCAATGCACCTCCGCTCCCCGCAATTGCCCGCGACCCCAGCTTATCCACCCAAACCAGAAAAGAAACAAACCAGATGAGCGGCCACATCACCAGGAGCTCCGCCATCCCTGCAGAAGCCCAAGGCGACACCAACACCTGTGCCCAACCAGCGCTCGCGAGCTCCAAAATGCCCGCCCATGATTCTAGGGTTGGGAATCTGTGTTGCCAGCGTCAGCAACATACGATTTCCCATACCAATACAACCCTTAACCATTGCCAAATCTTATAGTATAACTATACGCTTTGCAATTTCGGACACATTATAGCCTAGATCACTGTTGGGCAAATTTTGGGGTAGAGAAGGTTTGTTATGGTTGAAACTAAGAATTTTTGGTTGAGTTAGCGCATTGCAAGAAAAATTGAAAAATTTTGGTAGACTTTTATGCATATTTGTTTAGAATAATACAAATTTTTGATTGGGATTAGAAAATATTTGGCTATTTAATGAAAGAAAGAAAATTTTGATTGGGTTTAAAAACTTTGCCCACACTCGCCTAGATAGAGGCATGACATGTCACTAAGGGTCATGTCCTAATTTCAACGTTCCATCTTGTGGATGCATGTACCTTTTGTTATCATTCTTCACTTATCAATACTACATGCTTACTCCAGACATTGTTGTTATTATGTTCTATGTTGTTTAGATGGTAGAATTAGAGCAGGCGAATGTGTAATAACAGAAAACAATAGCAAAAGCAAACAGAAAGCAATAGCAAAAGCAAGAAATGCGCAATAAAAGAAAGCAACAGCAAAAGCAAGAAATTAGGTTCATCTCCCATTGTTGAGAGAACCAAATGAGTAGTAGAAAGCAAAAGCAAAGGCAGGAGATTAGGGTTCGTCTTGCATTTTTTAGAGTGAATTGAAGAAAGAAACAATGAAGGCAGGAGATTAGGGTTCATCTTGCATTGTTGAGAGTGAACCAAAGGGTGATTCAAAGCTACATAATAGGCAGTCACATAAAGCAACATCTCCAAGGAGAAGTGTCTTTCAACTAGTCTCCTCCTTCAGTACTATTGTTACGCATTCGAATCTCAAACTTTCTTGTTCGAATGTTTTCGAAACCATTGTCTCAATCTTCTTTCCCACTCGCAGCATGCCTCACGATTCTTCAAGTAGGAGAGCTACTAGCAGAGGTACAAATTTGTGAATTGTGCAATTTCGTCTTTGAGAGAGATGGCAAATTTCTACACAGGGTATGGAGAGGTTAAGCTCCAATTGATCTTAATGAGAGGATCATCCTGAAAAGTAGTAAATGGCACAGAGGCCAAACCATTAGATGCTGCAAAATTAACAGAATGGAGCAGAGAAATAGAAAGGCCAGCACCAATAGGAGAGGAATACGTTCACCCTCTACATCTGAATGCACTAACCCATTCTACTGGGGAGGCACTGGCGAAATCATTTGTAGGCACAGAAAAGACGTGTGAATTGTTTTTAAGGAAAAAGCTCTTTGCATTAGTAAACAAAGTTTAAACTGAAACACATTATTTTGCTTTAAATGCACTTTGAAAAAGTATCCTTGAAAGATTCTCTAAAAATTCCAAAAAAAAGATGCATTTTCGTGGTCTATTTATGACATTGTCACATTTTCAACATCTTAGATGGTCCTTAACCTAGCTTACATGCAAAATTGTTTGATATCCCATTTTGGGCCCCTAGTTTGATAAGAGAAATTCTAACAAAACAAAGGCTAAGAAAATTAACATAGAAACAAACAATAAGTGCACTAGAGCGGCAAAAGGTATTGTATTCAAAGTTTCCAAAATCATTTTAATATTATGAACAAAATTGTAAAAAATTGTCCAATCAAATGCAATAAAATTAGCCTTCAAGTCATTGTTTATAGTAGAGCGAATATTGTTTTTATAACGCATTTCCTTAAGATCTAAAATGATACTACTCACGATAAAAGTTTGGACAAATAGCCTTCGTGGACAATTCAATTTAGTTGTGTAATTCTTTGGAGCTCTTTCATGTAGAAGGACAATAGGGAGCTGATATAATGGCATTGACAATTTCAATGTGAATGAAAACTTCAATAAGAAGAAACTTGATTGGTTTATTTTTGAAACACGTGACCAATTTTCTTAATCTTTGGGCCAGTCTAATCAAACATTGAATTTTCTGCATCTTACCATCATCGATGTGACGCAATAGGCTATCTTGAAGTCCAACATAACCTTCTGCAACAATGCGAGAATCACTATCCGCATTTCCCGCATCAACGAGCCCCCTCCTATACCTATGTTTTTTTTTCCCTCCCCCATCGACTTACCCCCTCATGACTTGGTATGGTGTGAAATGGAAAAAACCATATATTTGATATGCGTATATGTATGTTTTTGCTTAAAAAAAAAACCTAAAGGTCATCCAAATGAGTTGCGTGATTACTAACTATAAACCCCCCCTTGCACCAGGTTAGTCCAGTACCTATAAATCAAGAACATTTAAACGACCAATATTGTCGCTGCCAACATAGCCATGTTTTCCACGTACACTTTGATCATTACCACTACAGAATGCTTTCTGACCCTATGATGCAATCCATTAGTAACGGCGAGCGAAAGCGGATTGGGCTTGGTGAGAAGGCGGTGGGCCTCACTCATCCGGAAAGACCAAGGAATCGCGAAGAGGTTGGAAAATCTTGCCAAAGGAGGTGATAGCCCTGTATATTGTTCCCATGGTCTTTCCCAAACAGTAAAACGCGGATACCGTGTTTGAATATCGCAACAAGCAAGGGGGACCGCCCTCTAAGCCTAAGTCTTCCTCAATGACCAGATGGCGCGCCAGCATGCAGGAGGGAAAGGTGAAAAGAACCCTAGAACAGGGAGTGAAATAGAGAACTGAAATCCGATGCCGACCATCAGTCGAAGGAGAAGAGAGTGAACTCTAACGGCGTACCTTTCGCATAATGGGTCAGCGAGTAAACGGAAACAGCAGCTTAAGCCATTAGGTGTAGGCGCAATGAGAATGGCTAGTTGTTTCTGTTTGACCCGAAACCGATCGACCTAGCCATGAGCAGGTTGAAGAGAGCTATAACAGCCTTCGGACCCGAACCCACGTATGTAGCGAATCACGGGGGCGACTCGCGTGGCTAGGGGTGAAAGGCCATAGCCTCTTCCTAAAATCTATTGAGGTAGAGCGTATATACAATGATGGCCCGAGGTAGAGCACTCCATGGGCTAGGGTGGCCCCAAGCTTGACCAACCCCAAAGGAAACTTCAATACTGAGGCCAACCATGAGTACGCATGCGGACTTGGTGCTAAGATCCGAAGTCAAGAGGGAAACAGCCCAGATTGTACGCTAAGGTCCCCAAGCTATTACTTAGTGGAAAAGGAAGTGATTAAGGGATGACAACCAGGAGGTGGGCTTGGAAGCAGCCATCCTTCGAAGACAGCGTAATAGCTCACTGGTCTAGCTTAATGGCACCAAAGATGTGATGCTCCGTGCTAAATATACGGCGCCCAGCCGTACACTCGGCAGGAAATCCCCCGTCCAGTTCGACAACTGCACAAGCCCTTCGTCTATCCCGCACTCTGAGATGATCGTAGTGTGGGGAGGGGACACGAAGGTGTCTTGCGCGCCCTTCCCCTATGGGCTCCTATCACAGCGGAAGCAATAAACATGTCAGAACTAGCATCAACAATACTACACGCTACCTCGAAGGGTAGTCCATCACATATCCATAAGAGCAAAGATGATAATCATAAACCATAAAACATGAGAGCTCCTGCCCATGATTCCGACTCGTAAGGAGGATGACTGACTTGCTAGGCCTCAAGATAGAGCAGACGGAGTCATGACAATGGCGAGGGCTGGCATAAGACAATGGCTAGGGTTGACCACTCCATCCGCCCCTCCTGTGCATACTTTGCAGATGGGCTAAATCAAGCTCTGGCGTGACTCTAGCCTTCCGGATACGCAACCCCATGGCATCACCCATCAGGGCTACTCCAGGTTGCATCTCCCTGGTCCGTTGAGGCAGGAAGGGTTGCATCTCCCCTTCCCGGGGTCTAGAGGTTCCGCGGGCGGCTAGAGAATCGTGGCGACACACGATTCATACCCGACTTAACCCCCCAAAACGAGAGCCAAGCCAACACTTGCAACTCTCGAGAGGCAGGGCGGCACCATTGCCCCAGGAGGTGTCGGACCCATGCTCGGCCCACACGAAGTGACCGACCATAAGTCTAGCCCACTATGGGATCCCCCGTAGTTCCCACTCGGCGGGGATCCTCCCTCCACATTGCCTCTAGCCCCGTTATGTAGTGCTGAGTCAAATCATAGCCTCCATAGCCGGGTGGGCTCCTATGCACAGGCCGCATCTAAATAGGAACTAAGGGATTAATCTAAGAGCATACTACATATGGCTCTAGGTCTCTACCCCCCTTCCCAATACAAGAGGAGCAACATGATCAACCATCATCACATAATCATCATATCATGAGAATAATCATAAGAACATCTTAACCTAATCATACAAATCTAACTTACAGTTAGGGTTCCTTGATTAGGGTTCAAGATGATCCATGAGGGTTCTAGGATGGCTCTACTCTAGCTACTATGACTACTACTCCACATACCTGCTCCTGAAGCACTCCCTCCGAACCCGGGCGTCTCCATGGCCCTCGAATCGAATGAAGCTACTCTCCCTCCAAGGACGAATCTACCCTCAGGGGGCTGCTACACCAATCTATGCCACAACAAACGATACTCGAAACGAGGTTTCGAGTGCGTAGATGAGTCTCTGGGTGCTAGGGCTGGAAAAGAGGCCTAGGGTTAGGGTTCCTGCTAATATAGGTTAGGTCCGCATAGGATGCCACGTGGCACCAATAGGATGGGCCGTGTGGCAGTTGCCCAATAGGATAAGGCCATGTGGAAATGGGCCTTATCCTAAGGTTATCTAAGTTAACAATTAACTTAGATACGTGCCCCTTGCCACTTCTAAGGTATACAAGGCTACATGTGTAGACTTGTATAGTGACGGGTCCAGGAATATACGTATTTATGGCGTATATTCCCCTGGAACGTCACATTCTCCCCCCCTTAGGACAATGCTGTCCTCAGCATTGCGCTAAGGTGACGAACCTACACTATCCCTGCAAAAACAACATAAGTATACAACTTTACTTAAAATGATTAACTTCCTATTAAACAGTTAATTGTCAAAATTTAGGCTATATTTGTACCTATACAAAATTATATAGCCTTGACAAGGTTACTCCCTATAATAAATCAAAATATTACTGTAAGAGTTATTAGGGTTCATAATTTAAATCTAAATCATGGTTCCCCTATCTTCTCATAATGCGCCCCTCCTCGATGCTCGCTTCTCACTTGCCTGCACGAGTAGCACATTACGTTAGTTTAGTTAATAAGTTTGTGGTTTTAGGGGACCACCCCCCTTACCTACCTCCTCGAGCCGAACTACTAGCTCGAGGTTACCCTACTACCTTGCACTCGATCATGGCCCTTTCGGATTTGAGCTTAAGGATCATTTAAGATGCTCCTATCATCGCCCATGATCAAGTGCTACCTTGTACTCGGTTACCCGGTGCCGAGTACTCCCTAGTGCATCATGCCCCAAGGGTTTTAAGCTAGGGAACGTCTCACGATCCCATCATCGCGCATGATCACTTTAACCTTCACCATGACCCCCCTATGGCCAGGTGTGCGTACCCCGCATCGCGGCATAGAGAGCATCCGATCGATGACGCATCATCGCCCACCATGCCTCATTCCTCACTCACATGACCCTAATGGTCATGCGCACCTCTTGGTGCGTGTTGGCCTAGAGAATGCCTTAAAGGCGTATCCCATCATCGCCCACACATTCCAAGATTCTGGCACATGCACTCTACTAACTAGAATACATGAGCCAGAACTTAAGGCTAACGAAGAAACATACTAAGCTAACCTCTTGGCAATTCGGCGTCGATCAATTCGGAGACGACTCGCCCATCAAACTCCTTCATAAACTCTGGGTATTGCTTCTCCAAATCCTGCTTCAATACCCATGTCGCGTCTTCCACGGGCAAGTGCTTCCACTTGACCAAATACTGGAGGAATTGAGACCACCTAGTCCTCTTGAATGACTTATCAAGAAGCAATTCAGGCACAATTTCAACTTGATCCTCCGTCATTTCCAACAAAGTTGGAGTATCCAAAACCTCATCAAGGTTAGGATCGTGCCTTTTCAATAAACTCACATGGAAGACCTTAAGGTGGCCGAGAGATCCAACTTGTAGGCCTGAGAGCCCACTCTTCTCCAAGATCTTGAACGGACCGGCCCACCTAGGGGCAAGCTTCTTACAATTGCCGATGCGAAGCTTCCCTTGCTTAACCTTTACTTGAGCCAAACTTTATCTCTCACAACAAAACAACTCTCGAGGAGTTTTATGTCTATCTGCTAGACTCTTCAGATATGCCCATGCTGTTTGAAGATACTCTCACACTTCTACCAAAAGCTACCACATATATGCTGTCGTTGTTGAGAAACTTCCACCTTGGGCACTAGATTATGCCACATAACTAGGGTCAAGCATTGATAACTGTAACCGATCATGGGGGGGACATCTTCGATGACTCTTGCTTCATATTATTGTACGTAATTGACCAGGTGGATGTACTCGGCCCATTTGGATTACTTGTTCCAATCATAGTTTCTCAATGTGGTCTCCAAAATTGTGTTGGTGCGGTCCCTTTGTCGATTTGACTGCAAATGATAAGCAAAACTCATCAACAAGTTGATGCAGCTCGTGTTGAAGAAGTCTTGCTAAATGTCGCTAAAGGACTTCGGATCTCTATTGGTGATGATCGACTTGTGCATTCCATGCAGCCTAAAAGAACTCTTACATAGACCACACGGCTAGATCCAAAGCGGTGTCTATGGTGTGGCATGGCAAGTATATGTGCCCTTTTGATAAGTTATATACCACGACCCTCAAGGCGACAAAGCTTCTTGTTGCCCTTGGAAGACCCGCTATGAAATGCATGCTGATAACTTTCCACTTGGCGTTTGACACCGCCCAAGGTTCCAAGACTCCCGAGGTTGAAGTTGTTCTGCCTTTGCCTGCTGACGCCACTGACATTCTTGGATATATCTGACTATCTGCTTCTTCATGCCCAGCCAGACATAGCTACTTCTAATCTTGAAGTAGGCCTTTGTAGATTCTGCATGGCCAAAAGTAGGGCTACTATGCGTATCATGAAGGATTTTCCTTACTCCTGATGCTTTAGGTACGCATAGTTGTTCTTTGATATTAAAGGTTGCCTTCCTTTTTAAAATATTTGAAGGTTTCTCTTTCTTAATCCGTCCTTGCACTCTTGCAAAGACTAGCCCATATATGCTTGAACTCTATAGGAGATGGCTTCTTCTATCTTCTTGCCGAATTCGCTTGCCGAAGTGGAGATGGCATTGCAGATTGATGCTTCAAAAGCTTGCCAATGAGTGGCGGCGTCTTAGCATCTCCATGGCTTCTCTCTATTGGGCTACATGCTCTTCCATTAATTTGTTGTAGATCACGATGTCGTTGAAGAGAGATTGATGACGAACTCGTCCAAAACAATCTTCGAAGATGTCGTCCTCAAATGCATACAAGTTGGTGGAGCATTCCATAGACTCAAGGGCATTACTGTGAGATCGTAGTGCCCATATCGTGCTCTGAAGGAGTCTTATAATTATCTTCCCCCTTCATCCTTATTTGCTGATTGCCCGAGCTTAAGTCGATTTTGTAGAAGAATCTTGCTTCTTGGGGCTGATCCATTATGTCGTTTACTTGTTGAGCTTCCCATGGTTGATATACATCTTTAGACTAGAAGGATCCCAAGTCGATCAACTCTTACACTGTTTCTTGAGCTCTGCTAGCTCAGAAGTGCTGATTCTATAAAGAGCCTTGCTAATCGGCTCTGCATCCGGTGCAAGAGTGATTTCAGACTCTACGCCTCTATAGAGCAAAAACTCTCAAATTTCATCAAGGGATATATCATGGGACTTCTTAATTAACTTAGGAATAGGCAACTGTTTCGAAGTAGCATCTTCCTTCTTACTCTTGTAGTCGGGGTCGACAACTTGTAGCTTATGTACGACCTCATTCCTCATGATGTACTTAAGTAATTGCTTTACTGACATGCGTTGCACGATTGGAATTACTTCCTTAACTTAAATTATAAGGTACTTGCCCTTTGGTGCTGGGATAAGTATCTCTTGTTTATGATAATCAATTATTGCCTTAGCCAGCTTTAATATTGCATGCTTATTATGAGGTCATAATTGCCAATGTACATAAGTTGGTGTCGATGCTCTACTTTGCTTCGCTTAAGGTTGATGTCGAACTTGAGTCTTGTTCCGTTGGTGCTGCTAATTACTCGGCCTTGGCTTAATTACTGGCCTAGATTTAGACTTAAGAGTCTTGCTCTTAAAGATGTCCGCCATCTAGAAAGAGCAAAATTTACAAGTTAAAGAACTACTTACATAAATCCTATGGCCACAAGTTTAGTAAGCATGACATTACTTTTGGGCACACATAGAAAACTATATGATTAGATAATTATTCTCGTTTTAGATCTAATCTATACTCTAGGATCTGCCCTTTCTTAATTATTGCCCTCTTGAAATAGTCCCACCTTTGAGTTGATGCTATCTAAGAAGTTGGCCGAACTTATTAGATTGCTTCCCTTCATTTGGTCGGATTATTCCTTATGCTGCGGAAGTACTCGTCATATGCATGGTCGACGGTTATCCTATTATTGAATCCTTCTTAGCGAGGTGATCAAGCTCACGAAGAGGTTCCAATACGTTGGATATCTGCCAGCAATGTATACCATTATTGTACTCCATACATTTTCTTCCCAATCCTTGAAGCTTTGCTCAATTCTTGGGTGCATTCCTTCTAGAAGAAATAATAAAAAAATCTACTCGAAATTTTGTCCCAATCCCATCATGGATGTTATCACCCATAATTCTAAGAAACTCAACTATCTGATAGGTCCTCTAGCTTGCTCAAAGCTGGTGTAGTCATTAGTCGTTGGAGTAGCAAGGCGATGATCCATAATTTGTTGAAAAGAATCTGGTCTCCTTGGAGTTGCTGTATGATCATTCAAGTGCCCTGCTTTCTTTTATTGAACATATTCTTACTCTGCTCGTCCTTAATGTTGATGCGGACTACCTTCCTTAACATTATCCCTCTTAGTAGACTTGCTGATGTAGTGGCAACATAAGGCTCGATGTTGCATCCCAAAGGCTTGAAGGTAATGTTCACCACTGCGTAGAATCTTTCGTGTTTGACTCATCTGCCTTGAAGGTTATGAGATTCGAGGATGATTCTTCTAACTCCTGGATTGATATTGTTGTGTTAACCTTGTCGATTCTATTCTTCGTCCTGCTGGTTGCATGCTGTTGTTATAAGGCTGATGACAATGTTGAGTGCTTTACCACTTCTAACTGTGCAACTTCTCTTGCTGAGAGAAGTTTATGTGCATCCATCTGCAAGGACTAATCTTGACTGATCAATTAATAATGCTGGTATTTGGTCCCCCATGATGCCTCTTCTTGATGGTGTTTGACCTCCAAACTCTAAGGTAGAAGATCGAAGATCATCATGATCTTGAGATGATGCTTGCCGAGGTTGATGTAGCTGGTCTGAAGTATCGGGGCTGATGAGGAAGAAGTTTGTTGCAGTCTCGCCATATTCCTATTCCTGAGTAGCTCACCCTTGCTGGCTTGTAAGACCTCCTTAGTCAAAGCATGTTTGCTTGAAGTCCAAATCTGATACTACTATGGCCTGGATACCTATGATAATTGCCCTTCCGAGGAGGTCCAGTCTCATCCCTTAGGGCTCTTGATATCATAAGTCGATGAAGTCTACTTGTTGGTGGCGTAGCTATGACATTAGTCATCGATGTGGGGTCGTTCCTCGAGACAATATGGCACTTGGAGAATATCCTTGATTAGGGGATGCCCCTCCCCTAATGTGATCAATTTTATAAGTGCCATGATGCCCATTGGATGTTGCATAGCCCTCTTGGCAATTCTTGTGTCTAATCTTGATGGCGCAATTGTCCTTCCTATAGGCTCCCCTTTATTATTTATGTTCGGGATTCCCTGTACACCATCTTGGCCTTTGATTTGCTGAAGTTTCCTCCGTAAAGTTGCCCTCTGCTTTCAATTCGTTGATGTTGTCGAGTGGCTCCACTGTCGAGGCTCGAGGATCTGCAACGAAGGTTCTCCTAACCTATTTTACTGTCGTAAGTGGACAAGGCAACTAATACTACCACAACAACAACAATTATTTACGTTTACTTACTCTACAAACCCTAATTTTATACCTTTATCCACTCTACTTCAATTGATCCACTTGGCATTTGGCACTTTACTAGACATTGAGAAAGGTACTTATTTACTATCATGGGGGTGGTAGAAGGAGACTTATTCACTAGGTGTACTTGGTGTGTTACACCAAATTACCTAGATAGAATGAATTCCTAGATAATTATCTATGATACAAAGGCATGGCTGAAGACATTTGATGATAGTGCACCTATAACGTGTGTTGGTGTATCATACCAACGTGTGACAACAATTTCTAAGGCCTTGGCAACTAGCTGGGTTTGTAAGAAAAAGGCTTGATTATGCTACCTGTATGTAGACAAGAAGACACTTAGCAAGATAAGAGCGACAACTAAGCTATGATGAGTGCAGATGCTGTCTCTATCTAGCTTGAGGGTCTTGGTTCTAAGTCTAAGGCTTGGCCATTAATATTATCTAACATTATTAAGGCTTAAATCTAATTAAGAATCATAATTCAAACACCCTGCCCTGCTTTTGTGCAATTAAGCCTAAGAGCTCATCGATCCTGAGACCTTCTTCTTGGCAATAGGGAAGGTTGATGATGTCGTTGGCCAAGATGTACTCCTCGACGTCGATGATTACTGGTGACAGGGCTGTGATGCCAATTGGCGGTTCGAAATCTCGCCTTAATGTGCCTTCTTGCCTAGCTATTCGCCTCTCCATCCTCCTTGCTTCTCTCATCTCCCAACTTGGGTTCTCCTCCCCTTGCTGCTCGTAGTCTTGCTCAATCTGCAGCGTCGGTGTTCCTGAGGTGGAGCCATAGTACTCGTACTCTGAAGACTCGATCTCGTGGATGTTGATCTTCTCCCTTCGGGTGTCGAGAGGTGATAAATCTAAAGGCTGCATTGAGGGCTCACCTGCCTTATTGATTGACTTATACTGCATGAACAAGGCTAGGGCTGCAGCGGCTGAAAGGTATCTGTGCCTATTATGCTTGCAGGTCATGTAGTCAGGCATGGGTCTAGTCCTATCCCAGAGCTTGCTTTTGGATCCTCCCCCTAAGGTTTGGCTAAGCGAATCTAGGGATACCCATTTCCCTCCCCTAGGGGGCAAGCTAACTTCCCAGGGTAGGACCTGCTGGTCATATTGGCAGATGATATCAGTGTAAGAGGGAGTTCTACTCAATGTTGCATGGAGATCAAAGAGGTGGTCAAAGACATGGAAGGCTTGCTCAGCAGGAAAATCACGGATATGGTTGGCAGCATCGTACCATCTAACAAAGCTTGAGGGCGCCATTAAACAGAGGTGACTGTAGAAAATGGCTTACAGAGATCAATAGGGAGCTGGAAAATCGCCTAGGATGCTAAGAGCAATTTTGATGTAGGGAAAATGACAAATGAGGCCCCCTTTTATAGGCTAAGGTCTGCCTTGGGTTCCGTGCACAGGGGTTCTTGATGGGAAAAAACTTTTGTTCGAAGGGGCTATAAAGTAGGACCAATGCTATAAAGTAGGACCAATGCAGACTGATCAGAATGCGCCTTCCACTGTTGTATCGTCTTCTTGGAATAGAGAAATTTGAGTCTTTTGTGATTCACTTGTTTCAACATTACTTTCAGAGAAATTCTCATAACTTCATTCAACAACTATCACAGATCTGGATTGTGCAGCAGATTTACAACAAAAATGTAAGGGGATTGAAGCTAAAATAGCTAAAGAACTTACTAATGTTTGGCAAATGTAGGGGAAACATAAGAACCGTAAATTTAATAGAAACAATGGTAACTCGGAGACTGCCTTAAAAAGAGTAACATGGTCGATGAAAAGTCGCACTTGGCATTGACAGAATAGCGTGGTACAATCTGTCAAACACATAAGGTACGAGCACATGCTTAGAGCATAAGAAAAAAGAAAAAAAAAAGTCAACAGTGATGAAGATTATAACCCAATGGTGCGATGGTTTTTTCTACTCCCGATTTGGGTTGGAGTTCGCCGGAAACCTCATAGGGTTTCTCATTGAAACTTAATGTGGTTTCAATGGAAACTTAATGTAGTTTCCATGAAACTACATCAAGTTTCCATTGAAACTGTATTAAGTTTCCATGGATACTATGTTAGGTTTCCTTTATGGAAACTATACATAGTTTACTTTTGGGAAAACTCTAATAAGGTTTCCGCTTTTTAAAATGAAATGAAAGAGTGTAGGCACATGCGTAAGATCTTGTGGCACATTTTCAAGATTGTATGACAAAATGTAATCTACCCACATGTGTAAGATCTTATGGAAGATTGTGTTCCCAAATGCATTAATGGTGTCTTTTTAGCGTGAGGAGTACCCAATATTTTGAATTTGAATTTGAAACTGCATGAGGTTTCCAAAGAAACTTATACTACATTAGGTTTCCAAAGAAACTACATTAAGTTTCCCTTGATACTACATTAGGTTTTCAAAGTTTCTAATTCGGATAGGAAACTTTATAAGGTTTCCATTTTGTAAAATAAAATGGAGGAGTGTAGGCACGTGTGTAAGATCTTGTGGCACATATGCAAGATTGTATGACAACATGCATTAAATGGTGTCCTCTTAGCGTAAGGAGCACGCTAAGATTTTGAATTTGAAGGGGAACCTTCGTGAACTCACCTTTGTCTTATAGATACTTGAACTTGTTTGTTTTCTCCATCTTCATTCAGAGCTCCTTGAGTATCATTTGTTCATACAAGTTATAGCTTATTGTCAATCGCTTATTCTTGAGAGAGATATTCTTGAGAGAGATATTTGTAGTTGTATTTTAGACCTCCATATGGTGAAGACCCCATTGACGTGATTTCATTATGGCTAGTCGGATATATCAATGACATGAGGTCATCCATGCAGCAAATCCAAAACGCATTAAACTCCATTGAAGCCTTTATACATGATGCACATGTTCAGTTGGACGTTGATCAGCAAAGGCAGTTGCGTACTCAAATCAACAGGCTCCATGCTATTTGCAGACTATTCCTTAGACAAATCAACCAAGATGTCTCCCGCATTATAGGACACATTTGATTTTAAGGTATACAAACACCATAATATATGTTTTCCATCACACATTGACATTCTATGTCATTTCTACACATTATTCAATAATATTGTAGTTCTAATGCTTTATAATTTTTTCTTTCATATTTTAGCTTTTTTTTTAAAATTTACATTCTATTGCAATTATTTCCAACATTCAATTGTTACCCTAACATAAACCATTGCATTATTAAAAAACATATGAAAATCCCCCTAAGACCCCCTTTGGTTTGGGAGCATATTCACATCGGGGTCACTCCGGCAACGAGCTCCTGATGGGCATATATGCCTTATATTCCTTGATGTGGACCGTAGATAGCGTTCCTCGCTTGTGGGGTATCCTTGTACAAATTTTTGTATACGGTATGTGCAAGTGTGCGAAATACTATAAGATTTCACTTAATGTACTATATGGTGTCAATTTCATAATATATAATATAATTTAAGGGCTCTCGCTTCTACGCGGACCCCCTGCGGTGAATATGCACCCAAACCAAAGGGGTCTTAGGGGATTTTCATATGTTTTTTAATAATGCAATGGTTTATGTTAGGGTAACAATTGAATGTTGGAAATAATTGCAATAGAATGTAAATTTTAAAAAAAAGCTAAAATATGAAAAGAAAAATTATAAAGCATTAGAACTACAATATTATTGAATAATGTGTAGAAATGACATAGAATGTCAATGTGTGATGGAAAACATATATTATGGTGTTTGTATACCTTAAAATCAAATGTGTCCTATAATGCGGGAGACATCTTGGTTGATTTGTCTAAGGAATAGTCTGCAAATAGCATGGAGCCTGTTGATTTGAGTACGCAACTGCCTTTGCTGATCAACGTCCAACTGAACATGTGCATCATGTATAAAGGCTTCAATGGAGTTTAATGCGTTTCGGATTTGCTGCATGGATGACCTCATGTCATTGATATATCCGACTAGCCATAATGAAATCACGTCAATGGGGTCTTCACCATATGGAGGTGGTGGCTCAGGCCGATCTTTGGAGGAACTAATTGAGGTTCGTTTTCACTCGATGGGCTCTCAGGGACTATAATAATTTCTGCTTCATTGTCATTGTTGACTTCAGGAGCAAGTGGTGCATTATGTATAGGTGTCATGTTGGGGTGATCAATATCCTGCATGAATGTGCAGTAAAAGAGGTTAATTGCAGTTGAAAGAAAGTATTACAATAACAATTGTACAACAAACATAGGAATGAGAGATGGAATAGAAATAGTTGCTATGGTTTCCTTTATTGCAAATGTGACATTAAACAAAAATATCTAGCATTGTGATACTAGAAAGCATTAAACTGCTACAAAGGATGAGTTCCAGTTTGTTAGGTAGATTTCATCATCGCCTGCATCACCAACTACAATTGTATTTTGAACTCGGTCTGCAACATGTGCCTCAATAATTTCATCTGGGTCTTCGTTTACGGGTTGAGGCTCGTCAAAATACCTTGGTGGATTAGCAAATGGATTACTGCTACGAGCTCTTGAGGACTGTGCTGTGTTTGTTGGTGGCGGTCCCCATAAAACTAAAGAAACTTTCTCACGAGTAGCCTGGGCTGGATTCATCATCAAGTCATATGCTGTTTCAACTCTTCTTTGGTCTAGATTCTGCCCATTTGTAGGTATAGCCCATTGTGCACTTAGATAAAATTTGCCTGTTCTAATCATCTCTGTAATTGCATATGTTAGAGGTGGCTTTGCGACGATTGTGCATGCTATAATTTGCAAAATGCTGGACCTTTTAAGAAGGTTTTGGGATCCAAACAAATCTCATCTTTGATCTCTCCCCGCTTTCCGTAAAGTGCATATCTCTCTTTTCCTCTCATCAATTCAGCAGATGACACATTATGCATACGAACACTGAAATGGGGTTTACCAAAATCTTTCATACAGTAACCCAACATGCCTTCAAAGCAATGCAACTTGGTGTCCTTAAGTGTCCTGCACATTATTTTTGCTCCGCCTGGCTTTGAAGTGTCCCATCTCATGGCTGCTTTCAATAATGCTGCAGCACCTCGTACTCCAACTGTTTTGAGTTTAGCTGTGCCTTGGAAGTGCAAGTGATCTAGGTTTGATCCTCGCTCTGTTGCAACTAGTCCTGCATAACAATGGTCCATGAAAAATTCTAAAATGTTATCTATCATTTTAGGATCCACATCTGTGCCACCAATGCCTATTGTTATGGAAATATCACCACCAACTGGCCCTTTTGTTTTACGAACCCGCTTGCTTTGGCCTTTCTTTTTTCTTTTTTTCCATTTCTTCTTGTTGGTTTCAGAATTATCTGTGTCACTTGGACTGGACGTATGTATGCTAATCAGTTCATCATCATCGTAATTCTCAACAATTGTCTCACTTCCCTTTTCTTAATCTTCTCATTGGGCTAGGATCTCTAACAGGGGCTAGATTCGGTCCCGGGGGTCTTGCTTTATCTTAGAGTTCTATCTACATGTAATGCATTCTGGGAATACCTCGACATGCTCATTGATTTCGGCTTCTTGAGCAGCAGCGGCGATCCTCTTGCGGGGGGTGATTAATCTCATATGTTATTCCTTCGCCTTGAATCACTCCTGCCTGCGTCTTTTGCGTGGTGGGTTGCGTCGCTTTGCGTGCCATTCTCCTCATTTTCGCCTGCACACAGTTAGAGGAATGCAAGCATTAATATTTGCTATACTTGATATTTTATTTAACAACAATAGGTATTTGTCCTTGTGTGAAATGGGCACAATAATAGCATCACCGCTGCGAACTAGGGCAAACAGGGAAACTAAACTAGGGTCGTGGAATGGGTTGGGATCCGACAACAGGGGATCCGTGTGGAATGTGTTTGCTGATCGAGAACAATAATAGCATAGGAATTTTGAGGAACTAAACGTTTTGAAGCAAGGAGCGTAAAAGTTTTGCTGCATCGAGATCATGGCAGTCCGGGAAACATGGCTTTTGAGCCGCGATGCATCACAGTTCCGGTATGGGTCCGGCAAGCATATACTCCAAATACGTCGAACTCGTTCGAAAACATCACTTTTAGAGCTTTCCATGCATGCATCGGATGTGCGATTGCAAGCATTCTCCGCAAATAGAATAGATTACTTAAGGGAAAATGGCATGCTCTTCGGTTTAATCCACGTAAAGACAATCAAATGAAGAGACGGAAAAACAACACTTCTTACCTCTAAAATTTTAGTTGAAACTCCAGCACCACGCCCTCACACTACCAATAGGCTGCTTGCTAGATTTTGAAGAAGACAGAAGCAAAGTACGTTTGCCTAATTTGAATGCATATCAAGATAATCCATGCAAAAAGCTTAAACCACAACCGTACAATCATTTGAGATGGACTAGATGGACGGTGCAGATAAGGGACACTCTAGAAATACCAAATAGTATGCATGAACGAATACAGGCCCAGAATCATAGTAAAACCATGCAAAAAAAAGTATAAAACCACAAAAAAGCCCCCCTGTGATAATGCTAGATATTCTTGATAGTTATATTTTGTGGTTGTATTTTGGACGTTTCTTATCCTTTGACATTTAAGGAATGTATTTGTTAATTGCGTTATGGAAGTGTGCTTTTGTAAATTATACATTTTTTTAACATAACATGTGCATATCATATCGGTTAATTGAAGTCAGAAGGAATATATTGGTGGCATTCTATGCTTTTGTTTTGTAATTCTTAAGACAAAATTCCAATTCCACTTGTGGAGACTTTGCATGCTTTAATTTTCACTTGTGGAAACCTTGCATTTTGCTTGAATCTAACTTTTAATCCTCAATCTTGTAAATATTTTCATCTGAAACTTCGAGGATTTTCTACTTCACATTCCATCTCTGCAGCATCCAAATTTTGTGTTCAAGTTCTACTTATGGGATAGAGTGCTGCCCTTTCCATCTTGTGGATGATCAAACAAATTTGTAATTCTGAAGCCTGCATATTTGCATCTTCAGATTCATTTAGGGCCACTCAATAGCCTGCAGCAAAGGCAAGTCTTGAGGAAACATACCACTTTCATGTTTTCATATGTAAATAACTCTCCAAGTTTTAAAACTTTTCTAGAAGGGAAAAGATGTTTATTTGAAATAGTTCAGGCATTTTTTGTTATGAACAATGTTTTTGTTGTGTGTGTGTGTTCTGCAAAACTGTGGTTCTGCATGAAGGCCATTCTAATTGACCAAGGTTCTTCCTTTTAGTGACAGCAAATGACATAGAGCCAGGTATTGTTTCTTAGGCAATCTAAAAATATGCCCATAATTTTGGACCCGAGAAATGTCAATTGATGCAAAATGGATAGGAAATATACATACAGAAAAAAAATACATGCATCCTCTGTAAAGATAAACAGTTTGGCTGAGATCAACACATATTACAGGCATGTTCTTTGCAAGAACAACTCCTCCTCAACACACAGGATTACAACTAGTTAAATTACGTCAAAGGAATCTGTCTGCCAAACTAGCTTCGTTCAAAATTTTAAACCATGAAAGATTCTTACTATTACATCCAAAGTTGCTACTGATATATCCAAAACTAATAAGTAGGCTATCAAGTTCTAAACTATTACTTAAGCTTTTCTGGAGGAAACGGGCTTAGCAGCCCGACAAATTTCCATCTTCCAAACAAATTTAACCACAATTTCAAACATCACCCGGTCGCCAAACTGTAAATCATAGTGGTTTCTAAGCTTCCTCCATCCATAGCTTAAGTAAATCCGAGCTCTGCGTCCTTTAATGGGCATTTGAATTCCATCCGGACCTCTGATAATCATCTCTCTTCCGATTGGTGGCATATGAACGCCATACTCCGCTGGAATGCTCTGCAAATCAAACAAGCACAAGATCAAATAAGATTGGCCCTCTTCTGCAGCAACAGAGAATCCGGAGATCAGAAATGAGCTGCAAAAAATCAGGTTTGAATGGCGGGATCGATCTGTCCAAATGATCAACCAGAACAACGCGGATTGATATGCAAAAACAAGTAGGACTAGCTGGAGGGCGGCTTTGATTTCTCACCACTTCAAAGCTTCAATGCCATGCAGATGGCCCAATTCAAGGCCAAAATCGAGAGAAAAAAATGCCCTAAAATCCTACTCACTTAACAGATGGAGCTCCGGCAGGCCATATCCTTCCTTTTTCTCTGCAAAATCCGGCCTCAGTTTGGTCGGAGGATGCAGAATAGAACAGCCAGATGAAAACAACAGTCAACAGATTTTGTGAGATGAGAATAGAACAGGGAATGAAAACCGACATTGGAACAGATGTTTGAATATAAAAAAAAAAATCAAATCTACAATCAACAAGAACAAGATCAACAAACCAATATCAAGGCGAGAGCGGCATGCGCTCAAAATCTTGCTCCAAATCTTTGCCCTCAAAATTTAGCTTCAAATCTTTGCCGGATAAAAAAATTGGTACATTAAATGGAAAAGAATGTTTGTACATGGATTGGATTGTGCTGCAGATATGGAAGCATAGATACACAAACAGAAATCATTGCCACTGAAATCATTGCAAATTCAACGAAAAAAGACAGCAAATTCAACGAAAAAGTCAGGATAGAAAGAGTTCAAGAGAAACTGAATATAGTTTCATGAGAAACTAAATATAGTTTCTAAGTTGAAACTATATTAAGTTTCTAGTTTTTGGGGATAACCCAAATCGGGCGTAGATAAAGTCACCGCCAATGGTGGGTGCTTGTTTGGGATCAAGTTTATTATCCGGCCCCCCTGTGGCCCCCCTGTCACAGGCATGGTATTATTCAGCCCCCCTCCCCCGACAGCGTGGCATGAGCCACGACAACCCGAAACCTGCATCGGCAAAAACCATCTGCAGCTTGTCGAATCCTAAACCTGCACCAATACCTCTTCCACTCCTCCAATACAGCAGAAGGGGGGCCGGATAATACCATGCCTATGACAGGGGGGGCCACAGGGTGGCCGGATAATATACTCTAGCCTTTAGCTATGGCCGAAGCACCGCCTTCAGCCGTGGAACGTCGCCTGGCTAGGCTCTCTTCTCACTTGCGTACTCTTCCTTGTGATCCTCTTTCGATCCAGCATTGTATGTCTTCAGATCCGCCCAAACAGAGATTAAGTAAGTACGAAATTTTGCATGGAGAGATTTCTAGGGCACCAGTGCAGTGGAGGAAAGGCCAGCTTCCATCTCCACAACTTCAAGATGTTCTATATGAAAAGGCAGTCGGCGAAGGCATTGCAAAGGTCATACTCCCATTGTAGATGTTGACGGGCCTCATGTTATTTGAAATGTTTGAAATTATTTTGCTGAAAAATATTCTAGAAACATTTTGCAGATATCCATTAATAGACCACATAAGCGAAATGCATTCCGTCCAGAGACAGTTCTTGAATTACAACGAGCATTCTCAGCTGCTCGAGATGATCAAGAAATTGGAGTCATAATCCTTACTGGAGTGGTATGTTATATTTTAAAAGTAGTACACTGTGAAATATGAGCTCATCATTTTCATTGCATCATAGGGTCAAGAAGCATTCTGTAGTGGTGGTGATCAGAGTGTACGTGGAAAACATGGCTATGTTGGCAGCGACAATATTGGCCGTTTAAATGTTCTTGATTTACAGGTATTTTTATAGCTGAATACATGTATGAAATTATGAGACCTTATAGGAGGGGTGTTTCATAAGGAAAATTGTATAAGGGCGGTTTCTTCGGAGGTGGCTCAGTCTTATAAGTATTTGGGCATTCAGTTTTCTACTACCACACACTGGGATGCAGCCATCAGGTTACGAGGTCAACTACTTGAGTTCGAAAGCCCCTCAGATGCAATGCAAAACAACAAATCACAAAGTGAGTCAGATGCATGAGGTCACCAGGCACACTTGTTCGGGGCCTTGGTTGAACCGGTCCTCCTCTCTCGGGCGTAAGTGGGGGGCGGTGATATCCCTCACCACTTGGAACGATCTAGAGCAGGTACGAAGGCCTTCTTGGCCCGCACCGGGAGTGAAATCCACGGTCCCATATCGGATCTTGCTCCGCTCCAGAGAGGCTTCCTTCCATTACGAGGGCTGCTACCGAACGTCACCTTATTTACTTCCGAAGGTGGTGGCTATGGATGAAGCCCGGCTGCCCAACCTTGCTTTGGCGATGGCGATGGGACCGCATGCGACTCAAAGCTTCTTTGGAAAGACAAGCAAGGCCGATGGTTCTCGCTATGGAATGTGTAGGCACACGGATGTGGTCCAGTGCATACACCGAAGGAACGCTGCCTTGAAGCAAGATTTGGATGCTTGCTTCATGGCCAAGCTTTGGGATCACGAGGCCATGTCACATGTCAAGGTGGCAAATTATCGACGGCCGGTTAATCCCATGCTCACAAGGGGCCCACACCACTACTGCAGCACCCATCTACCCATGAAAAAGCGGGTGATTGCTTCCATTCGCGGTGCACACCACCTCCGCATTGAGACGGGGAGATGGATTCGAGCCCCGCGGAGGGCAGAGTCGATCTTTGTCAACGAGGTGCCATTGAGGATGAAAGTCCGCGCCCTCGGGCTTTGTCCGGCCGTTACCCGGCATATCCGGGAGCTCGGTATGCTCTCGGTTAGTTGTGCCCCATCGGGCCTTGCATGAGCTCTTGAGCACCGCGGCCTCTGTAGGCTTGTTGGGATCGTACCTCCAGGAGGTAATGGATACAGCGGACTCGCTTATGCCCCCTCGTCCACATAAACCTCACCGTACTTGTGATTATGTATATAATGGTGCAAGATATCAAGATCCTTATTGCTACTAAGGTTTTTCCTCCTCAAACCCTTCGGTGCGGGGTTTTTAATCACGGTAGTAATATCTTGCTCTCTCTTTGTACTTCGGTCCCATAGGCCAGTTGGTCTCCGTGGATGATAAAATCATATTCTATTCTTCTATTCTGATCTTGTGCACCCACAAGACACGTCCCTATAGCTTAGGTGCATTCTTAGAAGCTCAAGAAGTATACTTAGCTAAAAACTTAAAGTCCCTTTGGTTCCTTACAATCTTGATGATATAGTCTATCGCTTATAATACAAAGCACCACTAAAATGACTACACTCTTAGCATTATGAATTTGTTGTTATGTATAAATTTTTTGCAACTTGAAGCAACTTCATTTTATAGCATGTTCCACCATATATTACTAAATTAAGGGTACCTTCGCACCCGCCGTTAAGTTAGGATTCCGTTAAGCTTTTAACGGTTTTTAGATTCACACCACAGATTAGGTTAGTGTTTCGTTAAGTTAAATAATTAGTATTCCGTTAATTTTTTTAACCTAAAATCGCTAACCCAAACGACCTTCAGACCAGTTTGCTTTAGGTTAACAAATTTAACAGAAAATTAACGCAAAAATAAAAATGAACTAAAAATTAAAGTGACCTTCCGAGGTCACTTTAACCTCGGTTATTATTCCGGAGCTGGCGACGGCTTTAGAGGAAGCAAGAAGCGGCTATGAAATACAGCTATGGATTTATTCTCTTGCTCTTGCCTATTCATTCTCTCATCAGGTGATTCTATTTTTTCTTCTTTTCCTTTCTTCTTAATTATCTAGACACCAACCATAAACTCGACCTCAACCTGACAATCTGCACTGGGGTTGGAGCTGCCTGGATCGTCCAGCTATTGAAAACGTGCGGGTTTGAAAGAGATGCCACGTTTTTGTCCAGTTCAAATTCCTGTAGGTCTCACATTCTCGAAAATCGGTGCATATCTTGATTGGACCTGTAGGGCAGAAACTTTACTAGATAATGTTGCAGATAGAGAAGTGCTCGACCTAAGATTCTTTGCCCAATTGTATCTTTCAAAGCAATCTTGGGTAGGGCTTAACATTCCTCTTCCGTTCAGTAAAGGACAGACTATGTTGCTTCCAAATTTTGGTCCCTTGTTCATATTTGGTCCTGTTTCCTCCAAATCTCTGGCCACCATAGGCTTTGACTTCTCACATTTTCTTGTCAATTTCTGCATGGAACTTTCTTTTCTATGAGTCTTTTCTAGAGGCCCCACCTGAGAACAGGATGTTTGCAGAAATTTGGCAGAAACTGCTTTACTTTTAGACATTTTCTTTTGTGCCTGCAGCTTATTCTCAGGTAAATTGTTCGTTAACCTAAGGGCCACCTGTGAACAGAGAGAGGAGTGGTTTTCTTTTAGTTCTTTCATTTGTTTGCTTGCTTTCTGTACCTGCAAACCTGCAAGCCTCTGACCGAGGACTAAAATCTCTTTTCGAAGTTCCTCCTCAAGTTGATATTCAAGCTCATCTTCCAAGTCGGGTCTCAACCTTCGCAACAGAGCTCTCCATATCAAAATCTGGCATGGACCCAATGCTCTCCGGGATGCTTATCCAAGTTACTTCTAGCCAAATATAATTTTGGAGTAGGTACTTCAATTGTAACAGTACCATCTTTGGGCATAGATGTAACTACATTTACACTCAAACCAACCTCGTTATCCAATCTTGAATGCAAGACGATGCAACAGATCCCCACTCACTACCAAGCTCCTCGGTGATCTGCAATCTTGTTCGTGGAAATCCAATAACTAAGTGGAGACCTGTAATATGAAAATCCAATAACTAAGTGTCTTCACAATGTAACAAATTGTCTTACAGTGTCTAATGTGTAGGCACATTTTCATGGACATACTTGCACCGCTTTTGGCCGAGAATGCGCCGACCAAAGATGGCAATTTCGAATGACTTGTCACTTTGCTTATCAAACACAGTCTTAGTGAACACGCTTGCATTTAAAGATGTTAAGGTCCATAGGTTATGGAAATAAATTTCAGCACGCGATGCTAATTCTGAACAGTTGGCAATGTATATGCCAAACTCCTTTACCTGTAATTTTAGAACATCAACCAGAGAAACCACATTTTTGGCTTATGATCTTATTAAAAGGGCATGAAAAAGAACATTTCTAGTAGCTTATATGACGTTTATCTGCTATCCACAATTTGGTATGTACTATTCCAAATACCAAACCAGTCATCAAGCAAAAGGGTTACATTGAACATTTGGTCTTCCGGATGCAAAGGAAAGCGGTTCAAAGGTCATAATCACGGTGAGAAACCCGAGTCTTTGGGCGATCCCTCGTTAGAGGATGAGCACGTGAAAAACTAAGAGGGGGCTAAGCTAAATAATGCAATGCTTGTTTATCACATACCTGATAGATATTTTTCGGTCTGCAGTGGCCTTGTTACTGTCTTTGCAGCAGTCTCTCATATCTTTATGTCCACATTTCCCTGTTGTTTTGCTTCGCTATCTAACTATTTGGTTGGGTAGAAACGAAAATTAGATTAAAGACCTCTATCTTCTTGTACCTTACATTAGATTAGATGTGCATTTTAGTGGTTAAACTATTATCTGATAAGGTCATCTGTTTTTCCTTGTTGGTGTTACTTTCCATGTTAAATTCCACAGCATTTCTGTTGTCTGAACTATGGGATATTGTATGTAGTGCTAGTTACATTTGTTTGTATATATCTTAATCTGTGGGCTTTTATGAATCTGGACACATATGACCAATTGTTGCAGTCCCTTGATGGAGTCTGTTACATTCTTGTGAACATGATATTATTTTCTGAAGCCTGTTGCAAGCTGTAGAATCAAAACCAGCATCTTACATTTTGGAAACATTAAAAACATTAGGATACAAAACCTTAAGGCACTTCTATTAGGCACTTCTATTAGTTGATCTGCATAAGATATGTTTTTGATGTATGTCCCATGTAAGCAGATATGGAGGTGGTATGAGTTCATCAAAAGCTGCATTAGAAAGTGACACAAGGGTATATATATATGATTTTCCATCCCCTCATCTTATGTTGGCTACCCTATCTTATCTTGTCATTTTTGAAGTGTTCTTTAGTCTTGGGTCTGATTTTCTAGGCCATGTAGGTTCTTGCATTGAAGCTGGAAGGAAGTACAACATCAGAGTAATACAATTTCAGCAGGTATTGTTTTCATGTGATTTTCCTCGGTGGAGAAATTGTGCAACTGAAATTTGCTTACTTGCATTTGCCAGGACCCTTGAGGAGCAGAGCAGCTAAAGCTATAGGGTTTATTGATGACATGATAAACTATTCAACTGCCAGTGCTCCTTTGCAAAAGGAGCTTCAAGCAGGTTTAACTTCTCATCCTGTCTGTGAATTACAAACAAGACACAAACATACTTAAGCAAGTTGAAATTTATTATTTTTAATGTGCAGAGGGACGTAGGGAATGCAGCAGCTTTTCTATCATCCTCATTGGCATCGGCAATCACAGGAACTATTTTCTATGTGGACAATGGGTTGCACACAATGGGTCTTGCAGTAGATAGCCCAACAGTTTCAAGAGCTGCTTCAGCAACTGAGAAAACAGAAGTTGCAGCAACTAGATAATCAATTAGTTATTTGCATATCACCATCGGAAGTACTATTCATCACTTCATGTAGATTGTCAAGGTTGCACCAAGAAGAGAAGAGGATGCACACCGATATCCGAGAGCGCAAGCTCCCAAAACAAAGGCAAAATGGAATTGTATTCAATGTTATCAATACATGACGTACACTGATATAAACATAACGGTGATACTAAGAATAGTATTAGCCGTTCACCCACCGCCCACTAATAACAGCCGTTACTTAGTTAGGTCGGTGCTTAGTGCTGATAAGGTGCTTAGTCAGCACTTATGTGCTGAGTGCTATAAGTGCTGTAAGTGCTGATATATCACATCGAGCGGCAAGATGGTGCTCGATATCATATATCTCGACACTCCTCCTTGATGAGAGATCGCCATCTCCATGCTCAGCCTCCTCCTCCTGGAGATAAGATCTGAATCTTGGTCAAGATGGTCACTTAATCACGGTCATCTGAAAAGTTCAAAAACCAAGTTTGCATGAAGAGATCAGCTCTATTCTCTCTGGTAGGTAAATAGACCTGCTGATCAACCATTGTATCAGGAACAGTAAGTCGAGAAGGATTGTCTTTGATATCCATAATTGTTTTGCCAAGAGGAGGATGAAAATTGTTTTCATGCATATCCTCGATATAGGCAATAGAAGCATCAGATATGATTACTTCGTTAAGACTTATGGATTCAACAACCATAAATGCAGCTACTCCAACAATGCTAGGTCGAAATTCTCCATGAAAATCAAACCTTAGTACCTTCGCTTGACCTTGATCAAGTGTTGCTAGAAGTAAAGAGTCAATTGCTCCTCCTTGCTTTGGAATCATGATCATATATGATGCATATTCAACTCCTTCACAATCAAGTGAATTAAGATCTCCTCCTTGATCTGAAAACAGAAAAGAGTTGAGTGCCATAACAGGTGCTGGAAGTGTTGTAAGTGCTGGAAGTTCCTGTAATCCGAACAGAAAAATCAGTTGATCAGGTGTTAGAACCTGAGTGCCTCCTTGCATAAACGCCACCAAAGTATCAGAAATGAATGCCACTTGATGAAGTGTTGCCACATTGCCTGAAAATGGGGAGATGAAGGCCACATCAAGATATCCTAGCTCAATGGCTAAGGTATCTATTAATCCTTGCTTGGAAGGTGCTAGAATATCAGAAATTGGCATCCATTTATTGGGTGCTACTGCATCGGCTGATATCCAGAAAGTAGAAGGATCTGAACCCACTACTTCATGCTTAATAGGAAGAGATAATCTGTTGCCAATGTGCTTCTCCTCCTCATCGTGCTCATCCCCATTTAGGATAGATTGAGTCTTTGAATGCCCTGCTGCAAAGAGAGTGGCCATGACCATCTTTACCTGCATCTTGCCTCATCACGATCTCCTCCTTAATAGAAGTGATTGCTTGATGGAAGCCCATATCTTTGTCTTGCATAGAGCGGCTGCACAAAGAATCAAATGCATTAGGTAATGACCTGAGGAAGGAAAATAGTTGCATCGACTGTGAGATCTGATGCTCTTCTCCAAAAGCTTCAATCTGCTGGAAGGCATGCTTCATGCGATCTTGGTTAAGACTCTCCGTCTCTTCCCAATACATATTTGCTGCCTCAGCATGCAAATGCCCATTCTCAACGAGAGCATGCCACAAATCGTGGCTATTCTCTTGCTGGAACTCATCAAGGATAGAGTCAGCTAAAGAGAGGGGTGAAAGTATGCTGGTGGGTAGCAAAAAAACGCGACCCCAGCACCAGCACCAGCACCCAAAATCACCCGTCATACATTTTTTTCCCACCCTTCACCTATATAGTACCACCTATATTCTGCCCGTCTATTCGTCTAGCCGGTACCCGTTTATACAATCATTACCTGTTTGCCGCCCCCAGTAATGAAAGCGACCCCTGCAATCTGGAACCACTAGACAAACGAACGAACTTTCGAATTTGTGTTTTTCCAAATCTCTCTTCCCCAACTTTCTCTACTCCGGCCAAGCAACCCGCGAATTTGCGCTTTCGGATTTCCACTTTACACAAACAGATCAACCATGGTAAAGAAGGTGATTGATCCGCCCGCTCAAGCAGTAATTCCAACGGAACCCATTACCCGGGTAAGCAAAAAGCAACAAAACAAAATTTCAATGGGTTTAGGGTTCAACCACGTTAATTGGATTTTCTTGCATTCTTCCGGCCGGAAGAAACGCGTTCCCTTAAGACCGGACCGGCTGATTGCCAACCGAAGAAGACTTCCATGCGTATGCGAGTCCGCCAAACGAGGGCGTTCATCCCTCTCAATTTCGAACAGACCTCATATCTGCAGAGTACAATGAAGTTTGGGATACCAACGGGGTCATTCCCCGCAAAAACTTCCATTGACAAGGTGAGGCGAGCTAAGAAGCTCTAATAGAGCTTCGAGCAAAATATACCCTGACGGGTTGAAGAACAGAGAAGTTAGAAAGACGATTATCATACCTATTTGCATTCAATAACCGCCTCCGAGCAAAGCAGATCCACAGTTCAAGGTTAATTGGGCGTTAGCCATGCAAAAGAAAGAGTAGAGCCTACAAAGAAAGAAGTTAAAAGTGAACCTGCAAGCGTTGCTCCAGCAAGCGGTGGCAGGCCGCCAAATCTCAAAGAAACCACAAAGACCGAAAAGCATAGCAGTAAAGGCCGCCTGTGGAGGCACCGGGTATTAAATTAGAAGGAGGCCGTCCATAAGGAGCTTTTGTGACCGGCTCCAATGTAAATTTCCTACACACAAATTATGGGGAGAACATATCACTGGAAGTCCTATGCAAAGATTTGCGTGAAACCCTAGACACGCAGCTGAAGGTTGATTTAGTCTCCAAGAAGGAGCTAGTTGTCCAAATCCGTGCTAAGGGAGCTTTCTTCTTTGGCTTCGTAAGAGAAATTGCGAAAATTAAAGACAACATCTCACGCCTTCAAGCCACATGTCCCCGATGTCCGTGCCTCCTCACTGAAAGCTACTGAGCTTGAGAGAGAGAAAGACATGGCGTAGTACATGCTCAAAGCCCTTGTTGAAATGGGGGTGGCCCAATAGATGAGGGGATAGTTCAACAGGTGGCCACTATAGGCTGCCGAGGTTGCAAACACCGTGCAACTTGCAAAAAGCCAAGCGGCATTTACGAATCTCAACAGCTTAGGGAACTTACAAGGAGAGTCGGCCAGCTTGTGAGCATCTATCCCGTGACATTCAGGTTGCCAATTGGAGATGAGGAGCGATGCTCCACATGCGGCTGGCATTCCGGATGATTACACCCTAAGTCCGAAGCTGAAATGTGGCCACGATATCATGTCACCGCCTCGAGTTTGCTTATGGAGAAGACACACCTCCTGAATGCTCGTAAAACAGTTCCAAAGCAGGCTTAGTGGAGGAATTGGGAAGACAAATCAAGCAGGAACCCTTACATCTTTGGGCAGCACACAAACAAATAGTTGAGACAATTGACCTAGATGAGGTGGTAGCTACAACTCCAGATAGCAACAGGAAAAGGAAGCATGTCAAAACACCTCTTAGTAAAAGGACCCCCGGACACAAGTCTACAAGGACTCGAACTCCACAAGCAAGAACAGCCAAAAAAGGTACACGTTTGTTTCCTGAAGTGGGTACATTAGAAGCGCTTGTAGGAGAGACGAACGAACGACGAGGCAAGCGGTCAAGAAGACATTGCAAAGACTCGAAGCACCGTGCT
This sequence comes from Isoetes taiwanensis, assembly GCA_021234155.1. Lineage (NCBI taxonomy): Eukaryota > Viridiplantae > Streptophyta > Lycopodiopsida > Isoetales > Isoetaceae > Isoetes > Isoetes taiwanensis. The sequence continues at coordinate 1,656,586 of JAJEKV010000205.1, read as the reverse complement.
AAAGACACCAACACGGGCCCAAAGCAGATTCCAAAGAGTTCGGCGATGTCGAAAATACAATATAGTTCCAAATTCTGCAGCAACCTCTACAAAGGCCTCCTCTAACACTGTTGATGCAGGGGCAGACAAGGATGTTGAAGACCCGAATATAGTGGATAAGCAGGTGAACAAGGTTGTGAGCCGAATCACAAGGCTCACAAGGTCCAGGACCAAAACGGTCCTGGACCCCGAGAGTGAGGGTGAGTCAGATGATTCGGTTGATGAGGACGTGCCTATAGGCGTGGCACTAGGAAAAAAAAAAACAAATGTCTAATGTAATTTATATGTACTCGCTTTCAGGGGCCAATTTTGTTTGCACAAGACTTGGCAAAACGATCGCTTAAAAGGTTTTTGTGTAATACCATAATATATGTTTTTTCCCCATTGTGTCCTTGTAAAATTTGTTTCGAAGTTTCAACCTAGGGATCAATATGCATTTGCATGCGTAAGGAGAAGGCAACCACAAGTGGTGCTTACTTGAATCTGAGGTCAAGATAGTGAGAGAACCTGCACGCATAAATGAAGAAACCAAAGTGCAAAAACAAACTCTTACATATAAAAGGTGCAATCCAATATTTAAGTTCAAGCGGTTATTTTACTTGTCTTATTTCACTTGGCATAATGTCCCGCCAGCCATTGGTAATTGTAGCACCACTTTTGATTTTGCAGAGACCAAGGACCCTAAGCCACCACTTGGTACAGGTTCTGATAGCCGAAACGCCCATACATTGGGGACGAGGGAGATACTAGTAAGGATGTATCTAGCTATGGCTATCAAAGACTCTCCATCACCGGTAGCAAAGATAAACCGTAGTCCAAAGAAGTCGCAAAGAACTTCCAAAGACGCCCGGATAGCACTTCCCAAAGACACCCCAAAGACGCCCGTGATAGCACTTCCCAAAGACAAATCCAAAGATGCATAAGCACGATGCAGCAGCCATCGACAGTGGTTGCAAACGTCGAGGGATGGACACCCGCATCGGAAGTGCATGGTGCTTGACATAAATGGTGTAATTGGGCACGCATTAACAACAGAGGAGAATGAATCAAAAAATCTTGCATCCACCACAAACGAACCATGTTGTAAAAGAAACTGCAAGTAAGTACCTCATTTGCAGACCAGGGTATCATGAGTTTGTGGAGTGGGCACTGCAGAGGTTTGATGTTGTGATTTGGAGTGCTTCTCTACTTCGGAATACAAGGGATATGGTGGATGCATTGTTCCCTGATCTGCAGACCAGATTCTTGAAGATATATGGTCAAGAGCATTGCTATGCATCGCGAGCATCAACCAAAGACGAGAAAAGCAACTATTTTTCAAGGAGTTGAAGGTTGTTCTTGAGGATTTTCCTCAATATCATGGTATGATTTTCTTGGTTGATGACAAATGCACAAAGGGTTTCTAAACCCCGCACACAAACCGCTCTGTTATGCCTTTCAAGGGGCAGAAGAGGACAATTTTTGCGAAGTTTGTGTGTCCGGCTTTGGAATACTTGGCCTCTCATACAAAGATCACAAACGATCTCACAAATTGATTTCACCGATGCATGGTTGGCCCCGGAGACGATTCTTGTCTTTGGATTACCGTCTCAACAACTACCTTGTCTCACCTACTATATCCTCAATGCTCCTATTGAAGTACAAAGGCAAATTTCTTTGGGCACCCTTCCCGGGCGACGAGCATAGATTTGAGGACTTCGATGACTTATGAAGTAACCATTGTACACTACTTTTTTGTAATATATGCAGATTACTTTGTGTTATATCTTGAGTATTGAGTGATCTTGTAAGATGTCTCAAATATTGAGTGTACAATTTTCTGTAATATATATCAAGCTTACTCGCAATACTACAAGCATTGTTTCCAAGACTAAAATACTCCAATACAGCACTACTACAAGCATTGTTTCCAATACTAAAAGACTCCAATACTCACAAGCATTGTCTCCAATATAATGATCAAAATTTGAGACAAGTACACAAGTAACTACAGACCTGTTAAAATGATAAAACAACTAGGTCAAAGCATATTCAACCTTCATATGGCGGTATCAAGGATCATCCGTGAGTAGCCCGATCAAGGGAAAATCATTAGTGCCGTGAATCGATTCATCTCAAACTTGATGGCTGATACGATGATCAGATCGGAAGGTCGGACCTTTGTCTTCAAGTAGCTCCCAAGTACCATCGGGCCGACAAAGATAGTACAAACCAGCCAACACATGTTCATCGACATTGAAGGTTCGACCCACTATCCTTGACAATTCGTCAAGGATATGCCTCGGCTTAACACATTTGACCACATAGAAATCTGCATTCTCCCGATTTCCCCCCTCGGCTACAACAAAGAAAGTTATCACCTTCCTCTATGTTTCCACTAAGCCATTCTCCATCACCTTCAAAAAATGCCTCATCGATTTAGCGTCTTGATTACCTTCACCAAGAGACTTTTCGGCTTTAGAGTAACATATTTCCAATTCTTTAACCTCTTTTGTTCACACAAGATGACCGGTTTCCTTTCAAACAGTTACCACGAAACAACTTAAACCTCTATGAGCCACCCTTGTGCTTGATTTGGCCAAGTATGTCCCGATCTTTGTGTATTTCCTTCGTCCCTTCTACCACGGCACGATCCAGCCGGTCCTGTCCTATCAACATCATCCTTTCCAATGAACCAAAAGTGCACGCAAAAAGCCGGCAACAACTATTGCGGTTCACATACAAGATCTGAGGCACATTACAAAGATTACACAACGGATAAAAGCGGATAAAAGCACTTTGTGAAGCGGATGAAAGCACGTTAAAAGCGGATGAATGCGATGAAAGCATATTACCTCTTGATGTCCCCGCTTCTTTGGCACCTTCATTCCAACTCATAGCGAATTCACGTGCATCGGCAGCACCCTAAATCTCACTCCATCATACTTGAGCTGCTCTCTAGTGAATGCCCCTTTGAGGATCGCCCCTTGCCCATCGTGCTCTCCCCTTACCATGGGCTGTCCCAAAGAAATTCCATATTATTTCCTTCCCTAGCTCGTGGTGATATCTTGGTAGGAAATAGAATGGTCGGGCAGATTTGAATTGGCTAGAACAACCATCCACCAAACTATATGCCCGGAGAATTCTACACCATTTGATACTAGCCATGAATTGTGCTTTCTAAGACAAGTGTTGCACAAAAAGAGTGTCATGAATCTTGTCATCACTCAAGTAAAAATGGGTTTCCTTCAATAGCTTTTCGATCCCGAGTGCTTTGTCCATCCTATAATGCGATGTGGACGAGAATTGTTATTTGGTCATTGTGCCAATGCCGGCTTTGAACCTCCCTTTGTATTTTGATGTCAGAATTCTCAAGAAAATCAATTACGTAAACAATGGTGCCATCTTGGATATTGTCCAAGCACCTCTTGAATTGCATGGCCTCGCCACCTAGCCCTCAGAATTGTGTGACACGAATATCTTCAACGTGGAACACAGATATGAAATGAAAGCCTTCACCGCCGTTCTCTTGTAAGACAATCTAAGAACCGGGCTTTGGTCCTTTCTTTTTTTCCCTTGCCATTTGAGGTCTCATCTTGTCTTTGCAGCTTCAGTCAGGTCCCACCACCGCCTTGGATTTCTTACTTTGGTTTCCTTCTTCTCAACTTGTCTGCCGCAGCTTCAGTGTCCTACCAAATCACCTTGGATTTCTTACTTTTGTTTCCATTCTTCTCACCTTGTCTTTGCTTTCGAGGGAGTGTCCCACCAGCTACCTTGGACTTCTTACTTTGGTTTCCCTTCTTGGTGGCATTAGATCTTTTCTTTCTGCTGCCACCTGGCACTTCCTTGGTAACGCAGGCTGCAACTCCATCAGCTTCTTCTGTCTCCACTGGAATCTGTAACAAGGTCTGTAGCATAAAAAAAAGAAGATCAGCGCAAGTTGAAAGCACAAAAGCAGTAGTCAGCGCATGACAGCACATATCAGCATGCTTCAGCAAACAATAAAGAGAGTATTACCTTTTCAAACGTCTTCCATTCAAGCAAGAACTCGTGATTCTCTCTTTCTCTTGGACATATAGGAAGACTTTTCGTGCCACACTTCTGACATGTCTGCATCAAGCAGTCATGTTTATACCATTCTTCACCCTCGCCCTTGTTGCAAACCACACGACCCTCCGTGAGCTCATTTGGTTGAGTCATACGTATGTTGGCTGGCCAGACACTTCTCACCAGGTCCACAGACCTCGCAGGTGCACTTGCACTCTTCACCATGGAATCCAGTTTTCGCTGACCTTAATGCATTCAGTGCTACCCTGGCATACTCCAACTTCATATGGTATATGCAACAAATGTTTTTCCTTTCTCGATACTTTCTTCACATAAATAGGCTTCAACTTCTCGAAAGCCTTTAAGCAAACAGGGTGTTCAGGATGTCCCTTTTTGTATTGTTGATATAGCTGCAGCTGAATGGTGGCCTTTGGTTAGAAATAGCAGAAAAAAAAGTTTGTATGGAAACTTATACCTGTGTGACCTCCAGAAGGTGCAAGGGATAAGAAATTCGGAAGCCTGACTCTCCAACAGTGTTCACAACATCTTTCTTGCAAGGAGAGACTCTGGCTTTTCTCCGTAATTCGTTATGCTTTGCTTGCAAGCAGGGGTGAGAGAATCGCACCTCAACCTCTTTTGGAAAGCAGACCACGGACCATTTCCAAGGAAGGCTTCCGATTTCCTTAATGCAGCAGTTGCAATTGTTGACCTCATGCAACCTATCATAAGAAATATTGCACATGTATCAATGAACATATCCCAGCCAGCATCACTCAGCAGATACAAGCACTTGAAAGCATGAAGAAGCACAGGCATGAAGACAAGAAATAGATGTACCTAACAGCCCTGCCATAGTGGAATTGCATCTCGAATTTGTGGAAGAAGCCATCACAAGTGTTGAGGTTCTGGCTCTCCAAATATCATGGTTCCTTAGCCTCTTTGTGGCTGCCATTGTCTGTTTCAAGTTGTTGAGCAGCACTCCCGCTGCCTTGCACTCCTTTGGATTTGGCAAAAGTCCAGGTTCTGAGATTTCCATTTCGTGGTGATGAACCACCCTCTTCATCACATCAGCCTTGAGTTCTGGTGAATGCTTTTTGGTGAGCTTATTGAAGTAATCAACTACTTGCTTGGCTATTTCTTGCCTGCGTCTCATGCTCAGATCCTCCCGTTCAACCGCTGCTCTTTTCATCTTATTCCTTAATCTGTATTCTCTCTTTCTCTCTGCATCCAATTTCTTGTAAATTGCAGAGGAAACTGGATCTTCACGTGATATTTCCTGTGTTGGATTGACATCCAAAGAAATTTGGAACATCAGATTGGGATTCATCGGGCCGAAAATCCAATGCTAAACGCTGCGTGATTGCCTCCAGGCCTGTGATCGAGGAGCGCCATGAAATTCCCCGAGAGGGGAGGATAATTGAATTGGAGGGAGAATTTTCACGCCCATGACGGTAATCCAATTTGCAACGTACTACCACACCACTCGCGCGAAAATCCAGCCAAAAACCCACAATCATTATCCTAACGGTTCATTCGTGAGGTGGACGTGTTAGTACATGAAGGGCGTAAAAAAAAATGACGGGCAGTTACGCTTAAAGCACCCCAAATTAAGCAAAAGCAGGGGTGCTTTAAGCGGGCTAAAACCCTGCTATAAGCATGCGTCCGGACGCATGCTTTTGCCACCCACCAGCATACTTTCACCCAGAGCCCAATATATGCCATTGCCTTGTCATCTCGGCGCTGCCAAAGTATCAAATCAACAATATTCCTGGCATCCGGTGCAGGTTCTTGGCCATTGACAATTCCCCAAACTCCTTCATCCTTGAGGATGAAGATCATTCCACTTTTCCATTGCTGGAAACCTGTGCCGTCAAAGATTTGAATCGCATGACTGCCAGGGAAGGTAAGCTGGTTGTAGCTTGCAACCTTCTCCATTGCTGTGTTGATCTTGAATCAATCTTAGCACACCTAGTGCTCTGATACCATGTCAAGGTTGCACCAAGAAAGGGAGAGAAGGGGATGCACACCGATATCCGAGAGCGCAAGCTCCCAAAACAAAGGCAAAATGGAATTGTATTCAATGTTATCAATACATGACGTACAATGATATAAACATAATGGTGATACTAAGAATAGTATTAGTTGCTTTCCCAATCCACTAATAACAAACCGTTACTTAGTTAGGCTCGGTGCTCGATCTTGATAAGGTGCTTAGTCAAGACCTTATGTGCCGAAAAGCTATAAGTCGCCGTAAGTGCTGATATATCACGTCTAGCGGCAAGATGGTGCTCGATATCATATATCTCGACATAGATCGTTTTTGTAAATATGGATTTATCAACAAAAGAATATCCGTGGGGGAGTTTTTCTCCGGCTTATATTGCACAATGGAAATATCTTTATAGGATGCTGAGACTCGAGCTTAAAGTTTGTCATCTATTATTTTCGGTGATCCATTTTTCTGCCCCCCATTGGGAGAAGCAGGTTTGCAAATGGTAGATTCAAATAATGTCCACCTTTATTTTTGGGTTGCCCCTAGGGGGGCAAACCCTCGTTTATGTGGGTTTGTGGGATATACTGAGTATATGTGGAATATACTCAGTATATGTTGATGACTGCTAAAAACCCTTTGTTCCCCTCAACAAATGCACCTCCGGTTCGTTGTGGGATCAAGGATGTTCGACCGGGTAAGTTGCGTTGTGGATCAAGGATGTTACGACCTGGTAATGGCGCTCCAATCGATGAATAAGAACACAAAGGGAGCGATAAATTTGCTTATGGCTATATAGAAAAAAGAGTTCGGAATTAGAAACGAGGGTGAGCATCCAATGCTGGGTTCTCGTTTTTCCTACTTTGTTTCTTCATATAGTGGCGTGTATAGCTAGCCTTGCCTTAGGTTTATGTCTTTCCGGTGAATCCATGCTTATATCTAAGCAGCCTCAAGCTTTTCTGGGTGTTCTATCATCAACTATTGAGACATATAGCAGGGGAAATACTCCTTCGTTAAGCTATCTACGGTTCAGAGATTCAGCAGAAGAGGCTGTAAAACCCAGCACTGACCATGTCCATGTTGGTAGGCAGGCTGTAAAACCCAGCACTGACCATGTCCATGTTGGTAGGCATGATATTTTGGTCAGACCATGGCCACATCCAGATCCATTGGAGCTCACTCTGGTCCTTCTGGGTACCTGTATGGTTATAGGTGATGGCATCCTTATGCCAGCAATCTCAGGTACTTATGAAAGCTGTAAAGCCACCTACAGCTATCTTCCTTTTATTGTGCAAATGGTTGTTTAAGGAGGATTTCATGTTAATGATGATGTTTTGTATTAAATGTCTTTGTTTTGCTTTGTCTGTTAAAATTGTTAGCTGGGATGGCTTGCTTCCAGTTATCACGATAGAAATTGAAGATTTTTTATCCTTTGGTTGATATTAATTCAATGTGGCATGGTATCTCATTAATTGCATTCCATTGTGTGCCTTTCTTCTGTGCTGTTCTTTTCCTGTTTCATTATGAGCAAGGGTGTCTAACTTGGGCCCTGATTCGTTTGTTGTAGTTCTGTCATCTGTGAGTGGTATTAAGGCTGCACATCCGGCTTTCCGACAGGGTAACTATTCTGCTTATATAGTTGTTTCAGGGATGCACCATGCCAACTTGATGTCATTTCTGAGGTTTTATATGTGCTTTGTCTTTTAAGTAGCTGGTGTAGGAGTTTTGAAAGTAGTAGGAGAGCCATGGAATCAAGTTCTGACCTTGTAGTGGCATATTTGTCCATATGTGCGTACAAGTCACTTGTCATGCATTCTGTCCATTATCTGGTTACCTAAGACAATCGTTTTACAGGTCATGTGGTAATCTTGGCACTTATTATCCTGGTCATCTTGCTTAGCATGCAGCACTTTGGTACTGGTAAAGTGGGATTCATGTTTGCTCCAGTAATACTTTTATGGTTCATCTCCACTGGGCTAGTAGGGATATACAACATTATCAAGCAGATGGGTATCACTTGGTGGTGTAGTGCTTTCTATAACAGGTATGTTGTCTAATGGGATTCCATTGGGCTTGACCATGTCCATCTAATACCCTAATTATTTATTATGGAGAACATAGGGTGAAAATGAGTTTATTTTTCATATTGGTGGTGGGAAAATGTAGGGGCTGAGGCTTTATTTGCTGATTTGGGACATTTCTCAATGTTATCAATTCAGGTAATTAGTTTTTGTTTGAGGGAACAAATGCGGCATACTGATATGTTAGCTTGGGCAGGTTGCTTTTACCGTGCTGGTCTTTCCCTCTCTGCTGTTAGCCTATATTGGTCAAGGAGCATACCTCATGAAGTTCCCGGAGCATGTGTCAGATACCTTTTACAAATCAATACCAAGTAATGCTGCAGTTTCTGTTTTTGTTATGATTGAGGTATTATGTGTTACATGTGAAATATGATATCATATTTCTATTACAGATTCTGTTTTCTGGCCTATGTTCATATTCCTCGCATGAAGATTGTTCACACATCGCACCAATTTGGTGGACGAATTTATGTTCCTGAAATCAATTGGATATTAATGGGCCTTTGTCTTGCAATAACAGCTGGGTTTCGAGAGACTACTCAAATAGGAAATGCATATGGTATGTGACACCTGCATTCTTTATGCTATCTATGTATTATTTCCATTTGACACCCTGTTGCGTTCTGCAGGTATTGCCGTTGTGGCAGTTATGCTTGTGACAACAATTTTATGACTCTTTAAGGTCCCATGTTTATCATATTACTCTTCTGACACTGGCAACATTTAGTTTGATGTAATCATAGAAATAAGCAAAAGAGTGGAATGTACTCATAGGCTAAAATGGTGAAGGGTAATAATCAAGCAAAGACTTTGGCCTAGATATTTATTCTGCATGTGCTATCTAACACTTCAAATGTATTTGAAAAGCTTTTTGTATCTGGTTTTCCAAATAAAGTTAAAATATGTTCGTGCTCTACAATGTAGTTGCATATGGCGCATTACTGTCAACTGCCCAGTTGACGGGATGTGACTGCCACTGCAGATTGGCTAGATTGTGTGGTCCTCAAATCAGCATCCAGACATCGAGGCAGATATCGAGGAAGAGTTGGAGCAAGTAAGGCAGTGGCGAATAAGACGAGGAGAAGAAGAAGAAATCGAGGAGAATGAGGCAGATGAAGCAGAAGAACCACGTGCGAACACTGATCCAGACCCATATGAATTGGGTGTGGAGATCCGCCGCACATTAACTGAATATATAGTCTTCACTTGATAATTGTCTCTTATTTGATAAGTTTTGAATAACAAAAATTGACTAGAATAACAAGTTTTGAATAACAATGGTAGGCTTTGAATCCAATGATAAGCTTTGAATAACAAGTTGATTATGTAGTGTTTTAATGAGATGGAATATGATCAACAAGTGCATGATATCATGCTGGTTATGAGCTCATATATTAATTTATTCATGACACAAGAAGAGGACAATTGTTTGAAGCGCTTAATAGAAAACAAAAATAAAACTTAACGGAGGTATGTGCGAAGGTATTGCCGTTAGCATTAAGTTAAAAAAAAATAACCTAATGGACGAATGTGCGAAGGCATTGCCGTTAGCATTAAGTTAGACTAACTTAATAGGCACCTATGCGAAGAAATTGCCATTAGCATTAAGTTAGCACTAACTTAACTAAGGCAAGTGCGAACACATTTTTATTTTATTGTTAAGTTAAAAAAAAATAACCTAACTTGTTCTAGTCTGAAAGCATTTAACCAGTTTCCGTTAGGTTAAAGTCTTAACGGAAAGTTAACTTAGTCTTGGTGCGAACACAAGAGTCTCTTATAAGTTTAACTGGCAGTTAAAAAAAATTAACTTATTCCTAACTTAACGGCAGGTGCGAAGGTACCCTAGTCTCTTTAGTTAAATATTTTGACCATAATGTGTTTGTCCTTCTTTCCTTGAATGCTGGTGCTTCTCTAATGTCATAGTGGGAACAAGCGTCTAGAATCTAGACTTTAGATACAAATTCTATATAAGAGCATGCACACAGCCATATCATGAATTGCATTATCTTCATCCATTAAACATAGAAGTAATCCTTGTTAAGTGACGGTCCTAAACCTATGAGCTCTTTAAATCAAGTCCTAAGCTTTTCCTAAGCTTTTATAAGATTATCCCCATCTGCAGGTGCAAATACGGAGACTTCCTAAACCAGTAATTGCAATGGTAAGTAGCTAAGCTATTTTTATTTATTATAAATATCTGAAGTTTATATTGAACTAAGTTTGCAAATCAACTATAGGTTGCTGGATATGCTGTTGGTGGTGGACATATTCTTCATATGGTTTGCGATCTTACAATAGCAGCAGAAAATGCAATGTTTGGTCAGACTGGCCCAAAGGTTAAGAAAATTGGTCATGTGCTTCAAAATTAGTCCAATCAAGTTTCTTCTTGTTGAGGCCAATCAAGTTTCTTCTTGTTGAGGTTTTCTTTCACACTGAATTTGGCAATGCCACTATATCAGCTCCCTTAGGACCATTCTGCATGAAAGAGCTCCAAAGTATTACACAACCAAATTGACTTGTCCGTGAAGGCTATCTATCTAATTTTTTATACAGTGAGCACCTTTTTAGATCTCAAGGAAACACATTTATGAAACCAGTATTCACTCAGCTATAAAGCAATGACTTGAAGTCTAATTTTATTGCATTTGATTGGACACTTGATGAAGGAGCCAGCATTTGGGGATTCAGAATGGCATCAAGTTGAACAAATCGTACATGAGAAGGGTTCGCGTAGACATAAGAAATTGTCCACTGCCAAGGGTCATCCTTTCTCTTGCTTAATAATGTACTATTGATCTTTTTACAAAGTATTTTAGCATCCTGGCATATGTCCATTACAGAATCCTTGGACTCAACTATTCTTCTGCAGGTTGGGAGTTTTGATGCTGGATATGGTTCAAGCATAATGACTCGATTGGTAAGTATCCATTATGCGCAAAGAGAAGGCATGTTTATTTCATAGTGAAAATTGTTTACACCTGCACCATTTTGGGATTAGAACAACTCTATGTGCTATGGTGATTTTTAGTACTACTATCTTTCAATTCTCAGCTTAGTGCAATGATGAGAATGTGTTATGTAAAGTATGAAAGAATCTACTAGCCTTTGATCCATTGACTCTCCTTGTAGCAAACCATCTAAGGATATGGAGCATATTTTGATACTATGAAAGAAACATCCGCAAACTTCAATAAATTGTCATACCTTTCTACAATATACTTTTGCATCTTTTGCTTTTATATAACTTCACAAATATTGAAGTGTGCAACCATTGATTCTTTCTTGCATATATTCTTTGCATGTTATGCTTATGATAACTTCACAAAGGTTGAAGTGCATAACCTTTAATTCTTCATTGCATTCGTTCTTTTTTCAAAATATTTTAGATAGGCCAAAAAAAAGCTCGAGAAATGTGGTTTCTTGCAAGATTTTACAATGCACAAGAAGCACTTGGAATGGGGCTCATAAATTGTGTGGTACCGGTGAGTATTTTCTTTAGATCTCAAAATTAATACTCTGCATAATTTGTGCTATTTATAACTTACAGCTTGAGAATTTGGAGGAAGAAATGGTAAAGTGGTGCAGAGAAATATTGCAAAATAGTCCAACTGCGATTCGGATCCTTAAGTCTGCCATGAATGCCGTGGATGATGGGCATGCTGGTTTACAGGTAGCATCTCTATATCAATTAATTTCTTGGAAACTTTGAATATGCTTGGGTTGTTTGGACGCCAGCTCATTTGAAAGATGGAAAATGTTGATTAAAATAAAATGACAAACCTATGCACTTCAAATACGAAAAGGGGGGTGTCTTTTGCTATATAGACATGTAGTTATTACTTAATATGCATAAAATTATGTATCGGGGGGAAAATGGCCTAGGATAGAGGAAGAAGCTAGCTTAGTTGAAAGAATGAACTACTCCTTAGGTGTCTTGTAATTTACAATACTAATGAAATAATATATATTTGATACTCAGGAACTTGCTGGGAATGCTACCTTGCTATTTTATGGAAGTGAAGAAGGAGAAGAAGGAAAACATGCTTATTTAAGCAGGCGCAAGGCTGACTTTTCGAAATTTCCAAGATTTCCTTGAAGTTTAATGCTTAGCATATGTATCGTATATTGATGCAAAAAATAAGCATCTAATTATTACAAAAAATTTGTCGTGGCCCCAAGAACATTTCTCTTTACTGATTGGCAAAATGGATCTCTTGATAAATGGCTTATTTTATATATAATACATGTAATGGACAATATCTAATATTTTTACATGAATGAAGCTTTGAGCACCATAGATTAAGATTTGGCATGCAACAATTTCAGTTCTTGGATCAAAGCTTGTGTCATTGATACAAAATACAAATGGCGCTTCATAAAAAGAGCGGAAGGAAAATCTTCTTTGAAATCTAACCTTCAACGCCATTCTTCAGCTCAGCCTTTATCTCCTCAAGCTTGGTTGGACAAAAGAAACCTTCTATTGCAGTTTGATCTGTTGAATTTTCCTTTTTCATCTTCCCTTGCATGTTCCCCTCTGATTGTCAGTTCTTTATCTTCTTACACATATGTTCTGCTAATTCTGGAACAGCGACAAGCCACCAATCATTGGAAAGTTCTCAACAAGAGGAATGCAACGGGCATGGATTCCACCTTGATCTAATCTTTATACTCCAAGTTATGGCCATTTGAAGGCTATTAAAAAAAAAAAACAAAAAAAAAAAGCTTTCTAGAAAGCCAATGCATTAACTATTTCCATTAATTGAAAAAAATTGCAACTTCCTTGCACATTCTTATAAAATTTTAAGGGCTAGGATTTCTCCTTCCCTTTTGATCCAATGGCTTGTAGGCATGGCGCATGCCTCATGCATGATCCATAGATGTCGCCATGCATTAAGGGCTACGGTTTCTCCTTCCCTTTTGATCTGACAAAATTTTGGGCATGACCTCCTCCATGAGGTGGCAACAACAAGGCCTTCCATTCTTAATCGGATGGTTGGCATTAATATCTGTATCACATAAGTACATCCTTGCCCGGCACTCCATATAATTACTTATCATTAGATACAAGTGGTTGTACTATAAAGGACTTTGTGAAGTCAACCCTGCAAAACACACCCAGTGTGAAAGATTCCCATAGATTCTTAATATTCTACAAAGATTGCCCTAGATTTTGAAAGATTCTCCCAAGATCCCAAAGATTTCCAAAGATTCTATGTATATTTTTCTAGATTCTCTAAGATCCTATGAAGATTCCCCTAGATTCTCCAAGATTTCATCAAGATTTTCCTAGATTATCAAAGATTTTATAGAGATTCCCTTAGATTTCTAAATATTCTTTTGAGATTTCCATAGATATTCTAAGATTATTGCAAGATTCCTCTAGAATTCTCATGATTCTATATGGATTCTCGTCGATTCCATTAGATTCCCTTAGATTTTCCATTTCGAGATTTTCCAAGATTTTATGAAGATTCCCTTAGATTCCTCAAGATTCCCTCAAGGTTTCTATAGATTTCCCCAGATTGTATGTAGGCTCCTAGATTCCCAAAGTTCCTATAAAGATTCCCCTAGGTTCAGTCTGAGTGTCTAATACTGCCTTGAGGCTCTACTGCACACCCAGTAAGTCCTCACCCCACTTCGTCTGCATGGTCTCCAGGTTCTTCGGGGTTTCCTGTATGCGAGCAACTAGCCCTCATACATCAGGTTCCTCCTCCATAGGAGTCGCCTATCTCGCTATAGTATGGGCGCCTGCACTAGTCTCGCTGTGCTCCATCTCAGCTAATCAAGGTCCAAACCGCAACTCTGTCTCTGATACCACTGTTACGAACCAAAATTTTAGTACCAAAAATTTCGATTTATATTCACATCAAATCATCAGAGTACACAGAACAAGTACTGCCTCCCACGAGACTATATACATGAAAGCCACGTATACAGATAACAAGACGACAATACAGATGACTATATACACACGTATGCTCCACCAGCTATCAAACAACCTGTACAAGCTTCTACGTATTAGTAACATGCATAAGAGTTATCCAGTAGTGTCAACGTGAAGCAATGACTGACAGACTGCAAGTACACACATAGGGAATCCACCACACGCACCATAGCATCTGCCAAGCGGACACACCCCGCCATATCTAGACAGTACGTCGTCCAGAACCCCCGCGCTGGTGGATCCAAAGTGAGGGAGAAACTGCAAGCATTATAAGAACCCAGAACACTAGACTATTGATTATGTCCATCACCGTCCCATACCAGTGATAGATTTCATCTCACTAGTATCAGAAGTTCCTATCAAGATAAGCCTCGCTCATCTACATACATGCCCCCATAAACTCCCTTGGATACGTACATTGTGAGATGAGGATGCTTCTACAATGGAGCAGAGCTCCATAGAACTTCCAATAATCCCGGCCAGTTGATACACATATAACCTTGTCCCATTACAAGGTCATATATCTATCTCACCGGTATAAGAGAATTCTTAAGGTAAGCATTTGCTTGCCATTATGTTCTTTCACAAGGACACATCAAGAAGCGTGCTATGTATAAGACTATATCAGCTTGCTTGTTAACGGCATCAACCTTATCATTTCTACTAGACAACCACGAAATCCATCGTGGTCCAAGTCAAGCCAGTACTTCCTATAGCAAATACAAGCTTTTCTTACAGAACCAGTTTCTACAGACGGAGTCACAGAGCTAGTATAGAATATTATTAAGGGGAAGTCCTTTGGGTAATCCTAGGATGCCCTCAAGGTGAAGCTTCATTAATTTTGAGTCTGAGGTACGCTTTGGTTTCGTCTCCTTTCCAGAAGACCCCATCTACCATGGCAACCAGATTCTCCAATCTTAAAGCTTACCAATTGCCTTGAAATTATGCTCAGCTTCACGAGCTATAGCAACACTGAAACCACGTCCCTCCACTCCTAATATTCCAAGCTCTGCTTCTGGTTTTCTTCTCCAGATTCCGCTTCTCCATAGTCTTTCGGCTTCTCCTTCCTTTTTTGTTACAGGCTACCACTTCCTTGATATGATCTCCTGCCAACGTGGCATCGCCACGTGGCAACCACCCAGTAGCAGTCGGTCTTGGCCCAGGAGCCAAATCGGCCCCGATTTAAGGGGTGCTCACCTATTTCATATTCAATGGTATTTCAACCATTAAAGCATTTGCAATCCTTAACTTAACATTACCATTAGCATAATGCTTAATCATGATAAATATGCCTCTAGCATTAACGTCCCTAGTCCAAAATTTCCAAGGTGCACCATACTTAAGACTAGAGATACAAGCGACCAGTAATTCCGATGCCATCTGCATCGAACTAATATTGTTAGCCACAATAGCATGCATGCAAAAATATAGAACAATGGTCTCAAAATATTTGGGCATAACACAATCTATTTTGTGCAAAGGAACACTTAGATAGCTTACCATACAACTTCTCTCGTCTCAAAATAACTAATGTCTGTTTTACATGTTCCACATTCTTCTCTAATGTCCTGGAATATACCAAAATGTCATCGAAGAAAACCAATATAAACCCAAGAAAGGTCGGAATATCTCATTCAATAGGCGCATGAAGGTGGCGGGAGCATTTGCCAACCCAAACGGCATTACAACAAACTCATAATGTCCATATCGTATCCTGAATGCAGTCTTATAGATATCCGTATCCTTGATTCGGATCTGATGATATCCAGATTGAAGATCAATTTTTGTAAAATACTTAGCTTGACCCAATTAGTCAAAGAGCTCTTCAACTCTAGGCAATGCATATTTATTCTTAACGGTAATCTGGTTAAGTATACGATAATCAATACACAACCTTAATGTGCCATTCTTCTTCTTTACAAACAAAACCGACGCCCCAAATGGAGAAACACTCGGCTGTTTGAACCCTTGTTCCAATAATTCTGCTAACTGCTTCCTTAATTCAGCCATCTCTAATGCATGAAATCTATATGGTGGCCTTAATGTAGGTTCAGCCCCTGGAACAAGTTCCATCCCATGATCTACTATTCTATGTGGAGGCAACTCTGTTAATTCCTTAGGAAACACATCAAAGAACTCATCCAACACTTTCTGGATCTCAGGGGCAATATGTTGTTCTTGCAATCCTGCGATACCCAAAAATGGATCTAACAACAATGCGCATCCCATTCTTATGCAACCCCTCTCAATCTGTTTCTTAAAGCTTTTCCGGGACAAAGGG
This sequence comes from Isoetes taiwanensis, assembly GCA_021234155.1. NCBI lineage: Eukaryota > Viridiplantae > Streptophyta > Lycopodiopsida > Isoetales > Isoetaceae > Isoetes > Isoetes taiwanensis. The sequence continues at coordinate 1,640,225 of JAJEKV010000205.1, read as the reverse complement.
GTAACTACTAATGATGAAGGCAATCCTTCCAGCACATACTTTGCTCCAATTGGACTTTGGCATGTAACGATTTGCTTCCCACAATCAATGCAAGCTTTATATGGTCCCAACCATGACATACCTAGAATAGCAGCATACTTCCCTGGGCCCAATACTTCAAAACTAGTGTGGGACCCCAGATCTCCTACTTGGAATTCAAGATTTTCTACCATAAAATAAGAAGTCTTAATTTTGCCATCAGCCAACTCCACATATCTAGGGTCCCAGCTAATCATGTTCGATTCTAGTTTCTTTGCCAACTTTGGGGAAATAAAGCAATGTATACTACCACAATCAATAAGAAATAAAACAAGAAATCCATGAATAATACCTGGTACTCTGATGACCACAACTGGGTTATTTGCATAGCCCTGATCCATTGCAGGATACATGCACATTCTTTCCATAGGAGGGTCCGTGATTTGAGTAGTCCTAGCTTCAACTGCAGTGTTGGCTTGTGCTATGATCCTGTTCCTCTAGCTTGTCCTTGGCCACCTCTGTTATTATCCCAATAACCTCCACGACCACCTTTGTTAGCTCGGCCTGGGTTTTCTCTGCCTTGGCCTCGTCCATAAGCATCACTAAAATTTGACCTGGACCACTAGTTTTTTTGCCCATCTTCTTGGACAGTCCCGTCCATAATGCACAGCCGATTCCAAACGAATTTCAGAATTAAAGTGAGCATGCATGGTCCTTCGCTTCTTATATACCTCATCATCGGATCAGCTGCCATCTAATCTAACCTAATCCAATGGATTCTTACGGATGGCGTCTAAGCATTAGAATGGATTGCCAAGCAGCCCGCCTTGCTAGCTGGCTACAGCAATGCCAGATTAGCTGTCGTCTAATCCAAGGATTTTTACAGATGTCATGCAAGGAATAGAATGGATTGCAGCGCAAGAACACTGCCTTGAAAAAAAATGGAAATAGATGGAGCAAATTGCTTGCTTGAAAAAAAACGTGGCATGAGGGCGCATCCCCATTATATGAAAACTAGGTTTCCCATGTCATCGGAACTGGGTTCGTACAATCTATTATGTGCATACCATTCCTATTACCATGGGTGAGCTTCTGGTTTCTTGGCAAGCTACAGGACAAATCGGAACTGACCTACAAGACGAATATAGCTGCTAGAGGATAAATTCAACTTGCTAGAGGACAAAAGATAAACCCAAGGCCTGACTTGGGGAATTCGGAAGTTCTTAAGGGCTTCTGAAGAAAGGGAAGGTGTCTTGGACTCGTCATCAGAACTCCGGTGCCTTGAAGGTAATGGGAATGGTTTTTTCCTGGCTGGGTTTGCCATGTGGCAAAGTCAGATGGGGATGCGCCCTAAGAATAAAATTTTGGATTGCGTGCCAGAAAAATTGCTTAGCGACGAACTGAAATAAAAAATCAGATTCTGGATTATATATGCCGTAGATACCTTTTGAATGATAAATGGAGATCACAACTTTAAGAAGAAATGACTCTTTATTGTTCGGTTTATTGGCTAGTCCATTGGGTTAGCAACTAAGAGATCTTGTGTTCAAGTCTCTGGGGGTCCGTCATATGTCCTCATGGACGTTGCCAATGTGGCATGACGTAAAAATACAATCTATCTATCTATCTTCATATGCAAGCTTTATATACTATCATATGTAACAAAACTTACATTACTAGCCAACACACCATGCACCTCTAAGACCATCTGCATCATGCAATCACATGATTAATATTAATACTAAGTGCCATAGATAGGGAAGATAGAGTGCAAAATTACAAAATGCCATCAGGCAAATGCCAAAATCACAGGCAAAACAAAAACGTCATCAGGCAAATGCCAAAATCACAGCTTGATCTCTCAAGTCGAGTTGTTCAATGCTCAATTAAAAGAACATGTAAATCACTGAGCAACAATATTAATATATTACCATTGTAGGAGTTGATATAAAATGCCATTGTAGGAGTTGTTGATATAAAATGCCATTGTAGAAATTGTTGAAACATAAACTTGGATAATTCAGCAGTGCCGACATCGAACATCAACATTCCAATTCACACTTGAAAATGAACATAGCTTGCAGTGGATATATAGTTGTGCCTATTTTATGGCTTTGTGACTCCATGTTTATATGCTTTTCTAACATAAAGTATACCTTAAGCTCTTATTTTCCAAACAAATCTATTCATACTTTTTGTCTAATTTAGAAAAGTATGCATCTTATTAATTGGAGAATTTGTATTTTCACTCATTTCCATGTATCATGTGACGTCCCCTACTCCTTATACGATGCCCGCATCGTATTCGAAGGAGGAGCATTCCCCCTGGCAGCTGCCTGACAGGGGCCATCCACCTGACTCCACTCCCATGGGGGCAGAGCCAGCAAGGGAAGAGTGGATGTGTCATTCATCCGTCTTCCATCGGATCGACCTATCTGCGGAAGCGTAACAAACAAACGTGAGCACAACTAATAATATACAACACAATCACCATAACAATAGCAACATCACAGAGTCAGCAATACCTTCATAACAATAATACAAAGGAAAGATCCTACCCAGGGCTCGGACTCAAGGGGGATGACCGACGGCTAGGGCCTCCCTCGAGTTCATTGCGCATGTAATTCATGGCAATGGATTTGGCTGGCATAGAACATGGCTTAGGTAGTCCACTCCATCCGCCCCTCCCGCACACTTTGCGCAGTAGGCTGAAAAGTGTTGGGACTTGGCCAGCCTTTCTTGTGAATAGCCGAAGGGGCTACTACTGCTGGGTTGCATCTCCCCAACCCCGATGAGGCAGGAAGAGAGCTGCCTCTCCTCCAGAGGTATCCATGCTCATCGCAGCCGGCTAGAGGGCCACTGCCCTTATTCGACTTGAACTCACTGGAAGGTCATGTCCACCACCCCACGAGTGTCGAGCTCATGCCTTGCCCACACGCAGTGACAAGCCATTAAGCCTAGCCAGCAAAGACCCCCGATAGGCTTTACTACCAGAGGGGTCAGTCCGCGATGAGACAAGTTCCTCCTTATCAACCGGCCTTGCCCCTTCACCCACAGCCAGGTGGGCTCCTGTGCACGGGCCGCAATTATGTGGGAACTAAGGTGCTATGCTAGGAGCATCTTCTACACAGCCTTTAGGTCTCTACCCCCCCTTCCCACAACAAGGAGATCACAGAGTGAAATACATGCAATATCACAGAACAGAGATAGAGAATCATATCAATCTATCTACTTAACATCCAATGTTAGGTTCATTCGTTAGAGTCTCAGATCTAGGGATCTACAAGGCTTCCAGAGATGATTTAACATACTAAACTGGCATATTGCCACGCCTGAAGACGGTTTTGCACAACAGAACAACTAGATACCTGCTCCTTGGCTTGCTCCCCGATCCTCGGAAGGCGTCCATGCTCCCCGATCTTGTCAAGACAAAGCACTCAAAGAACCTCATGTTGCAAATCTGACTTTTCTGAGCCCCGGCAATGCGATTTCGAAGCCTTACCTTGGCCGAATTGGCCCAGTGGAAGCCCTAATTGCAAAAAGAGGAAAAGGAAGCTCTAGAAAACCCTAATTGGCAAAGTGAAAGGAGAGCTAGGGTCTAGGGTTTTAGCCCTTATATAGACCCTATCTAGGTTAGGGCATCCACATGGGCAAATGGCTTTAAGCCATTTGGAAATGGATGAACAAAGGAACCTTTTGTTGTGTATGTTTAATTACATACCCAACATCCAAGGTTGCCCCCTAGGTGCAACCTTTAGCTCCTAGGTGCAACGTTGTCCTATTCTCAAGTACATGTCACTTGTGACATGTATGCGTGTGATGTGGCAAGATAATATACGTGTTGGGGCGAGTATTATGCTGGAACGCCACATTCTCCCCACCTTGACTTGATGTCGCCCCTCAAAGATCACGCATCTCCCCACCTTGGGTACCGCATATCCCGCAATTACAACACTTACATATTCATATTATATTAATCACCTCGTAATATTTGTAGTTTACATCAGAATTGTACTATGGTGAGAGGCTCTTCCGCCCTCTACTTCATAATCGACTATAAACAAAATTAACATCAATTATAGCTTTAAGGTTTTAACTAAAACTTCTCGTCGCCTCCTCACAACACATTATGGCAAAACTATGCGCTGAGTTCTTGTAGCGCCACCCTCCCGCCATCTAGTTGCCCCAGGATGTACGCTACGCTAGTACATATTTAATTATTATTATAAGGGTTGGTTGTAAGGGAACCACCCATTAAATACAATTATATGGATGCAAGGCATATCTCTTCAAGATAGGAAGATTATGTTTCTCCCATCCCGGCCGAAGAGACAAATACTCTATTATGCCTATATGCCGCTCATGCCTACACCTGTAGTTGCCTAGCGTGGGACTTGGGTCCTTCCCGTATATGGGGCGTGAAGGGCCCTCCCCCGTAGGCATTGACTAGAGGTGCTTTTCCTATCAATGCATACCTGAATGACCTCTTTTCTCTCGAGGTCGTCTACTTCCGTGGGACAGAAGTAGACTTCCAACCTACCTTCCACTCATACAAGGGGAAACGCGGTCATGCCTACATTGACATTACACCACGCCCTAGAGAGCACCGTAGTGGTCTGTTAGCCTAAAACCTGGAATTTTAGCCTAACCTCAAAGGAAGTGTAAACAAACTGGTCAGGACCTCCAGATCACTTAGGGTGATCAATCCTTAATCATATAAAGCAAAAGAACTCAATTTCAAATGCTGGTTTTGTCAAAATCACTACAGTCCCTGAAGCAGAAAAAACTGTCAGAGCAAAAATCAATCTTGCAGTCACGCCCTTTAAGATTTTTGAGTTTTGGTTTTTGGTATGAGTTATAGACAAGTAGAGGGAACTACTGGTGAAAGTCTGTCTCGATTTGGATAGGGGAAGACCAAGAAAATCAATGTCAAAGTTCAGTCAAAAATTGGTCAATGCCAAAACAGAGAGCCAAAATTTGCAAATATAGTTTGGTGATGAATCTTGAGTTGGAATTTGTATAAACAGCTTCAAAATAAACTCTAGATCATGTGCATAAGGTTTTCTTTGACAAGCAAACACTATGATATTTAATGAGATGGGCCAAAGTCTCGATTTACATCCACGGTTTATGACAGTTATGGAAAAACTATTTTTCTTTTGTTTTCTTTGCATATAAGCAATACTCAAACCTTTTAAAGAATGGGACCGACTATTAATTTGGATTCTACTTTAAATATCTGGTTTCTATTAGTTTAGACAGGCAGAACAACTTGAAACAAAAGAAGATGGAAACACTATTTGTCCAGGCAATGAATATGCATTCAAATCATAAGATATCACAGGAGTTTAGAATTCTCAGCAAGTAATACCCAGGATAATGCTTGAGAACAGATCCCAAGGCATTGTCAACTTCTGAAAACCCAAAATTATCGAAAAGAGAGAAAATAATAAGATAATTTGAGTAGCGAGGGAGTTTTGATGTCAAATAAGTCACAACAGAGGTGGGTCTTCAATCAAAATACACCAATCTTCAATCTCGAAAGCGGGATTAGCGAATTTGAGGTAGAAACAGATCAATAGAATATCGAGAATATAGAAATCGCCGGATCACGCAGGTATATCTCCGAGGGGGGTAAAAAAATGATCTGTATTCCCAGATTAAAAACTGTCCTTCCCAAAAACCAGCTCGGTTCAATGATTTCCGGCCTAATCTGAGCAAGTTTCTATCAATCAAGTGCCACAAAGGGTTCCAGGGGTTTCGGAAAAGGTTTAGGAACTAATTTGGTGCGGAAATTGGCGGATTCAATCAGGTTTAGGCACCGAATTGGCCGGATTTAGCGTGTTCCTCTATTTCTTAGGGTTTATCAAAAATTCTCAAGGGCTTATATATCCCACGTGCACAAACGAAGTCCGGGCTAAGGTATATAAGGAATAATGCAGAGCAGCTATTAAATTTTGGCGTACACGCAGAGGGGACACCACCACCTGTAATAAAGCCCCCACCCCCGCCATGGAAAAAAATGGGGGTGACCTGGAACTATGCAAAATTAGATAGGGTAGATAGGCTAGAATAGGTTTTTATTTTTTTTGGCACGATCCCAAGAAATGATATTTGAGGGGTTTCCCATGTCTTTTTGAATTTTGAAAAGGCCAACCTAGCTATTTTTTTGCCAAGCTTCAAATCTAGAGTGTTTTCGGTGTCAAATTGAGATACTTGAAATTTTGGCCATTTTGACCATGGTCAATGAATTTTCAACCTTGGAAATGGTGAAAAAATCATAGGAAAAGGGTGGAAAAATAGGAAAAAAAAAGGCTATGGTAGGATTTAGGGTGATAGAATGAAGGTAAAATTCAAGCTTCTTTGCTCTTGAGGTTTTTCATGATCTCTTGAGAGCAATTCACAAGTGGAGGTGAGGCCAATAAAATATAGGTAGTGAGGTAATGAAAGAAGGCATGACAGGGTGAAAATGAGGTATATAAAAAAATGAAAGGAAGGTGGATGTAGGATGGATGAAATGGATGAAGGCTGGAACCCCTGTAGCACATGATCATATCTCAAAAGCTCAAATCATACCTTATGATGAACATAACTTTGCTCAAGGCCCTAGGGTCTTCCAAACTTCTAAAAAAGGTCTTCCAATCTTCAAGGCCAAAATAAGAGCAATTCCACTTCTAAGTGCATCTTCATATGTGTGACTTTCAAATCATGGGTGCAACTCCATTTAGTTTCATATGAGTGAATATGAGCAACATGGTAATGACTCCTTGTATAGCTTGCAATATTCTTTGCCTGGTCTTCAAGAAATAAGAATGTAACTAGAAAACTTCCTCAAAGGAAAGAATCAGGCTATACAACCAAGATCCCAAGGGTCTTCCAAACTTGAACCAATTTCTTCCAAACTCTAGCAGGATCAAAATAGCACTAACTCTTACCATATGAGTGATGAGAAAGTAACTTAAGATGAAACCTCAAAAGAAACCACAAGTCTTCCAAACTTTGACAAGTATCTTCCAATCTTGAAACTCTAGGTATCATGATGGTCCATGTTGCCCAAAAAAGGGGCAACATCTCCTCAAAGGAAAGAATGAGGCTGGTCCCCTCAGCCTCAAAGGAAAGAAATGCTAACTGAAGGTCTTCAAAATATCAACAAGTGGTGGAGGGAATAGAATTACTCTGCAGTGGTGGGAAATATGAGGCAGAGTATAAGGTAATGGAGAGAGTGATAAGAAAATAAGATCAAATGGAGGGTAGGGACAACTCAAGACAGTGAATATGGAGAAGAAGTGGATGAACCTGCATATGACAATGATAATCAAATTAGCATGAGTGCCAAATAAAGGGATGAGTAACAATGTAGGATTAGCACTCTGAAAATTTCATATGGAAGCAAGGGCTAGATGGAAAGAGGCCAACTTAAGACAAATAAGAGTAATGAGCAAATGGACCTGAAATGACAACACTCAAAATTGTTAAAGCATAGCAAATCTCTACCCTATTTAACTAAACTTCTACTATTCAAGAAATTTGGCTCATACAACCATTGAATGTATTTCAAACTAAAAATTCAAACCTTCACACCAAAAAATTCAAACCATCGAGCTCGAACCCTAATTTGCTCCTCCTCTCGCCAGGCTCAAAACTCGACCTCCCTTGCCGATCATGGCTCCTTTTTCTTACCATACACCTATCTGGGACAATGTAACAGCTGATCCGAGCAATTTTGGAGTGCTTCCTGAGCTTGATCCAGCTACAGGAGTACCTATTCCTTATGGTGTAATCAGACACATTACAAGAATTGCATACGTCTGAGAATGGGACAATGTTTTAATTAATGAAGAACCTCTTCCTCGTGGAAATTTACTCGCACATGCATTTCTGAGGCAAAGGTATATGGGAAGGCAGAAATGTTGACCAAAACTACCCCGACTCAAAAAGGAACTCTACAAAAAGACATGAACCATGATCACCTCGCCATGGAGTGTTTCCTTGGGCAAAAGACTTATCAAGAGAAACTAGCAAAGACCGCATGTATCGAACACAAAGGCTCAGGGCCAGAATTTTACAAGGGAATGCATTCGGATGCTACATATGCACTACTTTTTGTGTAAGCATCATCATGAGTGACGGATGCTCAATTTGGATGGTATAGGCGCTTATACTACTCCCACGGGATGCTAGCAGATAGCTATGGTTCCTTGATGCTTCTCATGATAAAAGAGATGCATTTCAAATTCCTGAAAGAGAATCTCCGAGTGAAGATCATTATGTGTTTGGTACCATGGACAATTTTTTACCAAGATATAACAATCTCTTAGATGCTGCAGATGGATCTCCTTCAGACAAGATTCCTACTATCCCTTCAGGAAATGCTGATAGCATTGGTTTTCTATGAGAGGATCCTCTCTTTTTTGTAACTTGTGTACCTTTTTGATGAATAGAATTTTCTCTTGCTCTTTTTTGAAAATGTCCGATCTTGAAAAATATTTTTACGCTTCAAACGAGAACACACAATTAGTTCACCTCAAAGGAAAAATGGTCTTGATGGCACAAGTATAAAGAAACTTGAGTACAACTAATCGGAAACAATTTAGCAATTCCAACCAACCAAAATCTACAGCTTAAGCCTCAAGGAAATAAACAAAATCAATCAAAAGAATTTTAAATCTCCAACTTCCAACAGCAATTAACCTACTTTAAGTTAAAATAGATGTTCATATAGGAGCAAAAAGGCCTAAACATGCATGTTGAGGCCAATATCTTTTCAAATGCTGAATATTTGTAGGATTGGGTAATTCCAAACCTGTTTTGAGATCCTTAAGCCAATAAGATGAACAGCCAGCTTCTCTTACAATAACTGTAAGGGCCTTCCCAAGGATTTTCAAATTTAGACAACTTACCTTCATTTGCAAAAGATCCCATTTGAGCACGAGTTCCAAAGTGGAGCAAATTTATCCTCGAGCTTGTGAGCTGCTTTAAAAAGCTGCTTTGCTCCTAGCCTTCTTAAGTAGATTGAAGTTTTCTGCACCAAATCTATCCTCATCCAACTTTAGTAAAACCTCATACCTGTGTTGTAATGCCTCAGTAAACTCCAAATCCAACTTGAGTGCCATCCTCAAAGAGGGGATCTCCAACTCAACAGGAATAACTGCTTCAACACCATAAACCAAACTGAAGGGAGAAGCATTAGTGGCAGTTTTAGCAGTGATTCTATGAGCCCAAAGAGCATCATATAATTTCAAATGCCAATCTTTTTTTTGGCAAACTGCTTTTTCTCAGAAATACCCTTAAGCACTTTGTTAGTGGACTCGGCTTTGACCATTTCCTTGAGGGTAATAGGCTGAGCTTTTCACATGTCTGATCTTGAGGCTTGAGACAAGAATTTGAATAACCTCATTAATAAAAGTAGAGCCTCTATCAGTCAAAATTTTGAAAGGGATCCCAAATCTAGAACAAATGTTTTCATGCAAAAACCTAGCAGTAGTATATGCATTTGCTTTTCTCAAGGGTGCTGGCTTCGACCATTTGGTAAATAAATCTGTAGCCACAACAATGTATTCATGCTGAGCAGAAGATGAGGGATTTATAGGGCCAACATAATCTAGCCCCCAAACTTGAAATGGGCCTGGGGACACAATTCCAGTAAGAGGGGCAGGATGCAAAATTTTCTTACCAAAAATCTGGCATTGGTGGCAAGTTTTTATGACATCATAGCAATCTCTAAATAAATGAGGCCAGAAATAACCAGACCTTAATATTTTTTTGGCAGTTGTATCTGCTGCAAAATGACCACCACAAACACCTTTATGATTTTCAGCAAGTACCAGGGCAGCTTCATCTTCATCAACACATCTTAAGAGTACACCATCCCTATTTACCTTGCACAAGATGTCACCAACCAATGAGTAAGTCAAACATTTTAACTTAAACTTGTAAGCTTGGCTTTTTGAAAATTCAGAAGGTATCTCTTGATACTGAAGGAATCTCCTGATAGGTTGTTGCCAACCTTGAGCTAGCATAGTTGACACGTCCTGCTCATTTACAACAAGGTTAGTCATTTCTTCTTCTTGTACCACCTCCTCATGTTCAAAGTAGGCAAAGCGTGAGGCGGTATAAACTCGGGTTGTTCAATACATGAATAACCTTTTTACCTTTAAATCATAAGATTGAAGCCTACAAGCCCACCTATGAAGCTTAGGTTTTTCTAATTTCTTACCATACAAAAAGGCATGGGGTTCTCACTGCATGTAGATGGTGGCTTGGGATTTTTGTAAAAGATGACCTGTCTCTCGATCAAAAGATGAGAGCAAAGCAAAGACTCCTTTCTATCTTAGCATACTTCTCTTCAGTTTGAGACCATTGTTTGCTTGCAAAAGCAATAGGGTGTCTATCCTGCAAAATGGCAACTCCAGCAGCCTTTTTAGTGATAGTTATGTAAACTTTAAATGGTAAGGAAAGGTCTGGAGTTTTTAAAAGTGTAGAATGGCAAATGGCCTCTATGATCTGCAAAAAAAGCTTTTCACACTCATCACCCAAACAACAGCCTATATTTACTTTCTCTTTTTACTAACTTGGCCTACTCTAGTCAACTTAGAGATAGGACTAATAAGGTGAGAGAAATTAGGCACATACACTCTTAAGAAAGAGGTCATTCCCATAAATCCCTTGACTTCTTTAATTGTCCTGGGTGTTTGAAGCTTTTTTAAAGCTATGATCTTCTCTTCAGCTACTTGAAGGCCTTTAGCAGAAACCTCATGGCCTAAGAGCTGGCCTTTGGATGCCAAAAAGATGCACTTCTTTGGGTTTAGATTAACTCCAGTTTGTCTGCACAATGTAAATATTCTTGTTAGCTCTGAAATATGATCACTTGTATCAGTACCTAAGCATAAATCATCCAGATAAACTCTGAATTGCTCAGGAGTCATGTTTGCAAAGACAGTATCCATGGCTCTCTGAAATGTGGCAGGGGCATTCATTAAGCCAAAAGGCATCCTTTTCATTGCATAAGTTCCCCATGGAGTAATGAAGGATGTCTTAGACTGATCTTCCTTTTTGATGCTAATCTGATTAAAACCAGAGAAACCATCCAAAAATGAGTACATAGACTTACCAGCCACTGCATAAAGGATTTCTTCCAAAAAAGGCAAAGGGTAACAATCTTTAACAGTAGCTTTATTTAGATCTCTATAATCCACACATATTCTTAAGGAACCATTCTTTTTTAGAACTGGAACAATACAAGAAACCCAAGAGGGGTTCACAATGTCAACTATCAATCCTGATTCCTGCATTTTAAACAGCTCTTGTTTGATAAGATCCAAAAGTGAAGAATTAATTCTTCTCAACTTCTGCATAACAGGTTTGGCATCTTCTCGAACCTTAATTTCAAACTCACAAATTTTTTTATCAACCCCTTTCAGTTCTGAATACTCCCAAGCAAAAACATCCACCCAATCCTCAAATAACTCAACCATTTTACCTTGATCACCTTCATTATATAAGTCTCCCATATGCAGGGTCCTAGATATACCTCCTTTATGCACTTCAAGCTCTTTAAGTGATTCCTCTTGTGCTAGGTTGATAGTTAAGATGGGATGGAATTGGGAAAGCTCCTCTTCATCTAAGACATCCTCTTGAATAGCTCCTTCAGACAAATACTCCATAAGGGTTTTTCTGCACAATGAGTCAGCTTCAAAATTTTTAGATCTAGGAATATGTAAAATCTCCCAATGATCAAAAAAAGTTAATAATTCTCTGGCTTGAGCACTCAGATCCTCCATGTCTTGATGTTTAGTTCGATATTCTCCCAAGATTTGTCTACAAACAAGTTGTGAGTCTCCATAAATAACAATATGAGAAATACTCATACACCTTGCTTCTTGTAAACCCTCGCAATGAGGGCTTTGTATTCTCACATTAGAAGAAATATTAGGGTGAATTCTCCCTATCTTAGTCATCAACTTAAAATCTGCATCCTTCAAAATAGCAGCGAGAAGAAGCAATCCCCGCTTTTTTGACATACCTCCATCAAACCCGTAGATAGGCTTTTTTGCCTTCGATCGAGATTCAACATGCATGTAAGCAAAGTTGACAACCTCTTCATGTATACTAGCATCCGGGCCTAAATTGTAAACACCCCGGATCTTCTTCCTGTAGTATGTCCACATCTATGAACCTAATGTTAGCAGATGGATCAGTTTTGTTTGCCAGTTTGACAGAAGTTGCTCCATTGGAAATGGTGCAAGTGCCTTCAGACCATACAGGTCTGGCATCCACTGTTTTCATCCATCTCCTTCCTAATAATAGATCATAGATATTAGCTTGATTAACATTTTCAAAATCAACAACCACAAATGTGGCCAGCACAATGATTCCCCCTGTATTCACAGATACATTTCTTACTATTCCCTTAGGCACAACTTTAGCATTTGAAAAAGATTTTAGAACAATGGAAGTATTATCTTCTACCTTGAGATCCAAAGCCTTCATAACATGATAAGGCATAACATTAAGAGAAGAACCTCCATCCAAAAAACTTTGTCTAGATGGGAAGTTCCTATAGTAGCACTACAAGTAAAAGCACTGGATCTTCGGTTTGCTCGGGCAAAGCCACGAAATATTGTTGCGTGTTTCAGCAAAGAACCTCTTCAATATCCGAGTGCTTTTGATCAACTTTTCCCTCGTATGATGGTGCAATTCTCAGCAGAGTTAATAAATCCACAGTAACCTTAGAATTTTTCATAAGTAATTCAAATTCATCCAACTCAGAATCTTTCTGTTTATACCTTTGAGCAGGAGGAGGAGCTATATTCTGAGGATCTGATTGAAATGTTACCTTATGAGGTGGAACAGAACCCCAGAGATGCATTTGGATGAGCTCGCACGCGTTCCACTGCACAACCATAACATCTTGCTCTTCCCGTTTCTCCTGCACAAGTCTCAATAAAACTTATATTTGACATTTGTTTACCTTTATCTTGTTTTTTTCAAAATAAGCCTTAACACCGCAATACTTCTCCTCATGACCTATTTCCTTGCAAAAAGAGCAAACAGGACATTCTCTACCAAAGTGACCTCTTCTATGACACTTAGGACATTGCCTTGCAAAACACTGCTCAGCTCTATGGTAAGGTTTACCCACGGTTTGTGCATTCAGGAGGTGGGGCATCTTTACTGTTTTTTAATTCAGTAAGTTGTTTGGTAACTTCCAAAAGTGCCTCAGACACTTTACTGATCTCAGATTTCATCTCTGAAACATGAGGATCCAATTCTTCAGCCTTGGACTTCTTCTTCTCTTTTTGTACTGCATAAACAGGAGCAGCATTAGCAAAATGTAAATCATGTTCAGTTCCATGATGAGGAGGATAAAATGGATCTCTGATCTCTTCATCAGGAAGATAGCTTAATAGTTCTGCCAGATCTACAGCCTTTACAAATGTTTTATGGATAGAATCCAACTCACCAAATTTTTGTAATTTTAATAACTTCCTATAGATCCTAGGTCTAGACATCAAACCTCTGATAAAGGAAGCAACTAGGTGCAATGTTGGATGAGTAACCTGATTCCTGTTACACACTAGCAAATAAGAATTAAATCTCTCCACATACTGCTTTACACTCTCACCAGGTCTAATGGAAAATGAGTTGAGTTCAAAGACAAGATCCTGGGGTGAAGTAGCCTTACCAAACCTTGATAGAAACTTGTGTTCCAATTCATCCCCTTTGGTACCTATAGACAGCTCAAAATCGAGCCAAGATCTGGCCTCATCACCCTTCATGCATTTGATGAATTCTGCAAACCTGGAACCCTTCTTTCTCCCATGTTCTTCATAATAGTCTTCAAAGTTTTTTAGAAAATGGTTGGCATTCATGGAAGAATCAAGTAGCAAGGGGGAAACAGTATAGTCAACTCAAAATGATAAGGTGCCGATGGAGGAAACGTGATCGAAAGGTGTTGATCCGTTCAAAAAGTTTATGAATTTGTGAAGAAGAGGGCACGAGAGGAAATATTTGTAATATTTGTAGACCGATAGAGAGGAGCCGGTGGAGGAATAGGCAAGTTGGGAGTATTTGTAGCATTAGTGGTAGATCCGGTAGCCACTCTCATGCTTACTCCTACCAAATCTGGTTGATTTGTCTCCTCGTGGTTCAGCGAGACTCAAAATCTTCCTTGGTGCCATTGAGTTCAATTTCCAGGTAAAAATCTCGGTAGGACCTCCAAAATGTTAGCCTAAAACCTGGAATTTTAGCCTAACCTCAAAGGAAGTGTAAACAAACTGGTCAGGACCTCCAGATCACTTAGGGTGATCAATCCTTAATCATATAAAGCAAAAGAACTCAATTTCAAATGCTGGTTTTGTCAAAATCACTACAAATCCCCGGCGAGAAAAAACCTGTCGAGCAAAAAATCAATCTTGCAACCACGCCTTTTAAGATTTTTGAGTTTTGGTTTTTGGTATGAGTTATAGACAAGTAGAGGGAACTACTGGTGAAAGTCTGTCTCGATTTGGATAGGGGAAGACCAAGAAAATCAATGTCAAAGTTCAGTCAAAAATTGGTCAATGCCAAAACAGAGAGCCAAAATTTGCAAATATAGTTTGGTGATGAATCTTGAGTTGGAATTTGTATAAACAGCTTCAAAATAAACTCTAGATCATGTGCATAAGGTTTTCTTGACAAGCAAACACTATGATATTTACTGAGATGGGCCAAAGTCTCGATTTCTGTCACAGTTTATGACAGTTATGGAAAAAACTATTTTTTCTTTGTTTTCTTTGCATATAAGCAATACTCAAACCTTTTAAAGAATGGGACACGACTATTAATTTGGATTCTACTTTAAATATCTGGTTTCTATTAGTTTAGACAGGCAGAACAACTTGAAACAAAAGAAGATGGAAACACTATTTGTCCAGGCAATGAATATGCATTCAAATCATAAGATATCACAGGAGTTTAGAATTCTCAGCAAGTAATACCCAGGATAATGCTTGAGAACAGATCCCAAGGCATTGTCAACTTCAAAACCCAAAATTATCGAAAAGAGAAAATAATAAGATAATTTGAGTAGCAAAAGGGAGTTTTGATGTCAAATAAGTCACAACAGAAGTCGGTCTTCAATCAAAATACTGAAATCTTCAATCTCGGCGAGGATTAGCGTAATTTGAGGTAGAAACGGATCAATAGAATATCGGGAATATAGAAATCGCCCGGATCACGAGAGGTATATCTCCGAGGGGGTAAAAAAAAATGATCTCAGATTCCCAGTTAAAAATGTCCTTCCCAAAACCAGCTTTCGGTTCAATGATTTCCGGCCCTAATCTGAGCAAGTTTCTATCAATCAAGTGCCACAAAGGGTTCCAGGGGTTTGGAAAAGGTTTAGGAACTAATTTGGGCGGAAATTGGCGGGATTCAATCAGGTTTAGGCACGAATTGGCCGGATTTAGCAGGTTCCTCTATTTCTTAGGGTTTATCAAAAATTCTCAAGGGCGATATATCCCACAGGCACAAACGAGTCTGGCGGCTAAGGTATATAAGGAATAATGCAGAGCAGCTATTAAATTTCGTGCCCACTTGAGGGGACACCCACCCTTGTAACCGCCCCCACGCCTACGCCACGTGGAAAAATGGGGGGGGTGACCTGGAACTATGCAAAATTAGATAGGGTAGATAGGCTAGAATAGGTTTTTTATTTTTTTGGCACGCATCCCAAGAAATGATATTTGAGGGGTTTCCCATGTCTTTTTTGAATTTTGAAAAGGCCAACCTAGCTATTTTTTGCCAAGCTTCAAATCTAGAGTGTTTTCAGGTCAAATTGAGATACTTGAAATTTTGGCCATTTTGACCATGGTCAATGAATTTTCAACCTTGGAAATGGTGAAAAAAAAAAATCATAGGAAAAGGGTGGAAAAATAGGAAAAAAAAAGGCTATGGTAGGATTTAGGGTGATAGAATGAAGGTAAAATTCAAGCTTCTTTGCTCTTGAGGTTTTTCATGATCTCTTGAGAGCAATTCACAAGTGGAGGTGAGGCCAATAAAATATAGGTAGTGAGGTAATGAAAGAAGGCATGACAGGGGTGAAAATGAGGTATATAAAAAAATGAAAGGAAGGTGGATGTAGGATGGATGAAATGGATGAAGGCTGGAACCCCTGTAGCACATGATCATATCTCAAAAGCTCAAATCATACCTTATGATGAACATAACTTTGCTCAAGGCCCTAGGGTCTTCCAAACTTCTAAAAAGGTCTTCCAATCTTCAAGGCCAAAATAAGAGCAATTCCACTTCTAAGTGCATCTTCATATGTGTGACTTTCAAATCATGGGTGCAACTCCATTTAGTTTCATATGAGTGAATATGAGCAACATGGTAATGACTCCTTGTATAGCTTGCAATATTCTTTGCCTGGTCTTCAAGAAATAAGAATGTAACTAGAAAACTTCCTCAAAGGAAAGAATCAGGCTATACAACCAAGATCCCAAGGGTCTTCCAAACTTGAACCAATTTCTTCCAAACTCTAGCAGGATCAAAATAGCACTAACTCTTACCATATGAGTGATGAGAAAGTAACTTAAGATGAAACCTCAAAAGAAACCACAAGTCTTCCAAACTTTGACAAGTATCTTCCAATCTTGAAACTCTAGGTATCATGATGGTCCATGTTGCCCAAAAAGGGGCAACATCTCCTCAAAGGAAAGAATGAGGCTGGTCCCCTCAGCCTCAAAGGAAAGAAATGCTAACTGAAGGTCTTCAAAATATCAACAAGTGGTGGAGGGAATAGAATTACTCTGCAGTGGTGGGAAATATGAGGCAGAGTATAAGGTAATGGAGAGAGTGATAAGAAAATAAGATCAAATGGAGGGTAGGACAACTCAAGGCAATTGAATATGGAGAAGAAGTGGATGAACCTGCATATGACAATGATAATCAAATTAGCATGAGTGCCAAATAAAGGGATGAGTAACAATGTAGGATTAGCACTCTGAAAATTTCATATGGAAGCAAGGGCTAGATGGAAAGAGGCCAACTTAAGACAAATAAGAGTAATGAGCAAATGGACCTGAAATGACAACACTCAAAATTGTTAAAGCATAGCAAATCTCTACCCTATTTAACTAAACTTCTACTATTCAAGAAATTTGGCTCATACAACCATTGAATGTATTTCAAACTAAAAATTCAAACCTTCACACCAAAAATTCAAACCATCGAAAGCTCGAACCCTAATTTGCTCCTCCTCCGCTTTCGTGCTCGTAAAAAACTTCGACCTCCCTTGCCGATCATGGCTCCTTTTTCTTACCATACACCTATCTGGGACAATGTAACAGCTGATCCGAGCAATTTTGGAGTGCTTCCTGAGCTTGATCCAGCTACAGGAGTACCTATTCCTTATGGTGTAATCGGACACATGTGCAAGAATTGCATATACGATCTGAGAATGGGACAATGTTTTAATTAATGAAGAACCTCTTCCTCGTGGAAATTTACTCGGTGCACATGCATTTTAAAGGCGTGTATATGGGAAGGCAAAAATGTTGACCAAAACTACCCTGACTCCGAAAAGGAACTCTACAAAAAAGACATGAACCATGATCACCTCGCCATGGAGTGTTTCCTTGGGCAAAAGACTTATCAAGAGAAACTAGCAAAGACCTTTGCATGTGCATCGAACACAAAGGCTCTCGTGGGCGGAATTCTTACAAGGGAATGCATTCGGATGCTACATATGCACTACTTTTGTGTAAGCATCATCATGAGGCGACGGATGCTCAATTTGGCGGTATAGGCAGTTATACTACTCCCACAGGATGCTAGCAGATAGCTATGGTTCCTTGATGCTTCTCATGATAAAAGAGATGCATTTCAAATTCCTGAAAGAGAATCTCTGGAGTGAAGATCATTATGTGTTTGGTACCATGGACAATTTTTTTACCAGATATAACAATCTCTTAGATGCTGCAGATGGATCTCCTTCAGACAAGATTCCTACTATCCCTTCAGGAAATGCTGATAGCATTGGTTTTCTATGAGAGGATCCTCTCTTTTGTAACTTGTGTACCTTTTTTGATGAATAGAATTTTCTCTTGCTCTTTTTGAAAATGTCTGATCTTGAAAAAATATTTCTGCTTCAAACAGAACACACAATTAGTTCACCTCAAAGGAAAAATGGTCTTGATGGCACAAGTATAAAGAAACTTGAGTACAACTAATCGGAAACAATTTAGCAATTCCAACCAACCAAAATCTACAGCTTAAGCCTCAAGGAAATAAACAAAATCAATCAAAAGAATTTTAAATCTCCAACTTCCAACAGCAATTAACCTACTTTAAGTTAAAATAGATGTTCATATAGGAGCAAAAAGGCCTAAACATGCATGTTGAGGCCAATATCTTTTCAAATGCTGAATATTTGTAGGATTGGGTAATTCCAAACCTGTTTTGAGATCCTTAAGCCAATAAGATGAACAGCCAGCTTCTCTTACAATCTGGTAAGGGCCTTCCCAAGGATTTTCAAATTTAGACAACTTACCTTCATTTGCAGCATCCCATTTGAGCACGAGTTCCAATGGAGCAAATTTATCCTGGAGCTTGTGAGCTGCTTTAAAAGCTGCTGCACTCCTAGCCTTCTTAAGTAGATTGAAGTTTTCTGCACCAAATCTATCCTCATCCAACTTTAGTAAAACCTCATACCTGTGTTGTAATGCCTCAGTAAACTCCAAATCCAACTTGAGTGCCATCCTCAAAGAGGGGATCTCCAACTCAACAGGAATAACTGCTTCAACACCATAAACCAAACTGAAGGGAGAAGCATTAGTGGCAGTTTTAGCAGTGATTCTATGAGCCCAAAGAGCATCATATAATTTCAAATGCCAATCTTTTGGTTTTGGCAAACTGTTTTTTAAAAATACCCTTAAGCACTTTGTTAGTGGACTCAGCTTGACCATTTCCTTGAGGGTAATAGGCTGAGCTTTTCACATGTCTGATCTTGAGGCTTGAGACAAGAATTTGAATAACCTCATTAATAAAAGTAGAGCCTCTATCAGTCAAAATTTTGAAAGGGATCCCAAATCTAGAACAAATGTTTTCATGCAAAAACCTAGCGATGGTATATGCATTTGCTTTTCTCAAAGGGTCTTTGCTTCGACCATTTGGTAAATAAATCTGTAGCCACAACAATGTATTCATCTTTGAAGCAGAAGATGAGGGATTTATAGGGCCAACATAATCTAGCCCCCAAACTTGAAATGGGCACAGGGACACAATTCGATGAGAGGGGCGGGATGCAAAATTTTCTTACCAAAAATCCGGCATTGGTGGCAAGTTTTTATGACATCATAGCAATCTCTAAATAAATGAGGCCAGAAATAACCAGGACCTTAATATTTTTTGGCGGTTGTATCTGCTGCAAAATGACCACCACAAACACCTTTATGATTTTCAGCAAGTACCAGGGCAGCTTCATCTTCATCAACACATCTTAAGAGTACACCATCCCTATTTACCTTGCACAAGATGTCACCAACCAATGAGTAAGTCAAACATTTTAACTTAAACTTGTAAGCTTGGCTTTTGAAAATTCAAAGGTATCTCTTGATACTGAAGGAATCTCCTGATAGGTTGTTGCCAACCTTGAGCTGGCATAGTTGACACGTCCTGCTCATTTACAACAAGGTTAGTCATTTCTTCTTCTTGTACCACCTCCTCATGTTCAAAGTAGGCAAGCGTGAGTGGTATAAACTTCGGGTTGTTCAATACATGAATAACCTTTACCTTTAAATCATAAGATTGAAGCCTACAAGCCCACCTATGAAGCTTAGGTTTTTCTAATTTCTTACCATACAAAAAAGGCATGGGGTTCTGCTGCATGTAGATGGTGGCTTGGGATTTTTGTAAAAGATGACCACGTCTCTCGATCAAAAAATGATGAGAGCAAAGCACTCCTTTCTATCTTAGCATACTTCTCTTCCAGTTTGAGACCATTGTTTGCTTGCAAAAGCAATAGGGTGTCTATCACGCAAAATGGCAACTCCAAAGAGCCTTTTTAGTGATAGTTATGTAAACTTTAAATGGTAAGGAAAGGTCTGGAGTTTTTAAAAAGTGTAGAATGGCAAATGGCCTCTATGATCTGCAAAAAAGCTTTTTCACTCATCGGTCAAACAACAGGCCTATATTTACTTTCTCTTTTTACTAACTTGGCCTACTCTAGTCAACTTAGAGATAGGACTAATAAGGTGAGAGAAATTAGGCACATACACTCTTAAGAAAGAGGTCATTCCCATAAATCCCTTGACTTCTTTAATTGTCACGGGTGTTTGAAGCTTTTTTAAAGCTATGATCTTCTCTTGACTACTTGAAGGCCTTTAGCGAAAAACCTCATGGCCTAAGAGCTGGCCTTTGGATGCCAAAAAGATGCACTTCTTTGGGTTTAGATTAACTCGGTTTATGCGCACAATGTAAATATTCTTGTTAGCTCTGAAATATGATCACTTGTATCGATTACCTAAGCATAAATCATCCAGATAAACTCTGAATTGCTCAGGAGTCATGTTTGCAAAGACAGTATCCATGGCTCTCTGAAATGTGGCAGGGGCATTCATTAAGCCAAAAGGCATCCTTTTCATTGCATAAGTTCCCCATGGAGTAATGAAGGATGTCTTAGACTGATCTTCCTTTTTGATGCTAATCTGATTAAAACCAGAGAAACCATCCAAAAATGAGTACATAGACTTACCAGCCACTGCATAAAGGATTTCTTCCAAAAAAGGCAAAGGGTAACAATCTTTAACAGTAGCTTTATTTAGATCTCTATAATCCACACATATTCTTAAGGAACCATTCTTTTTTAGAACTGGAACAATACAAGAAACCCAAGAGGGGTTCACAATGTCAACTATCAATCCTGATTCCTGCATTTTAAAATAATTCTTGTTTGATAAGATCCAAAAGTGAAGAATTAATTCTTCTCAACTTCTGCATAACAGGTTTGGCATCTTCTCGAACCTTAATTTCAAACTCACAAATTTTTTTATCAACCCCTTTCAGTTCTGAATACTCCCAAGCAAAAACATCCACCCAATCCTCAAATAACTCAACCATTTTACCTTGATCACCTTCATTATATAAGTCTCCCATATGCAGGGTCCTAGATATACCTCCTTTATGCACTTCAAGCTCTTTAAGTGATTCCTCTTGTGCTAGGTTGATAGTTAAGATGGGATGGAATTGGGAAAGCTCCTCTTCATCTAAGACATCCTCTTGAATAGCTCCTTCAGACAAATACTCCATAAGGGTTTTTCTGCACAATGAGTCAGCTTCAAAATTTTTAGATCTAGGAATATGTAAAATCTCCCAATGATCAAAAAAAGTTAATAATTCTGGCTTGAGCACTCAGATCCTCCATGTCTTGATGTTTAGTTCGATATTCTCCCAAGATTTGTCTACAAACAAGTTGTGAGTCTCCATAAATAACAATATGAGAAATACTCATACACCTTGCTTCTTGTAAACCTGCAATGAGGGCTTTGTATTCTGCTGCATTAGAAGAAATATTAGGGTGAATTCTCCCTATCTTAGTCATCAACTTAAAATCTGCATCCTTCAAAATAGCAGCAGAAGAAGCAATCCCCAGTTTTTTTGACATACCTCCATCAAACCAGAGATAGGCTTTTTTGCCTTCAGATCAGGAGATTCAACATGCATGTAAGCAAAGTTGACAACCTCTTCATGTATACTAGCATCCGGCCCTAAATTGTAAACACCCAAATCTTCTTCCTGTAGTATGTCCACATCTATGAACCTAATGTTAGCAGATGGATCAGTTTTGTTTGCCAGTTTGACAGAAGTTGCTCCATTGGAAATGGTGCAAGTGCCTTCAGACCATACAGGTCTGGCATCCACTGTTTTCATCCATCTCCTTCCTAATAATAGATCATAGATATTAGCTTGATTAACATTTTCAAAATCAACAACCACAAATGTGGCCAAAGACAATGATTCCCCCTGTATTCACAGATACATTTCTTACTATTCCCTTAGGCACAACTTTAGCATTTGAAAAAGATTTTAGAACAATGGAAGTATTATCTTCTACCTTGAGATCCAGTGCCTTCATAACATGATAAGGCATAACATTAAGAGAAGAACCTCCATCCAGCAAAACTTTGTCTAGATGGGAAGTTCCTATAGTAGCACTACAAGTAAAAGCACCTGGATCTTCAGTTTGCTCAGGCAAAGCCCGCGAAATATTGTTGCGGTTTCAGCAGCAACCTCTTCAATATCCGGAGTGCTTTTGATCAACTTTTCCCTGTATGATGGTGCAATTCTCGTGAGTTAATAAATCCACGCAGTAACCTTAGAATTTTTCATAAGTAATTCAAATTCATCCAACTTCGAAATCTTTCTGTTTTATACCTTTGAGCAGGGAGGAGGAGCTATATTCTGAGGATCTGATTGAAATGTTACCTTATGAGGTGGAACAGAACCTGTAGATGCATTTGGATGAGCTCTGGCACGTGTCTGCACAACCATAACATCTTGCTCTTCCTGTTCTCCTGCACAAGTCTCAATAAAACTTATATTTGACATTTGTTTACCTTTATCTTGTTTTTCAAAATAAGCCTTAACACTGCAATACTTCTCCTCATGACCTATTTCCTTGCAAAAAGAGCAAACAGGACATTCTCTACCAAAGTGACCTCTTCTATGACACTTAGGACATTGCCTTGCAAAACACTGCTCAGCTCTATGGTAAGGTTTACCACAGTTTGTGCATTCAGGAGGTGGGGCATCTTTACTGTTTTTTAATTCAGTAAGTTGTTTGGTAACTTCCAAAAGTGCCTCAGACACTTTACTGATCTCAGATTTCATCTCTGAAACATGAGGATCCAATTCTTCAGCCTTGGACTTCTTCTTCTCTTTTTGTACTGCATAAACAGGAGCAGCATTAGCAAAATGTAAATCATGTTCAGTTCCATGATGAGGAGGATAAAATGGATCTCTGATCTCTTCATCAGGAAGATAGCTTAATAGTTCTGCCAGATCTACAGCCTTTACAAATGTTTTATGGATAGAATCCAACTCACCAAATTTTTGTAATTTTAATAACTTCCTATAGATCCTAGGTCTAGACATCAAACCTCTGATAAAGGAAGCAACTAGGTGCAATGTTGGATGAGTAACCTGATTCCTGTTACACACTAGCAAATAAGAATTAAATCTCTCCACATACTGCTTTACACTCTCACCAGGTCTAATGGAAAATGAGTTGAGTTCAAAGACAAGATCCTGGGGTGAAGTAGCCTTACCAAACCTTGATAGAAACTTGTGTTCCAATTCATCCCCTTTGGTACCTATAGACAGCTCAAAATCGAGCCAAGATCTGGCCTCATCACCCTTCATGCATTTGATGAATTCATGAACACGAACCCTTCTTTCTCCCATGTTCTTCATAATAGTCTTCAAAGTTTTTTAGAAAATGGTTGGCATTCATGGAAGAATCATAGCAAGGGGGGGAAACAGGTATAGTCAACTCAAAATGATAAGGTGCTGATGGAGGAACAGACTGAGCAGGTTGATCTGGTTCAAAAAGTTTATGAATTTGTGAAGAAGAGGGCACAGAGGAAATATTTGTAATATTTGTAGACTGATAGAGAGGAGCTGGTGGAGGAATAGGCAAGTTGGGAGTATTTGTAGCATTAGTGGTAGATCTGGTAGCCACTCTCATGCTTACTCCTACCAAATCTGGTTGATTTGTCTCCTCGAGTGGTTCAGCAGACTCTGAAATCTTCCTTGGTGCCATTGAGTTCAATTTCCAGGTAAAAATCTCGGTAGGACCTCCAAAATGTTAGCCTAAAACCTGGAATTTTAGCCTAACCTCAAAGGAAGTGTAAACAAACTGGTCAGGACCTCCAGATCACTTAGGGTGATCAATCCTTAATCATATAAAGCAAAAGAACTCAATTTCAAATGCTGGTTTTGTCAAAATCACTCAAATCCCCCGGCGAGAAAAAAGCTGTCGAGCAAAAAATCAATCTTGCAGATCCACGCCCTTTAAGATTTTTGAGTTTTGGTTTTGGTATGAGTTATAGACAAGTAGAGGGAACTACTTGGTGAAAGTCCGTCTCGATTTGGATAGGGAAGACCAAGAAAATCAATGTCAAAGTTCAGTCAAAAATTGGTCAATGCCAAAACAGAGAGCCAAAATTTGCAAATATAGTTTGGTGATGAATCTTGAGTTGGAATTTGTATAAACAGCTTCAAAATAAACTCTAGATCATGTGCATAAGGTTTTCTTGACAAGCAAACACTATGATATTTACTGAGATGGGCCAAAGTCTCGATTTCTGTCACAGTTTATGACAGTTATGGAAAAAACTATTTTTTCTTTGTTTTCTTTGCATATAAGCAATACTCAAACCTTTTAAAGAATGGGACACGACTATTAATTTGGATTCTACTTTAAATATCTGGTTTCTATTAGTTTAGACAGGCAGAACAACTTGAAACAAAAAGAAGATGGAAACACTATTTGTCCAGGCAATGAATATGCATTCAAATCATAAGATATCACAGGAGTTTAGAATTCTCAGCAAGTAATACCCAGGATAATGCTTGAGAACAGATCCCAAGGCATTGTCAACTTCTGAAAACCCAAAAATTATCAGAAAGAGAAAATAATAAGATAATTTGAGTAGCAGTAGGAGTTTTGATGTCAAATAAGTCACAACAGAGTCGGTCTTCAATCAAAATACAGTCAATCTTCAATCTCGAAAGCGGGATTAGCGAGAATTTGAGGTAGAAACGGATCAATAGAATATCAGGAATATAGAAATCGCCCAGATCACGGGTATATCTCCCAGGGGGTAGAAAAAATGATCTGTATTCCCAGATTAAAAACTGTCCTTCCCAAAAACCAGCTCGGTTCAATGATTTCCGGCCTAATCTGAGCAAGTTTCTATCAATCAAGTGCCACAAAGGGTTCCAGGGGTTTCGGAAAAGGTTTAGGAACTAATTTCGGGCGGAAATTGGCGGGATTCAATCAGGTTTTAGGCACCAATTGGCGGTTTAGCGGTTTCCTCTATTTCTTAGGGTTTATCAAAAATTCTCAAGGGCTTATATATCCCACAGGCACAAACGAGTCTGGCGGCTAAGGTATATAAGGAATAATGCAGAGCAGCTATTAAATTTGCGTGCCACGCAGAGGGGACACCCAGCCCGTGTCTGGCCCCCACGCCCTGCTGCCACGTGGAAAAATGGGGGGGGTGACCTGGAACTATGCAAAATTAGATAGGGTAGATAGGCTAGAATAGGTTTTTTATTTTTTTGGCACGCATCCCAAGAAATGATATTTGAGGGGTTTCCCATGTCTTTTTGAATTTTGAAAAGGCCAACCTAGCTATTTTTGCCAAGCTTCAAATCTAGAGTGTTTTCGAGGTCAAATTGAGATACTTGAAATTTTGGCCATTTTGACCATGGTCAATGAATTTTCAACCTTGGAAATGGTGAAAAAAATCATAGGAAAAGGGTGGAAAAATAGGAAAAAAAAGGCTATGGTAGGATTTAGGGTGATAGAATGAAGGTAAAATTCAAGCTTCTTTGCTCTTGAGGTTTTTCATGATCTCTTGAGAGCAATTCACAAGTGGAGGTGAGGCCAATAAAATATAGGTAGTGAGGTAATGAAAGAAGGCATGACAGGGGTGAAAATGAGGTATATAAAAAAATGAAAGGAAGGTGGATGTAGGATGGATGAAATGGATGAAGGCTGGAACCCACAGAGCACATGATCATATCTCAAAAGCTCAAATCATACCTTATGATGAACATAACTTTGCTCAAGGCCCTAGGGTCTTCCAAACTTCTAAAAAGGTCTTCCAATCTTCAAGGCCAAAATAAGAGCAATTCCACTTCTAAGTGCATCTTCATATGTGTGACTTTCAAATCATGGGTGCAACTCCATTTAGTTTCATATGAGTGAATATGAGCAACATGGTAATGACTCCTTGTATAGCTTGCAATATTCTTTGCCTGGTCTTCAAGAAATAAGAATGTAACTAGAAAACTTCCTCAAAGGAAAGAATCAGGCTATACAACCAAGATCCCAAGGGTCTTCCAAACTTGAACCAATTTCTTCCAAACTCTAGCAGGATCAAAATAGCACTAACTCTTACCATATGAGTGATGAGAAAGTAACTTAAGATGAAACCTCAAAAGAAACCACAAGTCTTCCAAACTTTGACAAGTATCTTCCAATCTTGAAACTCTAGGTATCATGATGGTCCATGTTGCCCAAAAAGGGGCAACATGGTCTCATCATCGGTAACAACGCATGCAACCCATGCCTAGCATAGGCTGCATGCGTAGATTAGCCTTAGCTACACATGCTTAAATCCAAACCCAAATCGACATGCCTGAGCCGATTTCTTGGTTGCTGATGTCGACTACTTCGGTGACGAGCCGACCCTTGCATTGCTCCATAAACTCGGGGTACTGTTTCTTAAGATCTGACTCAAGTACCCACGTAGCGTCTTCCACTGGTAAGTGCTTCCACTTCACAAGGTATTGGAGGAATTTTGACCTTCTTGTCTTCTTATAAGATCTATTAAGAAGGACTTCCGGAACGATTTCAATATGCTCGTCCGTCATTTCTAAAAACTCGTTTGTCTCCAATACTTCCTCGGGGTTTGGGGTGTGCCTCTTTAGCAAACTTACGTGGAAAACCTTATGTATCTTAAGATGTGCTGGCAAGTCCAACTTGTAGGATTGGTTACCTACTCTCTTCTCTATTCTGAAGGGTCCAGCCCATCTTGGAGCAAGCTTCTTGCAATTGCCGATGGCGAGCTTGGCCTGCTTGACTTTGATCTTCAACCACACTTTGTCTCCCACTTCAAATTCTCTTACCGTCCTATGCTTGTCGCGATGCTTTTCTGCCTGCTTCTTGCTGCAAGGAGATATCCTCTCACTTCCTCCACCAAGTCTTGCATTTCCGAAAGCATCTGCTGGGAGACTTCCACCTTGGACACAGGGTTGTGCCAAGTATCCGGGGTAAGACACTGATACCCGTAATTAATCATAAAAGGACTCATCTGCGATGACTCCTGCTTGGTGCTGTTGTAGGCAAACTCTACTAGGTAGATGAGATCATCCCACTTGGATTGCTTGTTCCATACATAGCTTCTTAACATATCTTCGATGATCCTGTTTGTCCTCTCCGTCTGACCATCTGTTTGGGGATGATATGCCGTGCTCATCGAAAGCTTTGTCTGGATAGTGGTGAATAGGTCCTGCCAAAAGGCACTCATAAACTTGGAGTCTCTATCCGAGATTATCTCCCTTGGCATGCCATGGAGCCTAAAAATCTCCTTAACAAATAGGTTGGGTCGTGTCTAATCTTCATCTGTTGTCCTGCACGGCACAAAGTGTGCCATCTTTGACAACTTATCTACTACCACCATCAAGGCATCTTTGCCCCTTGCTGTTCTTGGGAGTCCTGTAATAAAATCCATACTTATCACCTCCCACTTAGCATTTGGCACGGGCAATGGTTCCAAGGCACCTGGGATCCGGAGCTGTTCCGCCTTTGTCTGCTGGCATATCTGGCACTCTCTAATATATCTTGCTATTTCCTTCTTCATGCCGGGCCAATAATAACTGCTTCTAATCTTGAAATATGTCTTCATGAACCCTGCATGCCCTGCTATGGGACTATTGTGTGTATCATTCAAAATAAGCTTTCTAACTTGCGAAGATTTTGGTACACACAATTTGTTTTTATAATATAGCAAGTTCCCTTCCTTCTTGTAGTGCCTGAACATCTCCCTTTCCTTGTCGGTCCTGGCCTCTTTGGAAAGGCTCGCCCAAACTTCCTTGAAGTCGAGGTCCGTCGGCAGTGTTTCCTCAATCTTCTTGCCAAACTCACTTACGAGTGTTGATATGGCGTTACAATGAATTCTGGTTGCCAATGGCTTCCTGGAAAGGGCATCCGCAACCACATTGAGCTTCCCTGGCTTATAACTTATCTCAAAGTCATATTCTTCCAAGAATTCCATCCATCTCCTTTGCCTCAAATTAAGGAGCGCCAAGTAAAATATGTATTGGAGGCTTTGGTGATCTCGTGGTCTAACCGAATTTCCTTCCTAATAAATAATGCCTCCAAATTCTTAAAGCCCTTACTATAGCCGGGGAGCTCCTCATCATGTTGGGTAGCTGCTTCTGGCCATTCAACTTCTTGGAATCATAGGCCACTACTCTTTCCTCCCCGCATGAGGAGGATCATACTTTGCCGCTATCCCCGCTAGCATCTGTTGCTACAAGCTTATCTTTGGTCGGATCCGCAAGACCAATACCGGGCCCGTCGTCAAAGCTTCCTTCAAGTGTCTCAAATGCTTTCGGGCCTTGTTTTACCAATGGGCTGCCCAATCTTTTATCTTCCCACCTTTTGTGAGATCCGTTAATGGCGCCGCTACCTTGGCAAAATTCTTCACAAATCTTCTATAATAGCCGCTAGCCCTAGGAAGCTCCCCGACTTCATGCGTATTCTTTGGTGCCGGCCAGCCCGATCACGCCTTCTATCTTCGCAGGGGTCTGTGGAAATGCCTTCCTGCGTGATCACGCGCCCCCAAGTACTCCACTCTTTCCGTTCTATGGGGCACTGGCACCCGATAACTTCGCAAAGAGTTGATGCCTTCTTAACTTTTCAAGCACCTTCCTCAAATGTTGGGCGTGCTCCTCCACGTACTTATCAGAAACCAAGATATCGTCGAAGAAGACTATGATGAAGGAATCTAGAAATTCGCGGACGCCGCTCATTAACCTCATAAATGTTGCTGGTGCATTAGACAATCCAAAGGGCATAACGTGAACTCATAGTGCCCATATCTTGTCCTCAACGCTGTCTTATGAATATCTTCCTCCTTGATCCTAATCTGGTGATATCCCGATCCGAGATCTATTTTGGAGAAGATCTTTGCTCCCCTCGCGAATCGATCCATTAAGTCATCCGACCTAGGCAAGGCATACTTATTTTTGATGGTGTGCTTATTTAACCGGGCGGTAATCAATGCACATCCCGAGGCTCCCATCCTTCTTCTTCACAAAGAGAATAGGGGCTCAACGGGAGACACTAGGTCTTATGAACCCTAGGTCTAGCAATTCTTGCAATCGCTTCTTTAACTCTGTCAACTCCTCGGTTGACATCCTATAAGGTGCCTTGCTTGTAGGCTTCGGCCCCGTGTTCAAGTGCTATTTCACACTCGACTCCTCTATAGGGCGGAAGCTGCTTAATCTCATCAGGGGAACAAGTCGTTGAAATTCCTCGATCAACTTTGCTATTGGCCCGGGAGCTTGCTAGATTCTTTGATCTCTTTATTTCTCTCCCATTTCCCGATCTTGGAGCTCAAGCTTAAGGAGATAGGCCACCTGCTGCTTTCTTATGCACTTAAGCAATTTTTCACTACTCATGCATTGCATGATTGGGTTTACTTTTTACCTGTGATTTTCGATGACTTTGCCCTCTCGGCGTTGTTAAGGTCACCTTACGTTTCCCCACAATCGATGATTGCTCCTGCTGGTCCAAGATATTCCATTCCAATAATGAGATCATACTTGCCTATATTCATGACTTCCGCTCCCAATGCAACATTAACACCGGCAAGTCTACATTGAAGTTTATTCTCTTCCTGCAGATGCCTAATTGCTCCATTGGCTAGCACCACCGGCCCGGGCTTGGACTTTAACGGCTTTAACTTCAACATGCTTACCATCCTAGGGGATGCAAAATTATGATCGCTTTCCAGAGTCTATCAATACTATAAAGGATTTCTCTTGGGCTTTTCCGTCGTTGAGATTACCTTATACCCGACTTTCTCGCATTCCACGTATCAATAGCCGCAAAGATGTGACACTCGCCATGGATGTAATCCCGCTTTCGCCGCCGCCCCGCATCCGATGGTGTCTCCCATCCCAGCTCGCCAATGCCGCATTCATAATCGGGGGGCAATTGTTGGTCCTATGCCCCCGGCTGGAAGCATCTGAAACACAACCGGGTTCTCTATACATTCCCTCGCTTCTTCTCCTTGGGAATGGATCTGCAGAAATTGCCTCACCGCTTGGGAGTAGTTAGACTTGGCTCCTTGCTCCTTGAAGCTTACCCGCTTTTTTTCCTACTTGCCACTACTTGTGTTGCCTTGCTTCCCATAATTTGAATTGTACTTTGCGTTTGCTAGCTATTTGGGCTTGCCGCCCTTGGGCTATAGCCCCCGTGCTCTTCCCTTATCCCGAAATATTGTTGTCTTGATGCCCGCTCTTGTGGACCTCGTTCCTTGCAAACTTATGGCCTTTGCTTCGCCTCACATACCGCGGACTTCGGTTTATTGCCCTTAGAAACTTGCGGATCTCATCGTTCAAGCCTTCAATATAGCCTTCCACCGCATGCTTTTCACTCAACTTTGGCACATAAAGCCTTAGTCTCATGAATTCCTCCGTGTATTTCGACTGATTTGTTGCCCTGTTGCGACCTATAGAACTGGCCGCATCATGTTGCACTTATGTTCTCTTGGTACATAATGATGTTTGAATGCCTTGGCGAACTTTTCTCAACTTGCAACCGTCCCTCGCCAGCTCATGTGCTTTGGCATACCCCTTCCACCAAATTACGGCTGCACCCTTGAGGTTTGCTTTGCTGCTACCCCTCCTTTGTCTTTATCTTTCATGCCATAGGCGTTGCCATACTCACTCATCTCATCCAGCCATGCCTCTCGCTTCCATTCGGATCTGTTTTCCCCCGAAAACTGCTCTAACTTTCCGCTTTCCACACATTACTAAGGGCGAGTCAACTTTCTTCCGATAATCGGTCAGCTTTCGTCCCCCTCGCCGGTTTTGGATCCCGCCGGCGACCTCGTGCCTCTTCTTCCCGCTCTTCCGATGCCGAAGTGCAGATCCGAAGCTGGAGCTTGAGGATCCCGAGCTAGGAGATCTTCTCCCTCTCCGCTTCTCTTCCTTCGCCGTTAATTTGTTCGCCACCGGGCGTTTCCCTAAGCAAGGGCACATTCTGTCCTGTCCTCTTATTGCCGCTGCCCCTTTAGCAATGCCCTTATGTCGTGGATGTCGGATCTGATTTGGGATAGCTCCTCCTCCGGTGTTACCGCTTACCTTCTCAAGCAAATTCCTACCGGAAGCGCCTTGGCGGGGTGCGTTCTTGTTCTCGCCTGCCGTGTTCATCAAGGTTTCTAGGTACTCTAGCTGCATGCACATTAGAGTACATTCTCGATCATTAGTTCTTGTTTTGTGTGTTACGTTGTTTTACTTGTTTATACAATTTGAGGGAGCAATTATATACAAAAAGAGATATATATTATATTCATATATATATACTAAATCTTTTACATGCAATTTAATAAACTTTTACTCTTCAAACTTCTTGAGGTAGTCGTGGTGGTCCTCCAAAAATTTCTTCACTTGGGCCGCACCTAATGACCCCGTTAAGTTCCCCGAGAATATTTGTTGACGCCCCTCCTTGAGTATTTTGCCTCCATGTCCGCAATTCTCCTATCCGATGTATACGCTTGCCTGCCATTGCCAATCTGCCCTCAGCCTTTATAAGGGATTGCAAAGTCGAAGATGGTCAATGCAATCGCTCTCTTGATCAGGACAACATGGTCGATGTTTGGAGGTAATCGTGCATGGTGTCCGAACCCTGAGAGGGCGATAAGCATAAAGACCCCTTCTTCCCCTCTTGGGCTAAATTGGCGGTGAATAACCGCTATTCTTCCGTCCAGCAGCAACGGCAGGTAGTATCTGAGCGCCTTATCATGCCCTGTTTCTTCGGCAGACGAGGAAGTTGCCCTGTGCCTTCCCGCGAAGTCATCCACTGGTATCTCCTCTAGCTCTCTGAAGTCTTGGTGCACCAGCCTCCTTAGGTTGATACTGCCTCCATGCTGCTTCAGGATGGGTGTTGGCGAGCTCGGTAATAATGCTGATGTGGACTTGCCTTTGATGCCCATTTGTTCCTGAATTGCCATGAACTCCTCCTCCGAGGGCAATTCCCTTTCGGCCATCATCTGTCTGATGCCTGCGTAAGCTTCTATATCTGATGATGTCTCGCCGGTGAAGGTCCTGGCTTCTCTTATGCTGATAGGGAAGTCACCGAAGCTTCGACGCATGAAGTCGCCGAGATCCGCCGTCGTAGAAGGTGTAAAATCTCATCCACCCTAAGGCCTCTGTCGCGGCACTGTGGAAGATTCTTGATGTCGTGAAGGGTTAGATATGCCTCGCCTGCTATGAACACCGGCGTCAAGCTTGTAATGCCCTGCCCGAGTGGTGGGGCTCTTCTTGTTGCTCGCAGTCCCTCTTCGAAGTTTTGGATCTGCTGTTCCGCTTGCTGCCTCTCCTGTTCTAGATCCAGGTCTTCCGGGTCTGATTCGTATTCATCCTCCTCCTCTTCTTCTTGCTCGTACTCGAGTCGCATCCGTTCCTCCTCCTCCTTTGCGGCCATGGCTATGGGTTCAACTTCTAAAGGTCAGACTGAGGGTTCCCTATCCGGGTTTGACCCCAAGAGATAGAAAGATGGCTACAAATTTCTTTGTATAGGAGAAGTACCTCCTCCTATTGACGTGAGATGGACATGTAGTTGGGAAGGCGGACTGCTTTATTCTCTAAGTACTTATCTACATTTGGGATATCTTGCGGGGGCTGACTTGAGGGCGCGGTTTAGGTGCAAAATACCCTACACAAGGTGGGAGTTCTACCAAAAAGGGTCCTATCTTGGCATGGAACTCAGACATGATGTTCTGGTAGAAGGGAGTGGCGTTGATGGTGGCCTCAATGTCAAGTTCCCTTCGGAAGACATTGAAGACCGATTCGATGTCAGCTTCAGCCACATGAGCTGTGGCGCTGTACCATCGCTTGAATGAAGAAGTGGCCATGAGCACTGAGGAGCCGGGGATGACAGACAGATGCAGAAGCGCCCTAAGGATCAGGGAAATCGGCTTGGAGCAGAGAGCGAGGTTGGAAGGTGCAAATGACACTTGGGTTCCCCTTTATAGGCAAAACCCTAATTTTGGGAAAATTTTAGGTTTACAATTCCCTGACTTTCTGGGGTCTAGAGGTATGATTTGTAGGCTAATTGAGCTTGGAAATGCTCCTAAGGGTCCTTAAGCAATGATTTTGGTTTGTCTAAGGACAACTTGGATCAATTCGGACGAGACCACTCACACAGTGCGCCAGGGTGGGATCGGTTTGCAAACCGAACTGGTTGGGGCGCACTCTGTGAGGGGTGGGCTCTTTTGCTTAGGTCACTAATGATGCTAAACTAGAGAACTAAAGACATAATCCTGATATCTCATCGAGATAAGTAGGATTGAGCCTTTACCGCCTTATTTGGGCAAGTTGTAGTGGAGTTTGGGGTTCGACCACTCACCACAGGTCTTGTGGTGGAATCGATTCCAAACCAAATGGGTCCAGGCACTCGTGAGGGGTGGAGCTCCATTTGACTCGGCGTTGGCCAATTTGGACAGATTAGGGGTCAATTCCTACTAACTGGGATGAGCTAGGTCGAATAGTATACCTACTTTCTTCATTTAGGCAAGATTTGGCACCAAACCATGCTCAACCACTCACACACAGTCGCCAGGTGGGATCGGTTTGCAAACCTAATGGGTTGGGGCGCACTCTGTGAGGGGTGGGATCAAAATGCCTGGTTTGTTCGAACTTTGCTATTTCTAAATGTAGAATTCGCAAATACACCCTATTTAAACTTCGATTGGACTTATTTATTTATCAAAATTATAGACTTATACCAAAGAAAAGGTCATTTACAATAGTTCGGGGGCCCTCCTTCTTAATAAACCGAGCTAGTCTAATATCTTTGGGCATACAAGTCACTCTCTTAAGCGTGTTGAGCACACGCCGAGAGTTTTCAAGTAATGTCACGATGTCTTTGCTCAGGCGCCTCCTTGCGGTCGCGAGCAACATGTCGTCCGTGACCCGTTGGATGGATCGAACTCCTGCAAAATCTCCCTTGTTAGGCGTGCAAAGGGGCTCACGGGAATGAGGAAGCCATAGCTCTGCTGGAAGTGCTTGATTTCTTGGGCTGCCCTCGCGCGAATTTTGAGTCCGCCGGCCTCTTCATCGGCTTCTTCCGGAGGAGGGGTTGGCTGTTCGGTTGGGCGCTTCAACGTGTTCTTCTTCGTTGGCCGACCTCCCTCAATGGTCTTCACTCTGTGTTCTTCGTAGTATTTGGAGTATTCTTACGTGCATTTTTCATGTGCAGCGGTATACTCCTTTAGCTCCTCCTCATTACTTCAAGTCCCGCTTCAGCGCATAGGACTCCCTCTGCGGCCTTGGTTTCTTGGTGTCATCATTTGGGGTGCTTGGCGACGCCATTTAGGATAGGGCGGTGCATTAGCCCGCGGGGTCTTCCTCCTCCCAGTGGGTTTGAAGGGCCGAAGTCTCTCTGGTTACGTGTCCTCCGCTCCCTCCTCAAGTTGGTCCGGGGCGAAGATGGGGGCTTCTCGGGATCCGGCTCTGTATGGTCACTCCAGCGGCGGTGTCTTCTTCTTCTTCGGCTTCTCATGGCACTTCCGGGTCCTTACCTTTCTCGCCCTCACCTTCTCCCGCTCCTCTTTGCTTCCTCCTTTCTTCCCTCCTCTGCTCCTTCTCCTCCCTTCTCTTTCTTAGTTCTTCCTTTTCCTTCCGCGCTCCAGCCTTAGATTTCCTCGGCTTCGCCTTCTTCTCTTTCCCTCTTTTTTCTTCTTGGTTCGGCTCTGGTTCCTCATTATCCCGAAGATCTCCCTCCGGCTCCCCCTCCGCGGTTCCGCCCGCCCGCGTCGTACTCCCAATCAAGGTTCTCGATACACATTCCCTGCTCCTCGGGGTTAGGGTTAGGTGGTTCAACCGGTGCCTCCTCTTCCCGATGTGCACTTGCCTCCGTCGGCCTACGGCCTTTCGACGGACGGCTCTTGAAGCTCACATAACCGGGTGGGTACAACCTTTTGGCGTCTGTTTCGTCCGTGCCATGCTCTTGTTTGTCGGGTTTGAGCTTTGGCGCCTGAAGATCGTCTTCTTGGGCGAGCTGTTCTCCGGAAAGGTGGGGGTAAAATGGAAACCCTAATTTTCTATTTATAGGGAGGTGGGATTTAGGGTTGGGACCCGCAATTCATATGGGGAAAAAAAAAAAACAAACTAGGGCATTAGCGAAGGTGCACGAGGCATTCATTTGGGTTCACCATACTTCAAAACACCCACCACTCACACAAGTCTGGGCGGATTGGATTACCAACCCAAAGGGTCCGGGCGCTCGTGAGGGGTCGATCGCTTTCGAGGCTATTTTACAATTTACTGGGGGAGTTTCTTAGTGTTATAACATACAAACCTATCTAGAACTAAGGAAATAAGCCAAACTACACCATTATCTTAATTAATTGGGACACCTAACTATGTCAACGAGGTCAACCACTCACACAAAGTCTTTGGCGAATCGGTTTGCGACCGAATGGTCTTTGGCGCACTCGTGAGGGGTGGCCTATTTTTTTGGCAATTTAGGTTGGGAAAGATGCTACACTTCACTAGCAACCTATCATGGAGCTAAAATCTACCCAAAAATTGGAAATTTTCCCAATTGTTCGAGCTCTTGCTTGGGTGGCTATACCCCAAGACTCGAATCTACTGTTAGTCCTAAGGGAAAAATGGCCAGTGCTCGATCTTGGATGCCAAGATCATGCTCTGATACCACTGTGACGTCCCCTACTCCTTATACGATGCCCGCATCGTATTCGAAGGAGGAGCATTCCCCCTGGCAGCTGCCTGACAGGGGCCATCCACCTGACTCCACTCCCATGGGGGCAGAGCCAGCAAGGGAAGAGTGGATGTGTCATTCATCCGCCTTCCATCGGATCGACCTATCTCAAGGAAGCGTAACAAACAAACGTGAGCACAACTAATAATATACAACACAATCACCATAACAATAGCAACATCACAGAAGTCGGCCAATACCTTCATAACAATAATACAAAGGAAAGATCCTACCCGGCTGGACTCAAGGGGATGACCCGACGGCTAGGCCTCCGAGTTCATTGCGCATGCGTAATTCATGGCAATGGATTTGGCTGGCATAGAACATGGCTTAGGGTAGTCCACTCCATCCGCCCCTCCCGTGCACACTTTGCAGAGTAGGCTGAAAAGTGTTGGGACTTGGCCGTAGCCTGCCGGGTGAATAGCCGAGGGGCTAAGCACTGGCTGGGTTGCATCTCCCCAACCCCGATGAGGCAGGGAAGAGAGCTGCCTCTCCTCCAGAGGTATCCATGCTCATCGCAGCGGCTAGAGGGCCACCGCCTTTATTCGACTTGAACTCACCGGAAGGTCATGTCCACCACCCCACGAGTGTCGAGCTCATGCCTTGCCCACACGCAGCGACAAGCCATTAAGCCTAGCCAAAGAAAGACCCCCGATAGGCTTTTTACTACCAGAGGGGTCACCATGATGAGACAAGTTTCTCCTTATCAACCGGCCTTGCCCCTTCACCCACACCGGTGGGGCTCCTCGTGCACGGGCGCAAGTATGTGGGAACTAAGGTGCTATGCTAGGAGCATCTTCTACACAGACCTTTTAGGTCTCTACCCCCTTCCCACAACAAGGAGATCACAGAGTGAAATACATGCAATATCACGTAACGTAGATAGAGAATCATATCAATCTATCTACTTAACATCCAATGTTAGGTTCATTCGTTAGAGTCTCGGATCTAGGGATCTACAAGGCTTCCGTGAGATGATTTAACATACTAAACCCAAGCATATTGCCACGCCTCGAAGATTTGTTTTGCACAACGTAACAACTAGATACCTGCTCCTTGGCTTGCTCCCCTGATCCTCTGAAGGCGTCCATGCTCCCCGATCTTGCGAAGACAAATGCTACTCAAGAACTTTGTTGTGCAAATCCGACTTTTCTGAGCACGGCAATGCGATTTCGAGCCTTACCTTGGCCGAATTGGCCCAGGGAAGCCCTAATTGCGAAAGAGGAAAGGAAGCTCTAGAAAACCCTAATTGGCAAAGTGAAAGGAGAGCTAGGGTCTAGGGTTTTAGCCCTTATATAGACCCTATCTAGGTTAGGGCATCCA
Source organism: Isoetes taiwanensis (assembly GCA_021234155.1). Lineage (NCBI taxonomy): Eukaryota > Viridiplantae > Streptophyta > Lycopodiopsida > Isoetales > Isoetaceae > Isoetes > Isoetes taiwanensis. The sequence continues at coordinate 1,603,099 of JAJEKV010000205.1, read as the reverse complement.
CATGGGCAAATGGCTTTAAGCCATTTGGAAATGGATGAACAAGGAACCTTTTGTTGTGTATGTTTAATTACATACCCAACATCCAAGGTTGCCCCCTAGGTGCAATCTTTAGCTCCTAGGTGCAACGTTGTCCTACTCTCAAGTACATGTCACTTGTGACATGTACGTGTGACGTGGCAGTATAATATACGTATTGGGGCATATATTATGCTGGAACGTCACATATCATCAAGCATATTCACTAGTAGCTTTGTATTGTCTATCTGATTTTCGCCCTCTGTGTGTCTGCAATTTGCAATTGATCTTTTGACCTTGTGGCTTCCGCATCTTTTGAGCTTGGAGAACCTTGTATCTTGATAAGACACATCGGCATTCAGCTGTCATTTTTTATTTCTACTTCTTCCTAGGTACACTAGGATACAAGCATTTGGACATATAGATACCTGATATTTTGAATTCCCGAGAAGCTGAGCATGAAAGTACTGCACATGCATCCTAACTCGTTTAATATCCTCTTCTCTGCAGGCCATCTCCGAATTCTTAATTTAGCTCCTACATGTCTGATTTCTTCTTACAGGGACCGTTGGGTTATTCTTCATTAGCTGCAGGAACCAACCTTAGTAGACAAATCTCCTTCACACTAATACAAATTCTGGATTCTTCAAGCATATGCACATCCTTGGTTTATGGAAACACTACAATAATCTGTATTCTAGCTTCTTTAAGCGAATGGGAACCACAACCCTATCAATGTTAGCTTAGCAATTATCTATGAACTCAACCCTTCTGGATAATCCAGACTTTGCTTGATTTCTGATATGAAATGCTTTCAGATATGATGTGAACCAACTACAAAGAGGTTCCTGATATGACTTTCTTGATTGCATGATCCCAAAAATTTTTCTCACATAGATATTTCGTGTAGATTTATACCATTGAGATGTAGATTAGGTTTCGTTTTGTTATATCCATGCCATGTCATGTCATAACCATTCAGTATTATGTTAAACCATGAATAAAGTTACATATAAGGGAATTTATTTTTGTTAATATATATGTAGCATAATAACAGGGGGTTTTCTTTGTGTTTTTGTACGCTTTTCACTAAGGTTTTCCTATGATTTCGTGATGTATTCAAATGGATGTACTAATGCGTACGTCTAGAGTGCACCATTTCTGAGCCATTGATTTTAGCCCTTTTTTTTCCAATGGTCAACAACCAATGGCTCACAACAAAAGCCCTGTTTTTGTGCGTGTGGTGCATAATGGGCACATGAAGGGCCATTGATTTTAGCCTTTTTCTTCAATGGTCAACAACCAATGGCTCACAACAAAAGCCCTCTTTTTGTGTGTATGGTGCATAATGGGCACATGAAGGGATGTAGTGCAGTTTCCCCGCCGACAACACATTTCTTATCATAACTTTTGGTCCAGAGCTCTGTTTGAGATGATTTTTATTGCGTTAGAAAGCTCTCTCTGAGATCTTTTTGATAGTGTATGATATGGATATGTTTGGTTAAATTATCTATGCTAAAACAGCAATTTTTTGGCCGGGTTTGGTAGGCTTTCACATCCTACCAGCTGATTAATACAGGATTGCGCTATTTGATATTGTTTTATGGCTCATTCCGAATGAAGCTTGCAAAAAATTACCATGCATTTTTAGATTTTGAGGCAGTTATTAAGCAAATTCCAAGGCTTCTAGATCCTTGTGCTAACAAGCAGAAAAGTTTCCCACTTTGGTTTCTCACCACAAAAATCCATGGAGGCCAAAGGTCAAGCGAATTCCAGTTGAAAAATGTTTGTGTATGGGTGTTGCAAACTTTATGACTTTCAGAATAATGGGATCAATGTGCTCTATCTTTATGGTAACTTTTACTTATGTTCTATTTGTTTTATTGTGATCAAATTCAAAAGCTACAGGTGATGAAAGCCTCAAATGACTTCTAGTTTTTTTCTGGTTTGAATTCTAAAATTTTTGTCACACCGGGGGGGGGGTGACGTCTCTAAGGCCTCGAAGGGGTCAAATTTTTTTTTTTGCAACACAAACCATTAACATCCAACATATAAAAATTAAATCTCCCAACACATAACAACCAACACATAACAACCATTGACATTAACAACCAACACATAACTACCATTGACATTAATTAACACAACCATTGGGTTCAACACATTTAAATTAAAATCCCCCTTAAACCCCCTTTGGTTTGGGTGCATATTCACACGGAGGGTGACGTAGGGCAGCGAAAGCCCTCATAATTGTATTTTGCACGTACGAAATCAACACCATATAGTATTCCGCTTGAAATCTTATAGTATTTTGCGAATCTTGTTATACAGTATAGCAAATTTTGTACTTGCATACCCCACAAACGAGGAACTTTACGTACGGTGTAGATTAAGGAATAAGGGGTGAATATGCCTATCCAACAGCTCTCGTTGCCCGGAGTCACCCCCCGTGTGAATATGCACCCAAACCAAAGGGGATTTAAGGGGGATTTTAATTTAAATGTGTTGGACCCAATGGTTGTGTTAATTAATGTCAATGGTAGTTATATATGCATAGATTTATACCGAAACTTTTCTTAAAGGAGTTCGTTGTATAAATTTATACCTCTTATAAAAGAACTTCGGTATAAATTTATATTGCTCCCTCTTTTTCATGTGGAGTGCATGATATAAATTTATACAGCTTGAGCTCATAGACAGTATAAATTTATACCACTCGAGTTCCCTTCCATGTATACATTTACCGCTTGACCTCTCATGATGTAGATTTATAATCCCCCTACGTCACCCCGTGTGAATATGCACCCAAACCAAAGGGGGTTTAAGGGGGATTTTAATTTAAATGTGTTGGACCCAATGGTTGTGTTAATTAATGTCAATGGTAGTTATGTGTCGGTTGTTAATGTCAATGGTTGTTATGTGTCGGTTGTTATGTGTTGGGGGATTTAATTTTTATATGTTGGATGTTAATGGTTTGTGTTGCAAAAAAAATTTTTTGGCCCCTTCGGGGCCTTAGGGACGTCACACCCCCCCCGGTGTGACAAAAATTTTAGAATTCAAACCAGAAAAAAACTAGAATTCATTTACGGCATTCATCACCTGTAGCTTTTGAATTTCATCACAATAAAACAAATAGAACATAAGTAAAAGTTACCATAAAGATAGAGCAGATTGATCCCATTATTCTGAAAGTCATAAAGTTTGCAACACCCATACACAAACATTTTTCAACTGGAATTTAACAGCAGCCTTTGGCCTCCATGGATTCTTGTGGTGAGAAACCAAAGTGGGAAACTTTTCTGCTTGTTAGCACAAGGATCTAGAAGCCTCAAAATCTAAAAATGCATGGTAATTTTTTGCAAGCTTCATTCGGAATGAGCCATAAAACAATATCCAGTAGCGCAATCCTGTATTAATCAGCTGGTAGGATGTGAAAGCCTACCAAACCCGGCCGAAAAATTGCTGTTTTAGCATAGATAATTTAACCAAACATATCCATATTATATACTATCAAAACGATCTCGGAGAGAGCTTTCCAACGCAATAAAAATCATCTCAAACAGAGCTCTGGATCAAAAGTTATGATAAAAAATGTGTTGCCGGCAGGGAAACTGCACTACATGCGCCCTTCAAGCCCTTCATGTGCCCATTATGCACCACACACACACAAAAAGAGGGCTTTTGTTGTGAGCCATTGGTTGTTGACCATTATGCACCACACGCACAAAAAAGGGCTTTTGTTGTGAGCCATTGGTTGTTGACCATTATGCACCACACGCACAAAAAAAAGGGCTTTTGTTGTGAGTCATTGGTTGTTGACCATTAGAAAAAAAAGAGGCTAAAGTCAAATGGCTCAGAAATGGTGCACTCTAGATGTACGCATTAGTACATCCATTTGAATACATCACGAAATCATAGGAAAACCTTAGTGAAAAGCGTACAAAAACACAAAGAAAACCCCCTGTTATTACATATTCCATTGTGAGATATGATCTCATCATTTTTTATTACATCATAGGGTCAAGAAGCATTATGTAGTGGTAGTGGTCAAAGTGTACGTGGAAACATGACTACGTTGGTAGCGACAATATTGGTCATTTAAATGTTCTTGATTTATAGGTAGTGGACTAACCTGATGCAAGGGGGGTTTATAGTTAGTAATCATGCAACTCATTTGGATGACCTTCAAAAACATACATATACGCATATCAAATATGGTTTTTTCCATTTCACACCATACCGAGTCATGAGGGGGTAAGTTGATGGGAGGAGAAAAAAAAACATAGGTATTGGTTTTTTTTTTTTTTGGAGGGGGGGATGATCCGGTAAATGCCGATAGGAATTCTCTCATTGCTGCATAAGTTTATGCAAGACTTCAAGACAGCCTATTGCGTCACATCGATGATGGTAAGCTGCAGAAAATTCAATGTTTGACCAAAATGGCCCAAAGATTAAGAAATTTGGTCATGTGTTTCAAAAATAGACCAATCAAGTTTCTTCTTATTGAAGTTTTCATTCACATTGAAATTGTCAATGCCATTATATCAGCTCCCTATTGTCTTTCTGCATGAAAGAGATCCAAAGAATTACACCACAAATTGAATTGTCCATGAAGGCTATTTGTCCAAACTTTTATACCGTGGGCATCATTTTAAATCTTAAGGAAATGTGTTTATAAAATCATTATTCGCTCACTATAAACAATGATATGAAATTATTGCATTTGATTGGACACTTTTTTACAATTTTGTTCATAATATTATGGTGTTTTTGGAAACTTTGAATATAATACCTCTTTGCCGCTCTAGTGCACTTGTTGTTTGTCTCTATGTTAATTTTTTGAGCTTTTTTTTTTGTTAGAAGTTCTCTTACCAAACTAGGGGGCCAAAACGGGATATCAAACAATTTTGCATGTAAGCTAGGTTCAAGTCAAGCTAAAAAAAATGGTGTCTAAATTGTTAAAAATGTCACAATTGTCATAAATAGACCGCGAAAATGCATCTTTTTTTGAATTTTTAGGGAATCTTTTAAGGATTCTTTTTCAAAGTGCATTTAAAGCAAATAAATGCGTTTCAGTTTAAACTTTGTTTACTAATGCAAAGAGCTTTTGCTTTAAAAACAATTCACATGTCTTTCCTGTGCCTACAAATGATTTTGCCAGTGCCTCCCCAGTGGAATGGGTTAGTGCATTCAGATCTAGAGGGTGAACATATTCCTCTCCTACTGGTGCTGGCCTTTTTGTTTCTCTGCTCCATTTTGTTAATTTTGGAGCATCTAATGGTTTGGCCTTTGTCCCATTTACTACTTTTCAGGATGATCCTCTCATTAATTGGATTAATTGGAGCTTAACCTCTCCATACCCTGTGTAGAAATTTGCCATCTCTCTCAAAGATGAAATTGCACAATCCACAAATTTGTATTGTACCTCTACAAGTAGGTCTCCTACTTGAAGAATCGTAAGTTGAAGGAGGAGACTAGTTGAAAGACAATTCTCCTTGGAGAGGTTTCTTTATGTGCCTATTATGTGACCGGCTTTGAATCACCCTTTGGTAAACTCTCAACAATGCAAGATGAACCCTAATTTCTTGCCTTCACTGTTTCTTTCTTCGGTTCGCTCTAAAAAATGCAAGACGAATACTAATCACCTGCCTCTTCTACTGCTCATTTGTTCTCTCAACAATGCGAGATGACCCTAATTTCTTGCTTTACTGTTACTATATAGATTTATAGTGCATTGTGTATGATCTCATCATTTTCTCCGGCAATTCTCTTTCTTCACCATGGTAGATAGAAACCGAACTGTCTCGCAAAGTTCTAAACCCAATTCACGTACTACTTCGATCGGCAAACAACCGAACCCTTGGGACCTTCTTCAACCCCAGGATGTGATGAATCGACATCGAGGTGCCAAATGACTCCGTCGATAAGAGCTCTTGGGAGTCCTCAGCCTGTTATCCCCGGTGTACCTTTGATCCGTTAAGCGAGAGCCCTTCCACGCGGGACTCCCGGATCACTATGGCCGACTTTCGTCCCTGTTCGACGGGTCAGTCTCACAGTCAGGCAGGCTTATACCATTACGCCGATGAGCTTACCTTTGCGCACCTCTGTTACTCTTTAGGAGGCATCCGCCCCAGATAAACCACCCACCATGCGGGGTCCTTGATCAGTTAGACATCCTTAGATGAGAGAGTGTGTATTTCATTCAAGATGGGATACCTCCCACCTATCCTAAACATTCAATCAAGGTTGTCACTGCAAAGCTATAGTAAAGGTGCACGGGGTCTTACCGTCTAGCCGTTGGTACTCCGCATCTTCACGGAGAATTCAATTTCACTGAGTCCACGTTGGAGACAGCGGGGCAGTCGTTACACCATTCGTGCAGGTCGCTACTTGTGCGACAAGGAATTTCGCTACCTTAGGACAGTTAGAGTTACTGCCGCCGTTTACCGGGGCTTCCATTCAAAGCTTACACTTCTCCTTTTCACCTTCCGGCACCAGGCAAGTGTCAGACTCTATACATCGTGTTACCACTTAGCAAAGTCCTGTGTTTTTAATAAACAGTCGCTACCCCCTTGTAGGTGCAGCTTTCCCATCATGCACGATAGGAGAGCACCTCTTATCCAGAAGTTACGGGCCATTTTGCTGAGTTCCTTCAATATGGTTCTCCCAAGCACCTTAGTATACTCTACTTGTTCACCTGTGTCGGTTTGGAGTACAGTTTTGTCTACGAGATTCTTTCCTGGAAGTCGAAGCCCTGCCCCATCATCCGATTCTTCTTGATTCATTTGAAGGCGACTTGCCACTCTCGTGTACCCATCGTTAATCAGCCGAGGTCCCTTAGGGACTGATTCACTCTGCGTAGATTGACTTAACGCAGAAACCCTGGAACTTTTGGCGATCGTGTTTTCCACATGATTTCCCGTTACTCATGTCAGCATTCCCACTTCTGTGATCTTCAGTGGTTGTCACCAACCGCCTTCCTTGATTTACGGAACGTTCCGCTACTGACTCAAATGGTCTCGTCGCTTCGGTGAATCACTTAAGCCCCGAGACATCTTCGGTGCCATTAAGCTAGACCAGTGAGCTATTACGCTGTCTTCGAAGGATGGCTGCTTCCAAGCCCACCTCCTGGTTGTCATCGCTTAATCACTTCCTTTTCCACTAAGTGATGGCTTGGGGACCTTAGCGTACGATCTGGGCTGTTTCCCTCTTGACTTCGGATCTTAGCACCCGAAGTCTGTCTGTACTCATGGTTGGCCTGTATTCGGAGTTTCCTTGGGGTTGATCACGCTTGGGGCCAGCCTAGCCCATGGAGTGCTCTACCTCAGGCCATCATTGTATATACGCTCTACCTCAATAGATTTCGCGGAAAACCAGCTATGATCTTGGTTGGCCTTTCACCCCTAGCCACGAGTCGTCCCTGTATTCTACTACATACGTGGGTTCGGTTCCCCAAGGCCTGTTATAGCTCTCTTCAACCTGCTCGTGGCTAGATCGATCTGTTTCGGGTCAAACAGAAACAACTAGCCATTCTCATTGCGTGTACACCTAATGGCTTAAGTGTTAGAATGAGACAAACTTTTACTCAACAAAATCCTTAGCAAAGATGTCTTTTGAGTCCAAGGAAAATTACGTATTTATGAAGCAAGATTTGAAGATCATTCAATCTTAAGCATGCAATCAAATCTTTAACAACTTTCAAATAACTTCAACATTTAGACCAAGTTCTTCTCCCTTGCAAGAAAGCCACATTATAGTCAATAATTTCTTGCAACTTGATCTTCACCAACAAGAACTCATACTAGACAACTTCCCCTAGATTATATTTTTCTAACCATTAAAACTTCAACTTCTACAACTGTAGCAGTTCACTGTAGCAGAGAGATTGACCGAGTTCCTGTAGCAAGGTTGACCGAATTCAATCGATCACGTAGGAGACGGATCTCTTCTTCCCTGGACCCGAATACCTCTTCAAAGGTCTGCTCCACCTTATAATAGTACAGTCCGGCGGTTAAGCATTGCCGGATCAACTTTCTTTTCCCAGCAATTTTCCCATTCGAAATATCCCACATGCGTTTCCTTCAAAAACAATTTTCGAGCTCAACCTTTGAATATTTACTATAACTTACTTCTTCAACGTTTAACAATATAACCTTTAAGATCCTTAACCATAATCTTACCATTAATATTTTTCCAACTCCCATAGCCCTGAGCTTCGTACTGATGCTAATGATGCTCTTTAATTTTGCAGCTTCCATCTACATGTGTATGAGCTTCCTTGAAGATTTATTTAACTGCAACAACTTGAACAACTAGAATCATTCCTTATAATATGACATGATTCACATTTCCAACACTTCCCCTTCATGTCATATCCCCTTATGTCATATCTGAATCTGTATGCATAATTTGTTTTCTGAGTTCAGTGAACCTTTTCTCTGCCAGTACCTTTGTCAAAATATCTGCCGCTTGTTTAACTGTGCTAATATAATTAACATGTATCAACCCTTTGCACACAGCATCCCTAATGAAATGCATCTCTAATTCTATATGCTTCGATCTTTCATGCATTACTGGATTTTTAGTCATGGCTATGCAGCTTGTGCTGTCACATAGCATCTCACTAGAATATGGTTGCTCAACTCCAAGTTCTAGAATTAACCTCCTTTCCCATATTAGTTCTTTTGCACATAATGTGGCTGAGGCATACTCAGCTTCTGCAGTTGACAATGCTATGGATGATTGTTTTTTGCATTTCCAAGCTACAAGGCCCCCTCCAAGCATCATAAGGTACCCTGATGTAGATTTCCTTGCATCCAAATCTCCTGCCCAGTCAGCATCACAATAAGCAGTCAATATTAAGTTTTTTGAATTGTGTGAAATTCCCATATCCATAGTGCCTTTTAAATATATCAGAACACGTTTTGCAGCAATCCAATGATCTTTCCCTGGATCATTGTTATATCTACTGAGCATGTTTACACTATGAGCAATATCTGGCCTTGTACAATTAGCAACATAGGCTAAGCATCCTGTCAAGGATCTATAAGGAATCTTCTCTATAATTTTTCTTTCTTCATCATTTTTAGAACACATGTCAAGAGAGAGCTTGCATCCTGGCACAGCAGGAGTTTTACTAATATTACATTCTTTCATTTTAAATTTCTCAAGCATACCTCTGATCTGCTCCTTTTGAGTTAAAATAATAGTACCTATTTCTTGACACCTCAATTCCTAAAAACTTGGTTAGTTCTCCAAGGTCTAACATCTCAAATCTGCTTTTTAACAACTTTTTGCACATTAACAAACATTTTTTACCTTTGGTCACCATAATGTTGTCATCAACATATAAAGCAATAATGCACCAACCATCTTGACATTCAAATTTATATAAATTCCCATCATTTAAAAACTTAACAAATCCTTGTTCAATCAGATAAGAGTCCATGCATTTGTACCATTCTCTGGGAGACTGCCTCAGCCCATAAACTGCCCTTTTTAATTTCCAAACCTTATCTTCCCCTTGTTCAAATCCTGGTGCTTGTTTCATGAAAATTTCCTCATCTAATTTTGCATTTAAGAAGGCAGTTTTTACATCCATGTGATGTACTTCCAGATTCCATGCATTTGCCAAAGCCAATAGCATTCTGACACTATTCATTTTAACCAAAGGGGAAAATGTTTCATCAAAATCCTGACCCCTTTTTTGTGAGAAACCTTGGGCCACCAGCCTAGCTTTGTATTTAGGTGATTTGCCATCTGCTCCAGTCTTGATTCTAAAAATCCATTTATTTCCTACTATATTCTTCCCTTTTGGTATGTCAACTGTTTCAAAGGTGTCAGTTCTGATAAAAGAGTCCATCTCTTCCTTCATAGCATTTAGCCACTGCTCTTTTTCATTTGAGACTAGAACATCATCCAAGGTTTTTGGCACTTCAGGATTTAGATGCATCAAAATTTCAAAAATATTGTTTACCTCATGCTCCTTTTCATCTTGAAATCTCCTACTCCTTCCAGCTTCATCACGACCATGTATCTTAGTCTCAAATTTTAAACCTGCTTGAAGTTTTTGCACTTCCGTCATTCTTCTTTTCTTTTCTTGAGGTTGTTGTTGAATTATAGGTACTGATCTCTCAACTTGACTTGTATCCATTGATTCTTCTTCATTACCCTCCAAGGAGTCTTCAATTTCTTCTTGAAATTCTGTTTCTGTTTTAGTCTCAGTCTCATCATCATCATCTGCATTAATCTCATTGACTTTGTTAGTAGATACAACTCCAGTATTTTGCTCAATCAATTTAATATTTTCAGGCAACTTTATAGGTCTAGATAATACTTTGTAAACTTGTTCCTCATCAAAAGAAACATCTCGGCTAACAATTATTTTCCTTGCTTTAGGATCATATAGCCTATATGCTTTGGACTGATTATCATACCCTACTAGATATGTAATTAGAGCCATGTCATCTAACTTCTTCCTGTTTTCCTTTGGTATATGAACAAATGCTAAGCATCCATACACTCTCAAATTTTCATAATTTGGTTTCTTTCCTGACCAAAGCATATCAGGAATTCCACCATGTGTACTAGCAGATGGCAACATGTTCTGGATGGTCACAACAGTTTGAACTGCCTCTTCCCATAAAAAATTTGGCAGACCTGCTGATTTTAACATGCTTCTAACAGCATTTAAAATTGTTCTATTCTTCCTCTCAGCTACACCATTTTGTTGTGGGGAATGACTACAAGTAAGTTGCCTTTTAATGCCCTTATTTTTGCAAAACCTCTTAAATTCTCCTGATAGGAATTCACCTCCTCTGTCAGACCTCAAACATTTAATCCTTCTTCCTGTCTCAGTCTCCATCTCACTAACAAATTGTTTAAACTTTTCAAATGCTGCATCCTTAGTTTTAATGCAGTATACTTTAGTCTTTCTACTGAAATCATCTATTAACGTCATGAAGTACCTCTTTCCACTCAAACTAACAACATTGAGTGGTCCACACAAATCAGTATGCACCAAATCCAAAATGCCTTTTGCTCTTGCACCTTTTTTCTTAAAAGGCAATCTGTTGTGTTTGCCAAGCATACATCCCATGCATACTTGTTTTTCAGATTGATTTGTGCTGGCATTAATGAATCCTTCCTTGTTTAATACCTCTATTGTAGCAGGATTAACATGACATAATCTTTCATGCCAGATTTTCAAAGATGGATAAGTCAGCAAATTAATACTGGAAATCAAATGTTGTCTGCTTAATCCATATAAATTCCCAACTCTTTTCCCCACAAACATTTTTTTATTTCCAAGAAAAATATTACAATGGAGCTTTTCAAACACAACCTTATAGCCAAGATCAACTGTGACGTTCTCAAGACGTATACCGTACTGCGCCGCCACGCATACACGCCGTCCAGTCGACGTGTACACCGACGTATACCCAAGCAAGGACGCCCTAGGGGGCAACTTGCAATGGTGCGCACACTTAGCAATGCGCGCACCTTTAGACCTTTAACCCATTAAAGGTAGACCAAGGGTCATGGGAACCCTAAAACCTAACTGATAGCCTACATAAGACATCAAACCCTAACATTCCCCTTTTCACCTACAGACCTTCCGAGCTCCGATTCGCGCGCCTGAGGAGTCGATTCCAACTCCCACGATCTGCCCGTACGCCTCAGCGTGTCAGATCGCCCTTCCGACCGCATCTCAGAGACATGGACGCCTTCGGATCGAGAGGAGTGAACCAGGGATCAGGTATTTGGTCGATCAAATAGCATAAACCTTACTCCAGCCTTCGAACCAGTAGGTTTAGCCTATTAGATCGCCCATAGCAGCCAAGTAGATCCCGAGATTGATCTAACTAAAGAACCTAATTCTATGAGATAGATTAGTCTTTATGATTTATTATGTTGATATGATGGACGGATGCATTCTGTGGACTCATTGTATTGGGAAGGGGGGTAGAGACTTAAAGCTTAGTAGATGATGCTCCTAGCTAGTCCCTCTTAGTGCATTATTAGTTTTAGGCTGTGTACAAGAACCCCACCGGTTGTGGGTGAAGGGACTAGGCTGCTCTCGAACGAGGTTCGTGTGTTGACCCTTGACCCATCCCTCCGGTGTGTAAGGCCTACCGGGGGGATCGGGAGTGACTAGGTCTAATGGCTTGCCACCGAAAGTGTGGGTAAGGCATGGGCTCGACACCGTGGGGTGGAGTTCACCTTCCAGTGGGTTAAGTCGAATAAGGGCGGTGGCCCTCTGGTAAGCCTTGGGGTCAGCATGTAGATCTCGGGTGGGGAGCGATCCCTACCCGCCGCCCCATCGGCCTGGGGAGATGTAACCCGGAGCCCCTTTGGCTCACGTGCCCCGGGCTCTGGTCAGTCCCAACACTCTTCAACCTACTCGCAAAGTGTGCAATGGGAGGGGCGGATGGAGTGGACAACCCAATGCCATGTTCTTATGCCAGCCCAATCCATTGTCATGATTACGTGCGCAAGGAACTCACGGAGACCCAAGCTTGTCGGGTCCATCCCCGTGTAATGCGAGCCTTGGGTAGGAACCTCTTTTGTATTGGCTGATCTTTGTCTATGCAGATGTTGATGTGCCACCCTTCGAGGTGGATATATGATGTATGTTACTGACGTGTATGTTTACGCTTCCGCAGCTAGGTAGACCCGGGGAGGCGGGGTAAAATGACCCCTTCATTCTTCCCCAATTGTGGATTCCGGATGGTCCGCGATGATCCGTGGAGGGCCCCGTGATGTCGGTATGGAGCTGGTATGGGGGATGAACTCCTGGTTGTATACGGTGTGGACATCGTATACGAGTAGGGGACGTCACAGTGGTATCAGAGCTATGTTCTTGGAGACCAAGAGCAAAGCACTGGCCATACTCCCTGTATCACTAACTTGATAGGATCCTTAAGCCTCGAAAAGTGGGAAATTTTTTTTCTCATTTTTGTAGTTTATGCTAAGCTAGTAACAATTAAGTGAATTGGAACTTAATAAGACTAAAAAGAATGACCCGAAAAAATCTTCCAAGTGAGGTGGTCTCACAGCTCGCGCCTGGTCAAAGAACTAAACTTTAGTTTTTGAGCGAGGCGCAAGCTGTGAGACATCGAGCCAAGATCACTTAAACATGATGAATTTGAGAAAACTAATATGGTAAAGCTAATTCTAAGATAGGAATTAATAAGAATAGCATGATTAGATTACTTAAATTACTTAAACTTGTGTGAGATCTCACAGCTCGCGCCTGGACTAAAAACTAAACTTTAGTTTTTGAGCGAGGCGCGACCTGTGAGACCAATAAGTAGGAAAAGTCTGAAATAAGTGTAAGTTTTAACTAAATAGGTATCTTAGCATGTTAAATAGAACAACTTGAAGTTTGACCTAAAAATTTGCCAAGCTATAAATAGAAGTAGACCCCCTTATTTGAACATTCCCGCCTTAGAAACCAGCTCTCGCTCCCTAAGGCGATCTTTGGCGCCCGAGATCCGATTCACGATCCGTCAAACATGGCCCGAACCAAACAGACCGCCAGGAAGCCTCGTCCAGGCGAAGCTACCAGTGCCACAGGCGCCGATCTTATTCGGCAGATGCTTCGCGAGAGGCTCAGGAAAGGAGGTCAGTCATCTCCAAGTGAGGAGAGCATCTCGGAAGAGCACGATACATCCGATCTGATTGATATTTTCAATCAGCAGGCGGAGCAAGATGAAGCCACATCACCAACCTCCATGGACGAGGAGACAAGGGAGGTATACGAGGAGATAGAGCGCGAGATCCGCGAGCAGGAAAGAGAAGAAGACCCCTCGGATCCAGGGACAGAGATCCTCGAAGAGGAGGAGGACGCACATCGGGAAAGACGAACAAAGGAGCAGCACGAGCACAGCAAGCCGAGACTAGAGCCGGCAGAGGAGGCAGACCTCGCTCGGTTTATCAGGAAATATGAACGCCGGGAAAGGAAAAGAGAAGAGAAGAAGAGGAAGAGGGAAGAAGAAGAGAAGAAATCGGCCGAGGAGCTCAAGAAGAAGAAAGGGAAATGGGTGGGGAGCCCAAGGAAGTTCAAGGACGTCCCCATGGTGAAAAAGCCCAACCCGAAGATCACCATCACTGAACGGCCACCCGATCGTCCCCCAACCCCCTCGGAGAGTTCTGACGAAGAACTTAACCCCAACACGAGGGGCAGGCCCCTCCAAACCCCGGCCAGCTTGAACAGTAGTAGCCGAAAGCAAGTAGTGCCGAGGGAGGAGCACCGACACAGTGAAGAAACCCCCTCCTTACCCGAAATGGGACAGGAAGAAGCAACCCCGGCCTGCCCGAGAGTCCTACGTCACAGACCCGGTAAAGATCTATGAACGTAAGATGCGGGAGCACAATGCCTACATGAAGGAGTGGGAGGCATACGACAGGTACTACCAGGAGAACAGGGTGAGGGCCATCGAAGGAGGACACCCAACCAGGCAGCAGACCCTAAGACCGCCACCACCCAAGCCCAAGGTCCCGAAAAAGCCTGCACAGAAGAAGCTCACAAAGAAGCAGCTCGAGCAAAGAGCACTCTACGGAGATTCGGCACTTCCAAATAGCAGCCTCTGACCTCCTCCTCGATTCCCCGCGCCCCCTTTGCTCGGCTAGTTAGAGAAGTCATGCAGGATTTTAGGATGGACTACAGGGTCACAGATGAGATGCTACTCGCACTCCGGAGGCACCGAAAGCGTAAGATAGTCGCGAGATTTTGAAGACTCAAACGACTTTGCCTTTGTCCATGCATGGCAAAGTGACTTTAATGAGGCAAGACATGCAACTTGCTACTCACATCAAGGGAGAATGCCCCTAAACTTTTTGTAAATAATCGAAAAATTTTTGTGATAATAGAACAATTTTGAGTGCTTTAATTGTCTGAACTTGCTTAATTAGGATAAGTTAGCAAGTTTTAGCTTTTGTTTTGGTAAAATAGGACAATTGCGCATTTAGCGGCGTTGATGTCTCACATTCAGCCTACCGGACTAAAAACTAAACTTTAGTTTTTGAGCGAGGCGCAAGCTGTGAGACCTTGCCCAAAACAGCTCCAAATCGACCAAACAAGGGGTCGATTCTACCTGATTTGATGAGCCCATCATCCTTACACCCTTAGTTTATCCAAATTGGACATGTTTTGATCAAAATGAGACTGATGTCTCACAGCTCGCGCCTGGTCAAGAAACTAAACTTTAGTTTTTGAGCGAGGCGCAAGCTGTGAGACCTCCTACCATTTCTTCACCAAAACTCGCCCGAATGATTCCCAACCTGTTGTATAACATCTTTTAGGTAATCCAGCCACGCTCAAACACTGGAAATAGTCTTCAAATTTCCATTTTGACCTCAGTATAGACTAGAATTGCCCAACCCCAGAAATTTTCCAAGTCATCCAAAAACTAGGGTTTTCCCCTTTTCTATAAATAGGTCCCTCATTTCACACAAGGCACCCTACAAGTTTGCTCCTGCCTCCTTAGCCGATTTTCCAGGTCCCTGAAGCGCTCTTGCAACCGTTTGATACCCTCTTTCGCATTTAACCAATGGCAACCTCTGATTTTCGCAGATGGTACAGCGCCAGCGCTCATGCTGCCGAGGCCGACATCGAACAAATTTTCCATGTCTTCAGGAAGGAGGTAGATGTCCAAGCAACTCTGCACGCAACCCCAGCTTACAATAGAGTCCTGTCTGAATTCCAAGCTAGGGTAGAACCAGCACTAGTGCAGCTCCCACCTTGCATAGGGTACTTTGTTCCTAGGCAATCCCTACAAACAGCTTTAGGTGATGTTCCAAACATTGTCAAATACTTGACAAACAAGGCGCAGCGCACACCCGAGCCAATGGTCCTAACTGTTAATAGGACCAAATATTTCTCTTTCAACACTGCCTTGGCAATCTTTCTCACCCACCGTGTCGAGAACACCGTGGGGGAAACCTCCATTCCCCCCATGGACGTGGACCCATTAGCCATAGCAGCAGAGCAACGGCTCCTTACGCAGTATGAATAGGAGCAGGAAGGAAAAGAAGAGGAGGACTCAGACGAACAGGAATCAGAGGAGGAGGAAGACTATGTCGAGCTCGACCCAGCGGAAGAGCGGCGACAAGCAGAACAAGAGTGGCAAGACTTTGAAAGGAGCCGGCAAACTCTTAGAGTCGCGCCGCCCCTTGGGTTAGGCATCACAAGCCTAGCCCCCATCATTGTCGAGGGCGAAGAATTTTTGCTCCTCAGCGACATCCAAAACCTCCCGGAGTGCAGGGAAAGGGAGTACCGACCTGAAGAGTTGCTGCACCAACTCCGAAGAACGGACCTGGACGACTTCATCGTCCGAGGAGCATCTGACTTCCCGCTCCAAATAAGGGAAGCCGACACTTACACAGGAGAGTCGACTTCCGACATCCAAGCCTACAGCGGCATCAGGCAGATGATGGAGGCAGACAAGGCCGCAGATAGACTACCGACGGAGGAAGAGTTCCTTGCCCTACAGGAACAGATGGGGATCCGCTACGTGACCTCGAACATCCTAACGGCAAGCTCTTCGGCAACACCTCCCCGGGAGAAAAGAGGCGAATTCGACCTCAGGAGGGCTTCAGCTACAGTCAGGGACTACAGGGAACTCACCACGGTGGAGGTTGATGATTTTGCAAGCAGGCACAGAGCTGGATACCGAGTGGCGAAGCAGATCTACATAGCAACAGTGCGTTGCGGTATTACCTTCCCCTGCTGATGGATGGAAGAATAGCGGTAATTCACCGCAAATTCACCCCCTATGAGGAAGGGAGTGTCGATGCTAATTGCGCTCTCGTGATTCTGATTAAAGCATGCACGGTTGCCCCTCAACACCGAGTATGCCATCCTGGTGAAGAGAGCAGTAGCACTCGATGTTTTCAACTTCGCCATACCTTACAGGCGGCAAGGAAGGCTAGCAGTAACCGCAGCCTACACCTCCGAGCGCAGAATAGAAGAATTGGCGAGAGCCTTGCAGGGTGGATCCTCAGCCAACGTCCTTAGGAACTTGGGTCACTCAGTGGGAACAGCCCAAGTGAAAAAGTTCCTAGAGGATAATCCATCCTATAGACGGCATCAAGAATAGTTAGCAATCTTGAGACCGGAAATCTTTTTGTAGTAAACATATTATATAATATGAATATAACTTCCTTTGCATTTTTAATGTTTTGTTGATATATTTTGTCCTGCAACTATACCAACAACATGTATAATGCAACAAAACAAACAAAACTAACCCGACAACCATAACCAACTGTGTGTGCAGATAGGGAACAACAAACGGTCGAACAAAACAGGAGGCCCAACATGGACGAAGAGACTCCTGACAGGCAACCCATCCCCAGGAACCTCTTCGAAGGATATGGTCCCATGACCCCAGAAGAGGAGATGTCGCAGATGCGAACGGAGCTGGACCAGATAAAGGCCCTACTCGCAGCCCAAGCATCAGCCGGGCCACAAACGACACCCCAAAAATCGGGGAAAGACAAGAGGAGGAGTAAGAGAAGGAGGTCCCCCAGCACAGAGACCTCCGAATCAAGCTCGACCTCGGACTCTGGGTCCGAAAAAGAGCCCGAGCAGGCGCCGGACCGTAGAGACGGCAGGCAGAAGGACAATAAGATCCTCGATTACCAGAGGAAGCTGGACTCAACACTGGGTAATGTGTGGAAAGCCCGAAAACTCGAACAATTCTCGGGCGAGAACAGATCCGGCCTTGAGGCGGAGGCATGGCTGGACGAGATGAGTGAGTACGGCAATGCCTATGGCATGAAGAACAAAGACAAAGGCAGGGTAGCGATGGCCAACCTGAAAGGAGCCGCACGGATATGGTGGAAGGGCTATGCCAAAGCCCATGGGTTGAGCAGGGACGCATGGCGCTTCAAGAAGTTCTCAAAAGCTTTCAAGAGACACTATGTCCCTCGGGAACACAAGTCAAATATGATGCAGCAGTTCTACAGATTGCAGCAGGGGTACAAGACAATCTGAAAGTACAATCAAGAGTTTATGAGACTAAGGCTATATGTGCGAAGCCGAAATGAGAAGCACGCAGCTGGAAAGCTACATAGAAGGGCTGAACGAGGAACTCAGGAAACTCATACGGGCAATAGACCCCGCAACGATTAATACGGCGAGTCCAAGGCAATTAGTTTGCAAGGATCGGGGCCGCAGAGCAGCGCACAGAGACAGCCATACTATCAAGATAGAGGGAAAGCAACAGGAAGCTACAGTCCTAGGGCAGCCAGCCCAAGCCCAGCAAAGTCCCCATACAATGGCAACTAGGGGAAACAACAGGAAAGAAAGCAGGTGTCCTTCAAAGACAAACAGGAAGGGTCCAATTACTCGAAAGCAGTACGGTCCTTCCTACAGGCGTTGCCCAAGGAGAAAAGGCAGGAATGCATGGAGAAGCAGCTCTGCTTCAGATGTTTCCAGCCGGGCCAATCGAACAAATGAATCCCCATTTGTTATGAGCTCGGCCAGCGAGTTGGGCGGATGGGACACTCCGTTAGACGAGGACGGCGAGGAGGCACGCGAGTACATTCAGGGTGAGTGCCACATCTTTGCTGCCATAGATACAGAACAGGCAGAGACCCAGTATAAGGTAATCACCACAGTAGGGAAGGCAAAGGCCAAATCCTTCATAGTCTTGATAGACTCCGGAAGTAGCCATAACTTCGCATCCCCAAGGATGGTTGAAATGATGAAACTGAAACCCCTAAAGTCCAAACCAAGGCCCGTAATCTTGGCAAGCGGAGCAATAAGACATACAGCTGGGAAGAGAATCAACTTCGACATTGACTTACCAGGGATTAATATCCAGATGGGGGCAGAAGTAATGGGTATTGGCAAATACGACTTGATTGTTGGAATGGAGTACCTTGGGCCAGCAGGGGCCATCATCGATTGCGGGAAGCGGAAGGTCACCTTCCCAACGCCCGACGGAAAGGCCATTGAGATCACAGGTAAAGAAGTTACCCCCATCATGCAATGTATGTCCGTTAAGAAGCTGCTCCAATCTATAAGGAGCGAGAAGGTAGCATACATCTTCAAACTCGAGATTGAGGAACCCGAGTCGGAAGAAAGCAAGGAAGACAAGGTGCTCGACAAAGTTGCCCAAGCCAATCGCCAACTTGATTCACGGAGTTCTCGATCTCTTTCCGGATGAGATCGAGAAACTTCCTCCTTACAGGGGGAGTAGAGTGTGAGATAGCACTAGAGCCAGGGACCAAGCGACAAGCAAGGCCCCATATAGAATGACCACACATGAACTCCACAGAGTGAAGAAGCGGCTACAAGAGTTGCTCAATCTAGGCTTCATCGGGCCTAGCGTCTCACCATTTGGGGCACCCATCCTCTTTGTCAAGAAGAAGGATGGAAGCTTGAGGATGTGCATAGATTACGGACGGTTAAACAAGCACACCATCAAGAACAAATGCGCTCCCCGGATCGAGGCGACTTGATGGATCAGCTCCAAGGGGCAAAGGTCTTCTCAAAGATCGACCTAAGGTCGGGTTATCACCAGATCAGAATAAAAGAAGAGGACATCCACAAAAGCGGCTTTGGGGACCAGGTATGGGCATTATGAATTCAACTGTAATGCCATTTGGGCTATCCAACGCCCGTTCACGTTCATGAGACTCATGAGCGACATCTTCGAAGAATACTTGGACACCTTTGTGATAGTATTCTTTGGCGACATTCGGTGTCTGATAAATCCATTCAAGAGCATGCTCAACACGTCGGGGAAGGTGCTTTCGAAAAGTTAAGGAGGCATCGGTTGTATGCTAAGTTGTCGAAGTGTCGCCGCGCCTTGAGAGAAGGAATATACGGGTCATGTGATTTCAGCAGAAGGAATCTCGACGCACCAGCCAAGATCGAAGCGAGTAATCCAATGGCGGCACCAAAGAACGTCCATGAGGTCGAGAGTTTCCTTGGCCTAGCGGTATTACAGGAAGTTAAGGAAGAACCCAAAGATAGCAGCTCCACCGGCGGACTTAACAAAGGCGGAGAAAGTAAAAATTGGGCAGACCATTGGCTCAAGAAAGCCCAAAGCGAGGATTTGAGTTGTTGAAGGAAGCCTTGACAACCGCCCCCGTCTTGACCCTGCCAGACCCGGAAAAGGATAAGTTAGTGGCAACGGATGCAAGCAAGATAGTCACAGGTGCAGTGTTGATGCAAGAAGAGCGGGTAATAGCGTACGACTCAAGAAAAATGAACGACGCCAAACGCTGCGTTACGACGATGATCAAGAGCTGCTAGCAGTTGTCAGGGCATTGAGAATCTGGAGGCATTACCTCTTAGGGAGGAAATTCCAGTTGGACACTGATCACCAGAGCCTCCAATACGTATTCACGCAACCACATCTCAATCTGAGGCAGAGAAGGTGGATGGAATTTCTTGAGGAGTACGACTTTGAGATAGTCTACAAACCCGGGAAGCTTAATGTGGTAGCAGATGCGCTTTCAAGGCATCCACTGACAACCAGAGTGCACTGCAATGCAATCTCGACGCTCTTCAGCGATTTCGGGAAAAAGATAGAAGAAACCTTGCCAACGGATGAAGACTTCAAAGAAGTATGGGCAAGCTTGTCCAAGGAAGCGAGAACGGACAAGGAGAGGGAAACCTTCAAAAACTTTAAAAAGGAAGGTGACCTCCTATACCATAAGAACAAGTTGTGCGTGCCGGAATCATCTGGAGTAAGAAAGTTGATCCTCCACGACACCCACAACAGCCCAATAGCTGGCCACGCAGATTCATGAAGACATATTTCAAAGTGCGTAGCGGCTACTATTGGCCGAGAATGAAGAAATGATAGCTTCGCCACATCAAGGAGTGTCGGCTATGCCAGCAAGCGAAGGCGCGAACAACCCAATTCAGTGCTTTGGAACCATTAGCGGTACCAAACGCTAAGTGGGAGGTCGTCGGTATGGATTTTATAACGAGTTGCCAAGAACGGTAAGAGGTAAGGATGCTTTGATGGTCGGGTCGACAAGTTGTCGAAGATGCTTGCGGGACCACGGACACGGCTATGGGACCGCGCAAAACTCTTCACCAAAGAGATTTTCGACTTCATGGCATGCCAAGGGAAATTATCTCCGTAGAGATCCGAAGTTCATCGGCCTTTACGGCGGGATCTCTTCACAACGATTGGAACGGCTATCCATGAGCACGGCCTATCATCCCGCAGACGGATGGGCAAGCAGAGCGTGTCAATAGAATTACGGAAGACATGCTCGAAACTATGTCCGGAACAAGCGGGGGTATGTGGGAGGAATTTATTCACTTGGTGGAGTTTGTGCGATAGCACCAAGCAAGAATCATCCCAAATGTCGCCGTTCATGATCAACTACGGCTACCAATGCCTAACTCGAGACACTTGGCACAATCCCGTGTCAAAAGTGGAAGTCTCCCAACAAATGCTTGTCGACATGCGGCGGCTTCGTTAGAAAATACGGGGATATCTCCTAGCAAAGAAGGAGTCGTCAAAAGAGCATCGCCAACAAGCATCGAAACAATCGAGGCGGTTTGAAGTTGGCGACAATGTGTGGCTCAAGATCAAGGTGAGGCAGGCGAAGCTCCGCATCGGGAATTGCAAGAAACTTGCTCCAAGGTGGGCTGGACCATTCAAAATAGTCAAGAGAGTGGGTAACCAATCCTACAGATTAGACTTGCCAGCACACTTAAAGATCCACAAAGTCTTCCACGTGAGTTTGCTGAAGAAACACACTCCCAACCCAGATGAAATCCTGGACACCCCAACGATGTTGGAAATGACAGAGGAGCAGTTGGAAATAGTTCCAGAGATAATTCTTGATAAAGCATTCAAGAAAACAAAGAGATCGGAGTTCCTCCAATACTTGGTCAAGTGGAAGCACTTGCCGGTGGAAGACGCAACATGGGTACTTAAAAGAGACCTGGAAAAACAGTACCCACAGTTTATGGAGCAATGGGACGGCAAAATCATCTCCGAAGAAATCAGCTCAGGCATGTCGATTTGTGTAGATTAACAGCTTGCCTAGTTAGGTATAATCTACGCATGCAACCTATGAGGTAAGGGTTGCATGCGTTGTAACCGATGATGAGATTACTACGGTGATCTCTAGGACGTGGTGTAATGTCAATGTAGGCATGACCGCGGTGCCACTTGGAAAGTCTACTTCTGTCCCACGGAAGTAGACGACCTCGAGAGAAAGAAGGTCATTGAGGAATGCACTGATAGGAAAAGCACCTCTAGCCCCATATATGTTTTGATAGGAGGAATCTGGCCTTCACGCCCCATATACGGGAAGGACCTATCCTCCACGCTGGGAAACTAAAGGTGTAGGCATGAGTGGCATATAGGCATATAGACGCTGTCTCCACGGCCATAATGGAGGAATCACCCTCTTCCTACGCCGGGAGATTAGCCATGCATCCATGTAGATAGGTGGGGTGGTCACCATATAACCAAACTTTATAAATAATTAAATATGGTACTAACGTAGTGTGACCTGCAGGCCAATAGAGCGCTCCGAAGGGCTAGGAGGTCGGACTACGAAGACTTGCAACACAATTTTGTCTAACGTGTTGCAAGAAATAAAGAGTACCTCGAAGAATAATAGTATATATAATAATTATGAGTAGTCATTGTAATAACATGCGAATAATTAAGCAATTGATTAAATAATAGTTCAATAATGTCCTGTAAATATTACCTTAAGGTAATTCTAATAAATGTATAAATGTAATCATAAGTATATCGTATGCATGAGGTTGATTGGAGGTTAAGTAGATCCCAAGGTGGAGACCCACGATCTTTGCGGGACAGATCAATTCAAGGTGGGGAGAATGTGGCGTTCCAGTCGATATATCACGGTCTCAAGACGATATCTTGTCTTTGCGCCGCCACACGCGTACCGCGCCCGTCGGTCGGCGTGTACCGACGTATACCCAAGCAAGGGGCGCCCTAGGGGGCAACTTGCAATGGTGCGCACACTTAGCAATGCGCGCACCTTTAGACCTTTAACCCATTAAAGGTAGACCAAGGGTCATGGGAACCCTAAAACCTAACGGATAGCCTACATAAGGCATCAAACCCTAACATTCCCCTTTTCACCTACAGACCTTCCGAGCTCTCGAGGTCGTGGCCGAGGAGTCGATTCCAACTCCCACGATCTGCCCGTACGCCCCAGCATGTCAGATCGCCCTTCCGACCGCATCTCAGAGACATGGACGCCTTCGGATCGAGAGGAGTGAACCAGGGATCAGGTATTTGGTCGATCAAATAGCATAAACCTTACTCCGGCCTTGAACCAAAGAGGGTTTAGCCTATTAGATAAGCCCATAGCAGCCAAGTAGATCCCGAGATTGATCTAACTAAAGAACCTAATTCTATGAGATAGATTAGTCTTTATGATTTATTATGTTGATATGATGGACGGATGCATTCTGTGGACTCATTGTATTGGGAAGGGGGGTAGAGACTTAAAGCTTAGTAGATGATGCTCCTAGCTAGTCCCTCTTAGTGCATTACTAGTTTTCGGCCTGTGTACAAGAACCCCACCTGGTTGTGGGTGAAGGGACTAGACTGGCTCAGAACGAGGTTCGTGTTGACTGATCCCTCTGGTGTGTAAGGCCTACCGGGGATCAGAGTGACTAGGTCTAATGGCTTGCCACTGAGTGTGGGTAAGGCATGGGCTCGACACCCGTGGGGTGGAGTTCACCTTCCAGTGGGTTAAGTCGAATAAGGGCAGTGGCCCTCTAGTCGCCTTGGGTCAGCATGTAGATCTCGGTGGGAGCGATTCCTACCGCCCCATCGGGCCCGGGGAGATGTAACCCGGGAGTAGCCCCTTTGGCTCGTGCATCTGAGGGCTTCTGATCAGTCCCAACACTCTTCAACCTACTCTGCAAAGTGTGCACAGGAGGGGCGGATGGAGTGGACAACCCAATGCCATGTTCTTATGCCAGCCCAATCCATTGTCATGATTCTGTCTGCAAGGAACTCTGGAAACCCAAGCTTGTCAGTCCATCCCTGTGTCTGAGCCTTGGGTAGGAACCTCTTTTGTATTGTGCTGATCTTTGTCTATGCAGATGTTGATGTGCCACCCTTCGAGGTGGATATATGATGTATGTTACTGACGTGTATGTTTACGCTTTCGCAGCTAGGTAGACCCCGAGGGAGACGGGGTAAAATGACCCCTTCATTCTTCCCCACTGTGGATTCCAGATGGTCACAGTGATCTGTGGAGGGCCCTGTATCAGTATGGAGCTGGTATGGGGGATGAACTCCTGGTTGTATACGGTGCAGACATCGTATACGAGTAGGGGACGTCACATCAACCAACTGGCATATTGAAATAAGATTTCTTATTAGTCCTGGTATGCACAATATATTTTTTAACTTTACAGCTTTCCCTTCTAGGTCAAACAACTCCAAAACACCAGCACTCTCGATTCTTCTCAATTCTCCATTGTCCTCCTTCTTTTCTCTGACATTTTTTTAGCATTCTTGAACTTCCTGTCACGGATCTCTCAGCTCCTGAATCTAAGATAAGTGCATCAGTGTCAAATTTTTTATTAATCTTAGAACAAGTCTTAGACATATTTACCTCAATGTCTTCATCCTGCTCATCTTCTTCTTGGTCTGCTTCACGAGCAATATTTAGGCTAGGCTTAGCCTTGTACCTCCACCTTTTTTACCTTCAAATTTTTTTCCTTTCCCTCGTTTTGGACTTGAGCAATTTGTAGCTATGTGACCTTTACCCTCACAGTTATAGCAAACAACTTCCTTCCCAAGCTTAGGGCAATTAATTTTATGATGACCATAACTGTCACAGTTAAAGCATGGACCAATTTGTTTTCTACTAAATACTTTCTTGCCCTTTTTCTGTTTGACAAACATAGCCTCTGAATCATCTTCATCATCTCCTTTGGTCTGCTCAAATTCTGTTCTGATCATTCTAATTGCATGTTCCTTTGACTTGGCCACATTTCTTAACAAGGTAGCTAACTGTGTATTATGGGAGACTGCGCTAGAAATGGCTAAAAGCTGATAATCCTCATTTAACACAACTCCAGCTCCTTCTAAGTCAGCAATTATTGATTCAAACTTTTCCAGAAATTCAGCAATATTATCTTTCTCATACAATTTTAACTTTCTCAACTGTTTTTCCAACACATCTATTTGGGAAGAGGATTTTTGCTCATAATTGTCTAACATGAATTTCCACATTTATGCAGGAGACTTACCTCTCCTGCAGAAATGGATGTCCCCACTTTTTGACATATTATGGATTGAGCTTCCATAATTCTTGCCTTCTCATCCACACTGACCACTGGAGGAACTCTTCTTGCTGTATTAGTTCCAGAAGCAGTTCCAGCTCCACCACTTGAAGCAGTTCCAGCTCCACCACCTACAACAGAGGCTGAAGTACTTGATTCTTCTCCTCCAGATACTACTACTGCTGTATTAACCACATTAGGATCAATCAAGTACCATAATTTTTCAAATTCTAACACCTCTTGAATGCCTTGCTTCCAAACCTGAAAACCTGTCTCTCCTTTGAAGACCTCTATGGAGTTTAGAAGGTTGGCTCCAAATCGAGTAGACATCTTACTCTTCTGGATTTATTGGCTCTGATCTGTTAGAATGAGACAAACTTTTACTCAACAAAATCCTTAGCAAAGATGCCTTTTGAGTCCAAGGAAAATTACGTATTTATGAAGCAAGATTTGAAGATCATTCAATCTTAAGCATGCAATCAAATCTTTAACAACTTTCAAATAACTTCAACATTTAGACCAAGTTCTTCTCCCTTGCAAGAAAGCCACATTATGGTCAATAATTTCTTGCAACTTGATCTTCACCAAAGTTTTTTGCTGTGAAAAGAACCCGACGGAATACATATGCAAGCTTTTATGGCAAGAAACATCGAGAAGAAAAAGAAGATTAGAGAAACTTCAGCAGATAAGAATGCGGGCAAATGAGTGATGAAGAATGGATAAGCCAGTAACCTCACATTGGAATTACCGAAAAATTCGTCTTTGGCATGACCACTCCGGCCAATCAACAGAATTGGCGATCCCAAACATCCTCATTATCAGAACAGACAAGAATCAATAAAGACCGAATTTACATATATAGCAAGTCGAATAATGCAGAAAAGTGGGCAGAAATAATTATGGGCTTTTCAAAAAAGGAACCGTTGGAAAGCAAATATATCTCTGGGGAGAAGCGACATCAATATCAGAGGAGAAGCCTTATCACAATCCCACAGCCCCAGCCGGAAGGAAATCGTCACTGTACACCACTCCCAAGGCTCAATGGCAGACCACACAGCTCACAGCCAACAGAAGAAAGGGGATACAACGAGGACACCAGTGAGCCAGCAAGATCTGAAGGATTTCTTGGCCCAGATGAACAAGCAACTAGAAACCAGAATTCCAAGCATGGAGGCACTCAATACACTGGCGGAAACAGATCGCAACAAGATAGCCATATCCAGCATGGATGTCAGAATACAAGGGGTCGAGAGGACGAGCGAAGAGATGCAATGGAGGATAAACGAAATCGAGGAAGAAAAAGCCAAGATTTTGCAGAGGTTGGTTGATCTAGAAAAGGTGAATGTTGAGTTAGATGCATGGGAATCTTTTGATAAAATAAAGCTACACATCATGGAATTCGAGGAACAAAATAGGATTAAGCATGATGTTAAGCTGATAGGGATGGCGGAGAAACCTAATAAAGATACGTATCGAGTTACTGCAGAAATAGTAGAAATAGTCTTCAAAGAGCACCGAAACATAATCGCTAAGGCAGTACGCTCGGGGCAATGGAGGGGACGAGAGAGGCATATAAATCTGACGCTCATGGACATGGCGGCCAAGGAACGAATAATGCATAGGGGATCCAGATTGAGGAATGGAATCAAGGTACAAGAAGCGCTAACTGTTATGCAGCGGCAGGGGCAACACAGGGAACTGGCCAAAGCCAGGGAACTGAATCAAGCAGGAATACAGGCAGGAGTCAGACATGGGAAAGTGTACCTGCACAACCGGATCAGGGACCAGCCACCCTTGGGACAGGATCAGAACACAGGGAGATTGGAAGCCATAAGGTCAAAGGGGCAGGAAGGGGGGAGTACCAATACCCCGACAATGACAACACGTGGGTTGGATGGAGGAGCACCAGCAGAGATGACTCCCGCGGCAGGAAACGGGGGCGACGAGAAACATGTACACCAAAACGGGCATATGGGCCCGGTTTCGACGTAAAAAACCAGGGGGCCACCCAAGAGGGTAACCAATGGGCCAGAACAAACAGAGAACCTGAAGGAACAGCCCAGAGGGAAAAGGCATTGACAATATGGTACTGGAACTGCACAGGATACCCATCGGATGATGGGGAAAGGCTCGAGGAAGCTCATAACTGCGACATAATATGCCTAGTAGAAACATGGGAGCACAATGTCAAGAGACTGCCAGAAGAGGAAGGGTATCGGCTACTCACATGTTGGAAAGACAAGGATTTTAAGATAGGTAGAGGGAGTGCAGGTTTAGCATGCTATGTAAGAGAAAGTATAGCCAACAATATATGTATTTTACATTCAGATATCAATAAAAGATACATGATGTTAGGCATTCAATTGCAAAACAAAAAAGAGCTAACCCTGATTGTAGCATACTACCCGCCAAACAGTGACAAATTGGAATTAATGGACCTGGGGGAAAGTATGATGAAATGGAAAGACCAGGGACCTATGATACTGGTGGGAGACCTAAATGCCAGACCGGGTCAGGAACAAGCACAGATCATGAGCATGAACGAGGCAAATGGGCAATGGGAACACACTGTGAGATCACAGGAATGGGAAAGGAGTACAGAAGACAAGGCAGAAATTAATGCCAAAGGGGAGCTATTACTAGAAGTATGCACAACAGCAGGAGTAGTTATAGCCAACGGGGCATAGAAATGGCAAAGATTAGGGGAATTTACGAGCCAAAATACACATGGAAAAAATATAGTCGACTATGTACTACTAAACGACCAAGCAGCAACAGATATCCTAGGCTTCGACATAGCAGAATGGCCAACTAGAAAGAGGGAGAGCCATAGACCCATACAACTGACACTCAAGCAGGAAGGACAGACACAGACTGAAAGACCACGAAAGGGAAAAAGCAGAGAATTGAAAATACACTTCCAGAGTAGCCATGTGGAAACTTTCATACAGAGTGTTAAATCAAAAGTGGAGAAATGGGTATGGGAGGATCATAGGGTAGATGAGAATGGGAACATGCTCAACGATTTAATAGTGAGAACGGCAACAGACATCTTCGGGAAACGGACAAGACCCAGGAAGAACCAGGCGTGCAGGGCTTCAATGTGGTATGACGAGGAATATAAGAAATAGAAAAGAAGAGTCAGGGACCAGAAAGGCACAAAAACATATCACACAGAAAGGGCGGCATACCTAAGGTTGTTAAAAACAAAAAGAAATAGATTTTTGTTGCAACACCAATGGGGGCTGGCCGAGATGTTAAGAAAGCAACCCAGGAGGTTTTGGAATGGACTTAGAATGATGGGAGAGGAGAACAAAAAACCAGAGAATTTACAATAGGGTGCCCGAGGGATTTATTGGGAAGAATACCTTGAGAAACTATACAAGACAGGGGCTGCGCCAATACCAATACCTACACCCACTCCACATGGGACAAATAGACCGTGTTTTAGCGTGTAGGAGGTGATGATTGCCCTACACAAAATGACCAATAACAAAGCACCAGACCTTTACTGATGAGATTTCAGCTTTATAAGTCTGTGATGCACTCATGAGAAGCAGTGGCAGTGAATGCATCTAGGGAGTAAGTGAGCAGATTATGTTCTTAGTTGACACACAAGTTGCTGAAGGTTGTAAGATATGTTGCACCAAGACTTGAGCTGATGTGTTAGCCTATGAGAAGCAGTGGCAGTTGTTGCCTGGCTATAGCAGGCAACATGTACAAGGCTCCTGAGCAATATCACAGGCAAAAATTTGAAGACCAAGAATACTGAGACCAGAAGACTTGAAGACAAAGATGCTGATGAAGAACCCAAAGGATGACTTTAAGTCAAGACACAAGTTCACAACTCAAACTCCAAGGATTGAATGCATTCTCTAGCTCTGAAGGCACTTATGAGGTTTGGAAGACCCCTGTGAAGATGGCAAGCTATGATATGGTATTTATCCTTCTCATATTGTGATGATTCTCTATTTGCCTTTTGTTCCATCATACCATCATCCTTATCCTATTTTTTCACCCTCATTGCCTTTTCACATCCTATACCATCATGTATTTCATGTGTAACCATTTGTTTCATAGTTGACCTACCATTACCTAGGGCACATTTTCCAAGGAAGTTGTCAAACCTAAAAGTTGCCTAGCATCGAGCTCTATATCACCATTCTCATCTCATGCCTTGCCATTCCATTGTCACACACTTCATACCAAGTAGCTAAAGCAAAACATATGTGCTAAGCACAAAAAATACGAAAAAACACAAAGATGCCTAGTCACCATCTCCAAGTGACATGGCATGATGACTAGATGTGCATGTCATCACCACCAAAGCTACTTTGGTCCACTCATCATTTGCTACCTTCATATCTCATTCATCATGTTGCCACCTAAGCACCAAATTTCCACATCATCACATCACTCCACATCATCAAATGATGACTAGGCGAAGTTTTGACCAAACTCAAAATTGGTCAACCAAATGATCAAATTACCTTGGGAAGTGAACCTACTAGCCTTGCTTACCCTAGTTGACCTATTTTCTATCCTTCCACTACATTTTCACCTATTGCCACCTCATCATCCATTAAGGCAAAATGCCTTGTTTGACCAACACATATCACATTGACCTTGCCCAGTCATTCATCTTTTTAACAAAAAAATCAAAATATTATTTTTCCAAAATTTGGCCTTGCCATCTTGAAGCTCCCTTGAAAATATGCCACCTGGCACAAAAAATCTCAAAAAAAGACCCCATATAGACCTTCAAATTTCATTTCTTGTGAACCGTGCCCCATGCCAAAAAATGCAAAAATTTTCCTATTCTACCCCCCCCATCTATCTACCCTCTTATCCTCGCCAAGTGGCGCCCCCTCGGCATGCCAAGTCGAAAACACGAGGCCGAGCTTGGCGTGGGAGGAGACCACGTAATCAGGAGAAAGGAAAATAGTTCCCTATTTATACCTTGTCCCACTTTTTGATCTCTGCCTGTGGGATATATCATGTCGAACCCTAAAATTTGAATTTTCCAAGAAACCACCTTTCTGTTGAGCCAAACGGGGTGATCATGGCATCTGTTGGCGGTTTTGTCCTACTCCACCGAAGAAACAGCCCAATTAGACCAAAACCGTGGCATTGATTGCGAATTTGCCAAGATCTGACCGTGGACAGGGGACTTTAAAAAAGGGGTTTGTTCTACTGAATTTTTTCGAGGGCCATAAGCGGATTTGAAGACCAAGAACGTGAAGTCATGACGTCTACAGAGCTGCAGAAGATCCTCCTGCTTCGGAAATCAAAATCTGAGGCATATGTGATGAAATATCCTTGAATCTTTTGAAACTTGAAGTTTATTTTGATTGAGTTGTTCTTGGATGATCCAGTCGGACATTCTTGAATACCCTGTGTTGTGAATTTGCTGTTTTGACTTAATGAAAATCGGAATTTGGGAAAAGAGTGTGTGAAAGTATGATTGAACTCATTTTGCTATGCATTGTCATTTACAGTTTTGCATTGTCATTTACAGTTGAGCATAAAGGAATTGAGCAGAGTACAACTAGTGCTTGTGTAAATCTTTTTTAGAAAAAAGAAAAAATAGAAACGTCTTGCAGAACATGTGTTCTTTGAGAAAGACTAAAAATAGATCTCTTTTTTTAAATCATCTGTTAGTTTGTAGGCATCTCTAGTATCCAAGCAACCATCAGAGGCATCAGTAGTGAATATTGAGAGCAGAGAAAACAAAAGAAAGGGAATTGACAATTAGAGTGCAAGGACTGTTACAGGCATTGCTATTGAAACGCGGGCAATGCATGTTACAGCAAGAATTTAGGCTTTGTTTGAACCAAGTAAGCATATGCACGTGACCTACAGGAACATACCTAGGTGTGGAAATGTGTTTCTACCACAGAAGATCATTGTTTAGCATTTGGCAAAATCGAGCTCACTGTCCAGGCCATTGACCAAAAATTGACCCAGTCAGGAAGTTGAGTTGTGAGAAATCTGTAAACACCTTGCTGGTAGACTTTTCACAACAGTCTCCTGGAGTTGGCTAGCATGCTTTGATGAAGATTTCAGTGCTTTTGAAATAGATGCATGGTTTGGTGGATGTTTGAGCCGCTAGTTTCTTTTAGCTTTAGGGACTCTAGTGAATTTGGTATTTCCTTGCAAAGTCGAGATGTTTTGCGGTGCATTGATCACCTCAAGTGATCCGAGGTCCCACCATCAAAACACCTTTGTAAGGCCCCAGCTTGGAGACCACCCAGATAATCTCCAACATTTTGAGGTCCTACCGAGATATCCCTCCCGGAAATCAAGAACTCACCTCGAAATAGGAAAAAAAAAAACATGCCTCCAAGTAGGAGAAGTGAGCGGTGATCAAGCTCCGTAACCTCATCGATCCCATTGAATGCCCAGTTCAAGCAATGTACCTCCTAATTTGACTCGCCTCCCATTTTTGAGCTGAACCTACCAATTACTCCTCCTATTTTCGAGCCCAAAGATGAATGCCAATCAATTTTTGAAGACATTTGAAGACTACTACAAAGATTATGGTAATAAAAAGGTTGTAAGTTCTCTCAATTTGTGAAATGTATGAAATCTAGTGAACTCCAAGCGTGGTGTGAGCATGTTACTACTGTTATGGGTACTAATACTTATGAGAGTCTTGTGGAACAGTTCTTGAGCAGGTTTGGAAAGTCACAAGACCACAAGAGCGGCCAATGAGCTTCAAACTTTCTCATTCGAAGTGGAGAGAGCATCAACCAATATGTTGAAAGATTCGCTTTACCTTAGAAAATGCCAAAAGAGTCATATCCCCACTCCATCCCTCTTCTTTGTAGCTGCTTTTATCAAAGGTCTAGCTCCTAGGCCAAGAATTCACAAGAAAATGCTTAGGATCCAAAACCAAGAAGGTTTTGATTCCATACATAAAGCCTTTGCCAAAGCTACCTCTATATCTCAAGAGAATTATCTTTCCTACCCTGACACTTGCCATCCCCATGTTTCAGATCCTTTCTATCCTGATTATGAACAAGAGCCTGTGTATGTTGTGAAGGAAAAGAGGAAAGCCAAGGTTGAGGAAGAAGTTCAATCCAATGAATCAAAAGTCGAGATGGCCAAGATGATCGAACTATAGCAGAGTTGACTAAGCAACTCATGGAGATGAAAAATAACATAAAAACTTATCCACCCTGCATTCATTGCACCAAGAATACTCACCCTAGTGACATTTGCTATTACAGGGCTTGCTTGAAGTGTGGGAAAAAAGGTCATTATGGAAAGGTTTGCCCAAAGGTGCAAGTTCCGCAAGGAGATTGGCCATTATGAGGATAGGTGCTTAGTGAAGGAGTATTTGGAGAAACAAGAACAAGGCAAAAAGGCTGAGACTAGTGCATCTGTGAGATTCTTGGAAGAAGAAGCATTCCAGGAAGCAGTCATGGCAGTGCAAACTAGAGCTATGGCTGAGAACAAGAAGGATGCAAACTCAGGTCAGTACCAAGAGAAGGAAATTCAAAAAAGAAGATCAAGCTTATCGTAATAGCTCCTCGCCCCCGCCGAAAGATTTCGAGAAAAGATAAAGATTTGGATGACTTTGAACATATTCTTAAGAATTCTAAGATAACTTTGGATTTATTGACTCGTTGAGGATTGCTCCTAGCTATAGGCGTAAAGTGATCAACTCTAGTAATGTAGAAAACAGTTTCTTTTGCTTCAAATTGTGCCGACTCGTGAAGAGGAAGACCCCGGTGCCTTTACATGTTCAAAGAAAAATTGGTACTCATCAACTTCCTAGAGTTTTGTTAGATGGTGGTTCTTCTTTTGAATGTGATGCCTCAAAGATATAATGCAAAAATGTGGATTGAAGATCACAAAACCTTCACCAATGGTGTTAAGATCATTTTCTAATGCTAAAATCATGCCTTTAGGTGTTGTTACAGGTGTGCCAGTGGAAACTGAAGGGATTGTGGTTCAAGCTAGTTTTTTTGTAGTTGCTTTCGAGTTTGGCAACAAAGACTACCGACATCTATGACTTGTTACTTGGCAGGAGATAGATGTCTACGCTTGATGCCGACACTGTATGGTCAAAAGGAGAGTGTACCATATCCGATGGAGTTAAAAGGACAACTCTCTACAACAAGTCGTGGAGTGCTAATATCTCAGAGTTTTTGAAGAAGAAATGCTTGAACAAAGCACCATGGGATTCTACAAACTACCTCTAGCTATGGATCTCCCCGGATGAATTGGTACCCTCTTACTCTTCTAACTCGAAGAGATCACAAGAACTCCGTGTCATCCGGTTTGATGGTGGAATATCTCGTTAAGCTAGGGGTGGCATCTTCTTCTCGCTATAATCAAAGATTGTGCTAACATTGCTTTCAAAGGTTGGCGGATACATGTTGGCATAACCTCCAACATGGCTGAAAGTACAGAGCCCTTTTTGGTCGGGCTTGCAGGAAAGCTATTTCATTAGGACTAACCAAGTAACCATTTATGGTGACTCTCAATTAATATGCAGGCAGGTCAATGGTGAGTATCAAGCCAAGAACCAAGAAATGCTATTGCTTTGAAAGAAGAAGCCTTGAGCTGGTTGAGCAAATTTAACAAATGGAGTTTGAATTACATACCAAGGGATGAAAATTGTGAAGCGTGATGCCCTATGCGTAAGTGTGTTTGCTAGATTACCTTGCTGAAGGAGCTATCAAAGAAGAAGAGTTGGAACATGAAGAGATTGCACAACTACATCCCATTCGGTAATAGATGCTCAAAGAAGAGAAAGAGGTAAAAGAACCGACTATTACCAAGAATGATGAGATTAGAACTCGTTTCTAGGAGATATGTTTAAAACTCGAAAGAAGCATCATTACAAGAATTCTTTGAAGAATGGAAAGATGTATTTGCATGGGATTACACAGAGTTGGTAGGTGTAAAAAAACCGAGATATGTGAATTTGAAATAAAGATGAAAGAAGGAACTAAACCCTCGCCATGCAAAAACCGAGAAAGATAAATAGATCCTTGCTAACTTTGATCGAGAAGAATTATTAAAGATGAAAGAAGCTGAAGTTATCACCGAGATAACAAACCTCGAATGGTCATGTCATGCATAGTACCGCATTGAAAAAAAGAACAAAACTATACGATATGCATAGATTATAGAGACCTTAATAAGGCTACTATAAAAGACCAAGTATCCACTTCCCTTTCTAGAAGAGGTGCTCCACACGAATCGCTGGTAAAGAGATTTATTCATTTCTAGATGGATTTTCAGGTTTTAATCAGATTAAAATCAAGGAAGCGCACCAAGCTAAGACCTCCTTCATAACCCCTTGGGGAACCTTTGCCATGTGAAAAATGCCCTTTGGATTGATGAATGCATCTGCTACATTCCAAAGGGCTATGGATAAAATTTTTCAAAGTATGCCTCTTGATAAATTTAGGGTGTTTCTGATGACCTTTGCCTAGGGACACCGATAGAGCAACACATGAAACTTCTCGATTTGGATTATGAGGTCAGGCAGGAAAGTGGTGTATGTTTAAATCCAAAGAAGTGTATTTTTCTATGTTCAAAAGGTGAACTATTAGGGCATGAAGTATCCGCTCAAGGAATCAAAGTCTCGTGAGGGTAAGATGGAAGCACTCAAGAAAGTAGTGCCACCTAAGACTCGAGGCAAGTGAAGAGCTTTATGGGACTTACTAGTTTTTAAGAATCTATGTACCTAATTTCTCACATATTATGGGTCCTATAGCAACTCGACAAGAGTAGGCAAGTACAAAGAAACATGAGAGCAAGCATATGGAAGTAAATTGACACCGTGGTGCCAGTCGCTTTTGAGTTGCTCATAACTCGAATTTCTCAATCAGAAGCTTTAAAACCACCTGATCATAATCTTCCTTTTAAAGTTTATATAAGTATCACTAACAAGGCTGTTGGCATTTCTTTACTACAGGATCATGGCATAATAGCCTTCACAAGCAAAATATGGTCAGATACAGAAATGAGATATGCTAGATTGGAAAAAAGTGCTGCAGGAATAATGTGGTTCCTACAAAGACTTGGACATATTGTCCAACACAATGAGGTAAAGGTGCTCATGCACCAAAATCCCCTTCCATTATTATTTCAGAAAAGTCAAAGCAAAGCCAAGTTATGCAGGTGGGCCTGCAAAATTCAAGATTATAATCTTAGTATCAAAACAGTCAAAACCATTAAGAGCCCTAGTGATTATCTTACTGAGAGAGCTTTTGAATTGGAGGATTTTGAAGGATTGCAGGACAGGGAGATACCTCAGGAGACTGGAGACTCTACCAACCTTGTTTTGTCTAGCAAGATGAATGAGGATTGGCAATTTGACCTTATTGAATTTCTGCAGAATGGAGAACTGCCTAAAAACATGGATACTAAGCAAACCAGAAGATTTAGAGCTAAGGCTAAAACATTCAAGATGGTAGGAGATGTGTTGTGCAAGATTGATCATAATGGGGTGCTTTTGAGATGTGTCAACAGATCTGAAGCTGAGCTGATTGTGGAGGCATGTCATGAAGGCATTTGTGGTGGGCATTTTGCAGCTGAAACCACTGCAAAGAAGATCATCAGGTCAGGCTACTTCTGGCCAAGTTTGTTCAAAGATTGTTATGAGACAATCAAAAGATGCCATAAATGTCAAATTCATGGTAGAAGAATCCTTCAACCTGCTGCTCTCACTGGTATTGTATCTCCTGGTCCTTTTCAAATTTGGGGATTGGATTTTATAGGGCCTATATTTCCTGAATCTCAAGGTCGACATGAATACATCCTAGTTGCTACAGATTATTTTACTAAATGGGTGGAAGCAACTCCACTTAGACAGGCAAATGCTCTGACAACTGCTAGATTTTTACATGAGCACATATGCACTAGGTTTGGCATTCCTTTCAAAATTGTATCTGATAGGGGAACACAGTTCATAAATGATGTCATTAGTAATTTATTGAAAGCATTAAGGGTCAAGCATGTGAAAAGTTCTGCCTATTATCCTCAAGGCAATGGGCAAGCTGAATCAACAAATAAAGTACTGAAGAGCATTCTAAAAAAAACAGTTGAAGTTCATAAAAAGGATTGGCATATTAAACTGCATGATGCATTGTGGGCATATAGAACCACTGTGAAAAATGCTACTAACCATACACCTTTTAGCCTTGTCTATGGTGTTGAAGCTGTGGTTCCAGTTGAGCTAGAGTTGCCATCACTCAGGTTGGCAATGAAGATCCAGATGCAACTAGAGGATGCTTACAAAGACAGGTATGAGAAGTTGCTGATGCTTGAGGAAGAAAGGCTGGAAGCTGAGAATGTGAACCTGAGAAAAAAAGCTAAGGATGTAGCAGCTTTCAAAGCTGCACACAAGTTACAAGGAAGTTTCAAAGTAGATGAATTGGTGCTCAAGTGGAATAAAGCAAAGGAAGATTCAGCAGGTAAATTTGATGGCCTATGGGAAGGTCCAGTTCTTATCTTTTGCAAGAAATTGGCACAGGGAGATTGCTAGCTAATCCTATAAACACATTGCACTTGAAGAGGTATTGGGAGCAGCATATCTGCCTGATCTTATTTGAGTAAACACATTGTAGTGCTTTTAGCTAGGAAGTATATGGTAATTCTGAGCAATAGTTGTCAGAGTCTTTGTTAGTATTTCAAGTTTAAAATAATAAAAGACATAAAAAGGAAAAAAGAAAGAAAATCAAACAAAACATAGAGTTCTAAGTAAAGTAGGTTTTATTATTGAGCAGTTTACACTTTCAGAGAGAAGATGGTTGCTGATTGAAGGCCAGATTTCAAACAAATGCTGGCTCAGGCTGAGCAAGAATTTATCTTGTTGATGCTAACATTTTGCACCACTTGCCGATCCATCGATCGATCAAACTCATCAGATGTGACTTAGCCCCGCATATACATGAGACTTGTATTCTTTTTCAAATGCAGATTCCTATCAAGCAAATTATGCATCCATGGAGAAAAGTCATTTGCGAAGATACTAACAGCTTTTTAAGTGTCATTCCAGTTCATTTGTTTTCCTTCCATGTCCATCTGATCACTATAGCCTGGAACATATGACCATTGCTTCCAAATCTTCTCAAGCTGCTACCAAAAGTTGCCTCCCATAGTCACTCACCTAAAGGCAACTCAGAAACACAAGTTCAAACAAAACAAGAAGAACACCTGGCTGGCGATCATGTCAATTATTCCAACAGTTTAGAAGACCACCGTCACCAGATATTCATATTCATGGTCAAATTTTCTCGATCGAATATCACAGCCGAGGGGGACCAGCCACATCCTCTCCTTTGTTTAGCATCATGTTGCCCGGCTATAGCAAAAAACATGTACAAGGCTCCCGAGCAATATCACAGCAAAAATTTGAAGACCAAGAATATCGAGACCAAGACTTGAAGACAAAGATGCTGATGAAGAACCCAAAGGATGACTTTAAGTCAAGACACAAGTTCACAACTCAAACTCCAAGGATTGAATGCATTCTCTAGCTCAAAGGCACTTATGAGGTTTGGAAGACCCCCGTGAAGATGGCAAGCTATGATATGGTATTTATCCTTCTCATATTGTGATGATTCTCTATTTGCCTTTTGTTCCATCATACCATCATCCTTATCCTATTTTTTTCACCCTCATTGCCTTTTCACATCCTATACCATCATGTATTTCATGTGTAACCATTTGTTTCATAGTTGACCTACCATTACCTAGGGCACATTTTCCAAGGAAGTTGTCAAACCTAAAAGTTGCCTAGCATCGAGCTCTATATCACCATTCTCATCTCATGCCTTGCCATTCCATTGTCACACACTTCATACCAAGTAGCTAAAGAAAAACATATGTGCTAAGCACAAAAAATACAAAAACACAAAGATGCCTAGTCACCATCTCCAAGTGACATGGCATGATGACTAGATGTGCATGTCATCACCACCAAAGCTACTTTGGTCCACTCATCATTTGCTACCTTCATATCTCATTCATCATGTTGCCACCTAAGCACCAAATTTCCACATCATCACATCACTCCACATCATCAAATGATGACTAGGCGAAGTTTTGACCAAACTCAAAATTGGTCAACCAAATGATCAAATTACCTTGGGAAGTGAACCTACCGCCTTTGCTTACCCTAGTTGACCTATTTTCTATCCTTCCACTACATTTTCACCTATTGCCACCTCATCATCCATTAAGGCAAAATGCCTTGTTTGACCAACACATATCACATTGACCTTGCCCACCATTCATCTTTTTAACAAAAATCAAAATATTATTTTTCCAAAATTTGGCCTTGCCATCTTGAAGCTCCTTGAAAATATGCCACCGCACAAAAATCTCAAAAAGACCCCATATAGACCTTCAAATTTCATTTCTTGGGAACCGTGCCCCATGCCAAAAAATGCAAAAATTTTCCTATTCTACCCCCATCTATCTACCCTCTTATCCTCCTCCAAGTGGCGCCCCTCTGCATGCCAAGTCGAAACACGAGCCGAGCTTGGCGGGAGGAGACCACGAATCGAGAGAAAGGAAAATAGTTCCCTATTTATACCTTGTCCCACTTTTTGATCTCTGCCTGTGGGATATATCATGTCGAACCCTAAAATTTGAATTTTCCAAGAAACCACCTTTCTGTTGAGCCAAACGAGGTGATCATGGCATCTGTTGGCTGGTTTTGTCCTCCACTGAAAGAACAGCCCAATTAGACCAAAACCGTGGCATTGATTGCGAATTTGCCAAGATCTGACCGTGGACAGGGGACTTTAAAAAAGGGGTTTGTTCTACTGAATTTTTTCGAGGGCCATAAGCGGATTTGAAGACCAAGAACGTGAAGTCGTGACGTCTACAGAGCTTGCAGAAGATCCTCCTGCTTCGGAAATCAAAATCTGAGGCATATGTGATGAAATATCCTTGAATCTTTTGAAACTTGAAGTTTATTTTGATTGAGTTGTTCTTGGATGATCCAGTCGGACATTCTTGAATACCCTGTGTTGTGAATTTGCTGTTTTGACTTAATGAAAATCGGAATTTGGGAAAAGAGTGTGTGAAAGTATGATTGAACTCATTTTGCTATGCATTGTCATTTACGCTTTGCATTGTCATTTACAGCTGAGCATAAAGGAATTGAGCAGAGTACAACTAGTGCTTGTGTAAATTTTTTAGAAAAAGAAAAAATAGAAACGCCTTGCGTAACATGTGTTCTTTGAGAAAGACTAAAAATAGATCTCTTTTTTAAATCATCTGTTAGTTTGTAGGCATCTCTAGTATCCAAGCAACCATCGAGGGCATCAGTAGTGAATATTGAGAGCGGAGAAAAACAAAAAGAAAGGAATTGACAATTAGAGTGCAAGGACTCATTCAGTATTGCTATTGAAACACGGGCAATGCATGTTACAAAAAGAAGAATTTAGGCTTTGTTTGAACCA
The DNA here is from genome assembly GCA_021234155.1 of Isoetes taiwanensis. Lineage (NCBI taxonomy): Eukaryota > Viridiplantae > Streptophyta > Lycopodiopsida > Isoetales > Isoetaceae > Isoetes > Isoetes taiwanensis. Next base: position 1,563,373 of record JAJEKV010000205.1, on the reverse strand, counting down.
AGTAAGCATATGCACGTGACCTACAGAACATACCTAGGTGTGGAAATGTGTTTCTACCACGTAAGATCATTGTTTAGCATTTGGCAAAATCGAGCTCACCGTCCGTGCCATTGACCAAAAATTGACCCAATCGAGAAGTTGAGTTGTGAGAAATCTGTAAACACCTTGCTGGTAGACTTTTCACAACAGTCTCCTGGAGTTGGCTAGCATGCTTTGGTGAAGATTTCAGGTGCTTTTGAAATAGATGCATGGTTTGGTGGATGTTTGAGCGCTGCTAGTTTCTTTAGCTTTAGGGACTCTAGTGAATTTGGTATTTCCTTGCAAAGTCAGAGATGTTTTGCAGTGCAGATTGATCACCTCAAGTGATCTGGAGGTCCTGACCATCAAAACACCTTTGTAAGGCCCCAGTTGGAGACCACCCAGGATAATCTCCAACAGCAGTAGGCTTGACAACCTTGTGCATTATGTGTTTATCTGAGGTGCACACTTTGAGTATAGTTTGCTCAATGGAAAATACTTGTTGTATAAGGGAAACCTAATGTATGACTAAGGTTGCAGCATTTAAATTGAAAAATAAGTTCCAATGGTTCGAAAGCTTTATCCTAATGATGTTCCTGTGGGATATTTTGACAACAGCTTATTTTCAAAGCTTGTCCTGTGGGATATATGAAAACGTAGGAGAAAGCTCAGATAGGAAAGTAGATCGGCTCCTTAACCGCCGGAATCATGACTACAAAGTGGATATTCAATGAGAACAGCAGGAGACGGTGAAATGTGGTGATCGATCCGGCTCAGATGGGAGGAAATGCTCAGTCAACAGAGCTACAGTAATCAAGTCAATGCTCGTGGAACAGTAATCATACTTCATTGTTAAAGGTTTAAATATTTAAGGGTCTATTGTCTATGAACCATTGTGGTTTTTTTATACTTGTGCTACCTAGTGGAGATTAGGGACCATATTGTGGCTCTCTACTAGATCATCATATGCACTATATGTACTCAAGTATTTGTGAATTGCAAAAATCTTGCTAGACATTACATTCATACATTGGTGATAATCATATTATTGACTCAAAATCTATCAGTGGTATCAGAGCCATCTCAATCATGTCTAGCAGATTTGGAGCAAGTTTGCTCAACACCATAGACGTATACAAAGGTGGTCCAGGATTTCAAATATGGAAGGATGCCATAATGCATGTTCTGGATGTGGAGGAGCTCTGGGAGGTGGTTGATCCTAATAGCTCGGTGGCAGCAGATGTGCTAACTAGAACAGCTTCTACAGGTGGAGCTGCAGGTGGTCAATCTGCAGGGGGAAGCACAGGAGCTGCTGGTACAGGCTCAAGTACTGCTGGACGGGCTCAGGTATTGCTGGACGGGCTCATGAGCTGCAGGTGCAGGCTCAGGTACTAGTGCTGGACGTTCTGGAGGAGGTACCAGTGCAGGAGGAGGAAAATCATTGCAGGCTAAAGTCAAGGAGGCACAAGGAATCATAACTTGTAAGGTAAGTCCTGCTATACGCTTGAAGTTAAGATCTCTCAGTCCTAGGGAGATGTGGAAATTTTTACTTAAGCACTATGAGGAGAAAACATCCTCTCAAATAGATTTATTGGAAAATGAATTAAGGAATCTAAAGCTTAGAGAGGATGAAGATGTATCCGAGTTCTTCAACAAGTTTGATAACTTGATTGCTGACCTAGAAGGAGCTGGGGTTGTGATATCTGAGAGAAGTCAGGTGTTGCAAATTTCAAGAGCTATAGGGGAGAATGAAACATTGGCATTATTCATTAGAAATTCAAGCAGAAGTAGGGAGGAGGCAGAAGTCATGCTTAGAACTGAATGGGAGCAAAAGAAGCCAAAATGAAGAAACTCCTGAAATATTAGTAATGAAAAGGAAAGGTAAAATAATTTGCTACCACTGTCATGAGGCAGGACATTATAAAAGTGAATGCCCTAAATTAAAGAAAGAATTTAATTGCTACAACTGTGGGGGGAGAGGGCATGCAGCCTCCAAGTGCCCCACACCCAAAAATTATGGTAAATCTTTCGAGAGGAAGAGGTGAGTCCAGCAGAGGAAGAAGAGGTAGGGGTGGAGGCTATGAGAAAACATACATTGCTCAAGAAGAACCAGAGGCTAAAACTAAGACTGAAACGCAAGATGAAGATGAGGTATTAAGTGATTTTGCAGTTATCAATGAAAATGCATGTGCTAATAATGCTGATCATTTGATAGTTGATTCTGGAGCTGAAAGATCAGTAGTCAAGGATGCTAAAATCTTGAAGAAATTCTCCACTGCAAAATCAAGAAAGATTCAAGTTGGCAATGGGGCTTTGCAAGATATTCAAGGAAGTGGGCTTTTGCAATTAAAGGACTTAAATGGAAATATTGTAAATATTGAAGATGTATTGTGTGTTCCAGCAATAATCAAAAACTTAATTTCAGTAAGCCAGTTATGTGATTTGGGATATAGGGTGACATTTGAGGCTGAACAATGTAATGTTTTTCTCAAAGATGAATTAAAGTTTTATGCTAAAAGAGTTGGCAACCTGTTTGAGTTAAGCAATCTCGTACATTGTGGTGTAAATGCAATATCTGAAGTTGGTGCAGGATTATGGCATAATAGATTAGCACACACAGATTACAAGAAATTAGAAAGTCTGCACAAACAAGGTCTCATTGATTATTGTGACAGCAAAGTTAACCATATTTGTGAAGGATGTGCTCTTGGAAAATTCCATAGGCTTCCATTTGCCAAAAGACAATCTAAAACACAGCAAACTTTGGAAATAGTGCATTCAGACTTGTGTGACCCATTAAATGTGAGAGGTAGAGGTGACTACAGCCGAAAATGTAAAGCATATTGCTTGGAAAAGAAATCACAAGCTCTAAATGCATTCAAGCAATATGTGGCAGAAATGGAAAGGGAAACAGGCAACAAGCTAAAATGCATTAGATCAGACCGTGGTGGAGAGTACTTGTCAATGAAATTTAGAACATACTGTATTGCACATGGCATTAAAAGACAATTAACATGCAGATACACTCCTCAACAAAATGGGGTGTCAGAAAGGAAAAACAGAACAATTATGGATGCAATCAGGTCTATGTTGAAGGAAAGTGGCTTACCAAATAGTCTTTGGGTGGAAGCTTTGCAAACTGCCATAGAAATTCAGAACATTCTTCCTTCCTCCACTCTTCATGGAAATATACCAAACATTGTATGGAATCCTAAAGGAAAAATAGATTACATGAAATATAAAGTTTATGGCTGTTTGGTATATACTCATGTTCCTTCAGAATTAAGGAAAAAATTAGACAATAGAGCTGAGACTGGATTTTTGGTGGGCTATGACAATGAAGCTAAAGGATATAGAGTATATAATCCAGAAACAAAGGCCATTATTGTCAGTCGAGATGTTCTATTCAATGAGGGTGTATTATACAAACACAGGTACAGAAAAGGGATAAAATTAGTACCTAAAATTACTGAGCAAATGGCTAAATTTGAAACTGATGAGACAGATGATTCAGATGAGATTGAACAGGCTGTTCATAGTGAAGAAAATGAGCAGAACACTCTGGAAAAAGCAATAGAAGAAGAGAGTCAAGTACCTGCAGTAGAAATTGAACACCAAATCCCTGAGATAGTACAAGAACCAAGACAAGAAATGCATGAACCAATCAAGATTAGAAGGAAAAGGAAAACACAAGCAGAAAAATTAGTTGAAGAAGCAAAGTTAGAAGATAAACCTTATGGCAGAAACTAGTAATGGTGCCCAGCGTTGCTGGGCAAACGTTGGGAACCTGTCAACGATACATGGTCTTTATTGACATGAGGCATTTTCTCACACATGCAATGATTTGCTATGACCAAATGCATGTTAAAGCAAAAGGACCATATAGTAACGGTGCCTAGAAAAAAACCTAAATGGTGAGATAAGTCGGTGTACTTAGTGTTGGGCTAAAGTTGGAAAAAAACGTAAATCGTGCCTAGCAAAAACCTAAATAGTGAGATAAATTGGCGTAGTTAGAGTTGGACTAAAGTTGGAAACTTATAATTGGAATTTTGTGTGCATTGTCCTTTAGATTGTTGAGAACTATGTTATGTTCCCAAATATCTAAATTTATATTTTAGCATACGTTAGAACTATGGAATGCTGTGTTTTTGCTGTGTTATTGATGCGTTGTAGAGGTCATTTGATAATTTCTTACATTGAATTGTGGCTTTTTCTGCTCTTATGGCGGAGTTGTTCAACCCTTTTAAATTTGAAAGTTGAATCAGCTATGCTTTCTAAACAATTTCACATGGTCTATAAGAAATAAACAGGAAGGTATTATCTGTTCAATGGGGTCCTCTTAGCAAGTTGGAGCACTCTTACTGGTGAGAAAGTACTGTCAACCTCAAATCTTCTGAACATGTAAACAGTTTAATGCCATGTGCCTTTGAATATAACCATCAGTGTACGCAGATAGTCTTGGCCGTTGGAAACAAATAGCAAACGGACATGGGACAAACTTGCCAAGCTTTGCAAGCTTTTTCTTAAAGGTCTGCTACCAATCTTGGAGATTGGCTTTCAAGTCATTACATAATTCTGTCACCAACTTCTTTATGAATGTTGATCTTGGATTTATCCATCTTCTTTTCTCTGAAATATGACTTTTGCTTTTGTTAAACTTTCATCAATGGCATCACAAAACTCTGGCATAGCTGACTTCATCCCAAAACCCAAAAATCCTGAGCTTTTGGATCTTGTTATACAATCAGAGCTTTGTGAACCGTACTCTTCAAATGATCAAAAGAAGATGCACGTATTGCAGGGATGAAGACATCTGTCTATCTTAGAAAATGAAATTTCTGAAATTGAATGTACAATTTACAAATGCATCTGTAGGATCCAGCAAATAGCAAACAATAAGATACAATCAAATTCTTCCCTGATTGCACTTGAAAGTTTGAAAAAATCAGACAATACCCGAAGTACGCAAATTTGTTTACATGTTTCCATACATCTTCAAGTAAGAACATGCAGCGCATTCATCTGCAATGCATATAAAAGTAACAAAATGAATTCCATTCAATACTGTCTTACCCCAGTGAATAAGCTGAGCAACATTTTCTTCATGATGGCTTCATAACCCAGTCCTTGTTCTGCAGGTGCAGCAATCATACTGCTCCATGATAGCACATCATGCAAACACACAATTTCGATAATGTAGCAGCATCATCTGGGCTCCTGTACTTGACAAATAATGAATATCTGTGACATGCAAGCAGTTCCACAATATTATCTACTGCACACTTAATTCAAAAGCACCTCTAACCTGAGAATGATTTAGATTCTTGCTGTGGAAGTTCAAGGAGTTTCAGACTTCGTATAAGCAGGACCTTTCCAAATAATATAGATGCAAGCTCGGCTCCTGAGTTGCCTTACCATCCCTAATCTCTATTATAATTTCCTTCAGCCTCTGATATGAAACTTTTAAACTACGGCCACTTTGATTCACCCAATTGTGACTTTTACAATAATAAAGACCCCTGAGACCTTCATGGAATGAATTCAAAATATCTATGGCTCTGGAGATAACCTAGTGTTATAGATTCACTGATCTCCACCATAACCTTTTAACGGCAGAGTATTTGTTGAGAGATCTGTCATAGCTGTCCCAAGATGCTGGAATCCAAGGGCAAGATTTAGAAGGGAATAAAAAAATAGAGCATGGATTCGAAATAATGCCAAAAGGGCTTATCTGATAGTGCCAGCCAGTCCGCTTGCAGGAAGTCCAGTTGCCTTGCTGGATAGCTTGTAACAGAATACCGAATGCTAGCTTACCAGATTCCCTATTCCGGATGCCATAGCCAAGATAGAGCTTTCCATTTTCGAGACTCTAGATTGGACAAAAAGCAAAAAGAAATACACAACTCTTTTGGCTGCCGGACCATTCTACAACATGTACAGAACAGTGTGGAGCATCCACCTCAGTGAGTCGAGGCATTTTAGATCTATGCCCTCCGTGAAGAGAACGCCAAAAAACAAAGGGCATCTATCTGGACCGTCTAACTTCTAATTTCATCAAATCTGGGCCGTCGAAAGTTTTAGGGTTTTAGACACTAAAACTTTATAATAAAGGATGAGCAAGGCAAAAGCAGACGTATTGAAGCAGTAGAGCATGAACAAATAATGGCAATCCTAGAAGATGAAATTATACCACAAACTTTTGAAGAGGTCTTGGAGAGTACAGACAAAGAAAAATGGATGGCAGCTATGAGAGATGAGCTTAAATCATTTGAAGACACCAAAACATATGAATTAGTAAAATCTGATGGAAAGCAGAATATCATAGGGAGTAAATGGCTTTACAAAATTAAGAGTAATCCAGATGGCAGCAAGAAATTCAAGGCAAGATTAGTAGCTCAAGGGTTCACTCAGAAAAAAGGCAGAGATTATGATGAAACCTACTCACCCATAGTAAAACTCACAAGCATCAGAATTTTATTGGCCATGGCAAATGCTCTGAATTTAGAATTGCATCATATGGATGTCAAAACAGCTTTTTTAAATGCAACACTTGAGGAGGAGGCATTTATGAGGCAAGCATCTGGCTTTGAGCAAGGGAAAAACATGATATGGAAGTTAAATAGGGCAGTATATGGGTTAAAGCAATCACCAAGAGAATGGTACCTATGTATGAACCAATTCTTGCAAGAACAGGAATTTGAGAAGTTGCAGAATGATGGCAATTTGTATAGATTTAAGCAAGGAAAAGAATATTGCATAATTGCATTATATGTGGATGATTGCATTATGGTGGCCAACTCAATCAAAATCCTAAATTTATGCAAGAATATTCTGAAGTCACGGTTTCAAATGGCAGACCTAGGTGAACTAAAAAAATTCCTAGGTATAGAGGTGGTGAGAAATAGAGAGCAAAAATGGTTAAGGCTGCATCAAGAGAAGCATGTACAAAATATGCTCAATAGATTCAATCTGTCAGAAGCAAAGCCAGCAAAAATCGCAATGACTCCAGGACACAGGTTAACCTATGTACAAGATCCAACTGAAGAAGACACTGCAGAAATGGAAAACATCCCTTACAGGGCATTAATTGGATGTTTACTATACTTGGCAAATAATACTCGACCTGACATAGCTTATGCAGTCAATATACTGAGCAGGAGAAATCACAATGCAACCAGAGAACATTGGGAGGCTGCCAAACGAGTCTTGAAATATCTCAAAGGCACTCAAGGACATGGTATTTGTTTCAATTCAGAACATCTAATCATGAAATGCTATAGTGATGCAGATTGGGGAGGAGACCTGCATACAAGAAGATCCACATCAGGATATGCAATATTTCTTGGAGGAGGAGTGATTTCTTGGAGATGTAAAAGACAAGCTGCAGTAGCCATGAGTTCAGCTGAAGCAGAATATGCAGCAGCTGCATTAGTTGCCAAAGAGGTAGTGTGGCTAAGAAGATTATTAAATGAATTGTATTGTGAACAAATGGAGCCTACTGACATATGGACAGATAGTCAAAGCTGCATAGCAATTGTGAAGAATCCTGTGCATCATGACAGGACCAAACATATTGAATTGCGCATGCATTTCATACGGGATCTAGTTGATAAGAAGATAATTTGTATGAAGTATGTTGAAACAAATAAGCAGGTTGCAGACATTTTTACTAAGGCACTGTCAGAAAATAAATATGTGTGCTTTAAAGGTAAGTTAAATGTGTCTAATATACAGACTTATAAGCTGAAGGAGGAGTGATGAGATTTCAGCTTTATAAGTCTGTGATGCACTCATGAGAAGCAGTGGCAGTGAATGCATCTAGGGAGTAAGTGAGCAGATTATGTTCTTAGTTGACACACAAGTTGCTGAAGATTGTAAGATATGTTGCACCAAGACTTGAGCTGATGTGTTAGCCTATGAGAAGCAGTGGCAGTAGGCCTGACAACCTTGTGCATTATGTGTTTATCTGAGGTGCACACTTTGAGTATAGTTTGCTAGTTCAATGCTCAATGGGAAATACTTGTTGTATAAGGGAAACCTAATGTATGACTAAGGTTGCAGCATTTAAATTGAAAAATAAGTTCCAATGGTTCGAGGGCTTTATCCTAATGATGTTCCTGTGGAATATTTTGACAACAGCTTATTTTCAAAGCTTGTCCTGTGGGATATATGAAAACGTAGGAGAAAGCTCAGATAGAAAAGTAGATCGGCTCCTTAACCGCCGGAATCATGACTACAAAGTGGATACTCAATGAGAACAGCAGGAGACGGTGAAATGTGGTGATCGATCCGGCTCAGATGGGAGGAAATGCTCAGTCAACAGAGCTACAGTAATCGAGTCAATGCTCGTGGAACAGTAATCAAACTTCATTGTTAAAGGTTTAAATATTTAAGGGTCTATTGTCTATGAACCATTGTGGTTTTTTTATACTTGTGCTACCTAGTGGAGATTAGGGACCATATTGTGGCTCTCTACTAGATCATCATATGCACTATATGTACTCAAGTATTTGTGAATTGCAAAAATCTTGCTAGACATTACATTCATACATTGGTGATAATCATATTATTGACTCAAAATCTATCATTTACGGACTGACAGCCGAGTTACTAAAATGTGTAGACATAGTAATTGGGAAATGGGTAACTGGGATATTTAATGGCGCGATCCACACGTGGTTGCCGGACAGATGGACATACAACGGAGTGATACCCGTACATAAGGGAGGGAGCAGGGAAGAGCCTGGGAACTATAGGACGATAGTGAGCTCTATCTTTGCCAAGTGGTTCGGGAAAGTACTGGACAATAAACTGAAACATTGGGCAGAAAAACCTAAGGGAACAAGGGCAAGCAGGATTTAGACCAGAAAACTCAACCATAGACCATTTGGTAACACTTCGGATCTTAATAGAACAATGCAAAGCGCATGGAAAGAGGATAATATGCTGCTTTGTAGACTTTAGAAAAGCATTTGATACAGTTGCTCGGAAAAAGCTGCTGCAAAGACTAGTAGATAAGAGGGCTCCAGAAGACATGGTACGATTGTATTAGAGAGTATATGCAAAAATGGAACAGGACGGACATGCGATAGACTGTGACACATGAGTTAAACAGGGGTGTCCTCTATCCCCGACACTATTCGGCATATATATAGATGCACTGCAAGGGTTCATCACAAAACACCAAGGGGATGTAGATGCCCCCGCACTGGGGGACATTAAGGTGCCTATCATGCTATACGCGGATGATTTAAGCATGATGGCTACAAAGAGCAAGGGTATGCACAGGTTACTAGGGCTACTAGAAACGTTCTGCGAGAGGACAGGGCTAACAGTAAATCTAGCAAAAACCAAAATAGTCACGTTTGGCACCAGAAATAGACACATACCATTCAAATATATGGGGACAGAATTGGAAGAATCGGCGGAATATAGGTACTTAGAGTATGATGCACACGGCACGGGCAACTGGATCAAGGGGGCTGATGCCAAATTCCAAGCAGCCATTGGGAGCTATTTTATTATGAAAAATTTCTGTAACAGAAGCAGAATAGTTGACTGGGAGATCAAGTGTTACCTGTTTAATACAATAGTTGCGTCAACACAGCTATATGGATCAGAGGCATGGGGACCCGGCCTATCAGACAAGAAATGGGATAAGCAAGAAGGGATCTTTAGGCAATGGCATAGACAAGAATTCAGAGTACGGGCGAACACACCTCTAGCAACCATGATATATGAGACAGGCCAGAAATCAATGGAGGTAAGGGCGTGGGAGAGGACCATCCGATACTTGATGAAAGATAACAAGGGCAGTCACGCTGAGAAGCTATCAACTATCGCAATCAACGAATCGGCAAAGTCACATATCATCACAGGCAGCGGGTGGTTCAGGGAAGTGGCAGTTTGGACGAGAGAGATGGGGCTAAACTTGAGTGACCTGGTAAATGAAGGGAAATGGAATGAGGACTGGGCCAAGATAGCAATGAAAGCATGGCTAGAAAAACACAGCGGCCCCAAAACACTATGGCTAACATCAATCTTCAATCCCGAGCAACAGATAGGACAACCGATGTATAGGGACAATCTATTAGGGAAAGCAAGAAGGGACACACTGGCAAGATTTAGAATGGGGAGCCATGACCTAAGAATTGAAAAGGACAGGTGGAGAAAAGTGGAAAGAGAAAACCGGATCTGCAGAACCTGTAACACAGGGAAAGTCGAAGACGAGAGCCACATGCTCAACGAATGTACGGTGTATGGAGACATCAGAAACAAGTACAGGGATATAAGATGGCGGCAGCCGGTCCACATCTTAATGACAAGAGGGGACACAATAAAAGATATGGCAGATGCAATCAGGGATATGACAGCCGGTACATGAGGAAAGAGGGCTTCTAATATGAACCATCAGAAAGGTGGGACATTAAGGCCCGAAAAGAGCTCAGCTAAAAGCTGATGATAACGACGCACCACCGCACGGCCATGACGCCGATTATAAGCGGGGTGCCAGTATCAATAGAAAATAAGAGAAGTCCTCCAAAAGGGTTACACTGTATCAGTGTGTTGCGCTAGTAGCACCTTATGGGAGCTTGCCCATACTACATCAGTCTAGAGACCTCAGGGCACTAGGGACAAAAATTCTAATTCTAATTCTAATTCTAATTCTTTTCATGTCTTGAAAGTGGGCGATAAAGAAGATAAAACTTTGTATAAGAGGTTAAAAAGTACCCAAATTTCAGAAATATGTCATTTACAGCAGGAAGTTGCAGATAAGTATATCCAAAGACTTGAAAGTATTGGTGAAGATAAGTTATAAGAGACTCTTGTGAACATGCAGGAAGGGTCCATTCAAAGACCCATTGGTGAGACTTTATTTCAACAAGGTATTGATCAAAATCAAGTAGAGATGTTGATTTTGACATCAAGCGTGGATGGAATAAACAGAAATCAGTCCACTATGGAAGGACAAATGTATTTTGATGGTGCATTCTCTAAACTCAAGAATTATGGAGGTGTAGGAGTATTTCTGAGGCATAAGAAGAAGATTGTTACATTGAGTATGCCATGCACTATAAGCAGTAATAATGAGGCTGAATATCATCATTAGAGGTAATTTGAGATCTCCTTTTGTCCCCATAAGAATCCTCCAATAGAATGAGTACTCTACATCAAACTGCAATTAATGCAGCATTAACAACTTCATTGCTGTCGTTTTTTCCCTATAACTTTTGATCTACTCATGAAAATGCTGCGGCGTTTGTTGCATTAGATGCAGAATGAAAAGATCTTTCAAGTGATATATGGTTATGATGTATTTCAATACAAGCCATATGTGTTAACCTTAAAAAATATGGTTTTTTGCTCTTTTCTTATATATTTACATCCCAAAAGATATAACAATGGGTTGTCATTAGAAAGATCTTGAGGAGACGAATCCATTGCCACAAATAGTGTTCAAATCGGAGTTTTTGATCAAAAGTTATAGTAGAAAAATGACACTACAAAAGTTAGTTAGAACTGCATTAATTACTGCTGCCACATAATACTGGAATAAAATACACTGGAGCTCTTCTCTTATTGGACAGTTTAAAAAGCTGATGTGGCTTTTTAAGCATCCCTTAATGGGACAAAATGAGATCTCAAATTACCTCTAATGGCACTTATTCAAGGGATGACTTTGGCAAAGAAGAAGCATGTTGATTGTTTGACTATTTTTGGAAACTCTTTGTTGGTGTGTCAACAACTTATGGATCAATTTCAGGTTTTAAGTGCTAATTTTAGAGGCTTACATCAACAAGCTATGGATTCGAAGTCCTGTTTTCAGCAGTGCATTGTGGTACATATTCTAGGGGAACAAAACATGTGGCGGATGCTTTAGCACAATCGGCGATGGTGCAAGCAGCTTGGTGGCATGCACAAATTCTGGAGGATGAGGTAAATCACATCAGTCCACGTTTATCACAGTCACCGCAGTCACCACAGTCATCACCTGCACCACATTCACTACAGTCACCACATTCAGCACAGTTACCACATTCATCACTGTCATCACATTCACCACATTCATCACTGTCACCACATTCACCACATTCGTCATTGTCACCACACTTACCACATTCATTATAGTCACCACTGTCACCACACTCACCACATTCACCACACTCATCGTTGTCCACGTTCATTACAGTCACTATATTTAGTCAAGAACATCAATATTTCTCACGAAAACGAAGAAGAATTGGTTACTATTGAAGGAGATCTTACTCAAGAGGAGGAACGTGATTTGATATCTTAGAAGAATTTAGGGATGTTTTGGCAAGAAACTACAAAGAAACATTCCACCAGAGGTTGTGGTTCATACTATTAATTTGAAACAAGGATCAAAACCAGTCCAACAAGCTCAAAGGAGAATGAGTCCAGCTATAGAGGACCAAGTAAAGGCTGAAGTCATGGAGCTTTTGGAGGCGGATTTATTGTCCCAGTGCCAAATTCAGATTGGATCAGTTCTATTGTACAAGTGAGAAAGCCAAATAACTCAATCCGAGTATGCATTGATTACAGGGATCTCAACAAAGCTACCAAAAGAGAGCATTTTCCTACACCATAGACACCTTGTTGGATATTGTTGCAGGAAATCAGGCCTATTCTTTCTTGGATGGTTACTTAGGATATAATCAGATCCAAATCTATCCACCACATCAAGCAATGACAGCTTTTAGAACACCTTTTGGCATCTATGCTTATAAGGTATTACCTTTTGGCCTCACAAATGCTCCAGCCACATTTCAACGAGCTATGATCTATGCTTTTCATGATATTTTACACTTATTGAGAGCCTTTATAGATGACTTAACAGTGTTTTTGAATCCAAGAAGGGATCACTTGGATCATCTCAGAAAAGTTCTTGAAAGATGCCGATTGTATGGCATAAGTTTAAATCCTACTAAGTGTAATTTCTTCACTAGAGGAGGAAAACAATTGGGCAATTATGTTTCAGAAAATGGATTACAAGTGGATCATGGTAAGATTGCAGTCTTGAAGAAAGTAAAACCACCTACAAATGTATCACAAGTGGGAAGCTTATATGGTCAACTCAGTTTTAGTAGAAGATATTTGCACAATTTTGCTAAAGTAACCCAGTCACTTGTGGATTGTATGAAGCAAGGGCAGAATTTTAGATGGAAGGAGGATGCTCAAGAAGCATTTGAATGGTGCCTTGGACAATTAAAAGAGAGAACTTTGTTGATTCCTCCAAGAATGAGTGAGCCATTTCATTTATTCTTTACAGCTTGGGAGCAAACTTTGGCTGTCACACTATGTCAGAAAAATCAGCAAAAGCATTATGATGTGAATTACTATGCTAGAAGGTTGTTACCTCCACAAGAGCAAAAATGGACGCATGTGGAGCACCTTGGATTGGCATTGAAGTGGGCCTTGAATAAATTTAGACATTATCTTCTTCCTTCACAATGGAATTCAGCAAATGTACAGTATGTCTACATTCATATGGATGTGAACCCATTGCCATGCATTTATAACAAGACTATCCAAGATCCTAAGTTTACAAGATGGGCTCTTATCATACAAGAATTTGAGTTGAAGTATGTTAAGATAGCTCAAGGAGCTCATAATCCAAGGCCTATTTGAGTAGTGGTGCTGAAATAGAAGAGGAAACAGACCAGCAAGTAGCATTTCAGGATAATGGAGTATTACAAGGGTTCATTGAGACCGTGGATCTTTGTTATGCTAATATATATAGGTATTTACAAGATCAGACTTATCCTTCATCATTTTCAAAGCAACAAAAGCATGTCTTAGAGTATAAGCAGCTGGTTATATGGTGCATAAAGCTATTCTTTATAAGAGGACTATGGAAGGTCTCTTATTAAGGTGTGTTGCTGGTCAGCAAACTCATGATTTGTTGCAACAAGCACATGATTGTCAGGGGCATTTTGCAGCCAGAATAACAGCTAGAAAGATCCTTCATTGGGGATATTATTGGCCAACTCTTTACAAGGATACTAGAGACTTTGTTAGCAAATGTGAGAAATGTCAAAGGCATAAACAATTAACAGGCCACAATAATATGCCATTCCATTCTATTGAGCGTTGGTCCATTTCATATGTGGGTATTGGATTACATTGGGCCTATCAAACCTCCATCTTCCAAAAGTCATAAGTATATCTTGGCAGCCACATGTATGTTTACGAAGTCGGTAGAAGCAATTCTAGCAAAGCATGCTACAGCAAGTACCACAGTAAGCTTTCTTTATCACAATTTGATTTCTTGATTTGGTGTTCCAACCAGTCTTTTGTCTGATGGTGGAACTCATTTTCAAAGACACTATGAAACTGCATGAACCCCAAGTAGTTCAGAGCAGACGCATTGGTAAACCAGTGGGATACAGACCCATCTTGGTTACATTTCGAAGCACCGAGGCTAAAGATCGGGTCATGCACAATAGAGCCACTCTAAAAGGGCATAAGATTTTGTTAGACTAGGATCTAACACCAGCACAACAGGAGATCAGAAAGGTTGAATGGGCAAAGGTTAGAACTGCTAGAGATGAAGGTTTCATAGCATTTCTAGATAGAAGCGGGAAAGCTGTAGTCACAAACAAGAGAATGAAATAGGGAATACGGACCCTAAAGATCATGGCATGGAACATCCATGGTCTCAATCAAGCAAAAGTAGATGCACTGCATGACGCATGGAATACTGTTGATCTGCTGCTCCTCTCTGAAACTTGGGAACACCAGAGTAAACATCTGCCAGAAATACATGGATTTCAACTGCTAGATTCTTGCTGGAATTGGAAAGAGCCAGGGGTAGGCAGGGGATTTGGAGGTCTAGCAGTTTATGTAAAGCATCATCTCCAGCGAGACATATCAGTGAAAAAGAAACATGCTGCCAACCAATACATATGGCTCCAGATTAAAACGAAATACAAAATGTGGTACTTAGCATCATGCTATTTTGCTCCGCTTTCTATGTCTGTGTATCATAATAGAGAGTTTGATTCCGAAAAACCTCTACATGAGCTCACAAAGGATGTTCTACAATTTAAAGAACAAGGCTATGTAACTGTGGTTGGGGATTTTAATGCCAGAACAAAAGGAAAACAAACAGTCTCATATGTGAATGATGGAGATATACTTTTAGAAGAGGAAATTGCAATGGAATACGAAAGAAAATCAGTTGATAGTGTTAAGAATGCCATGGGGGACTATTTAGTGGAATTTGGCACAGTATGTGGACTTAAAATTCTGAATGGCATCAACAAATTCTGCAACACTAGCAGATCAACATGCTTAAACCATATGGGAGAAAGCACGGTTGATTACTTGCTAACATCAGAGATAGATGGAGTATATAATTTCCAACTTGGAAACAAGGTGATAGAATCAGATCACGTTCCCTTGGTCTTTGAAATAGAAGGATATATGCAGGAAGAGTTGCTGACAAAAACATGGTCACCAAAACTTAAACTGAATCATAAGAAAAGGGACAATTACAAGGCAGCGTTGGAAACAATGATGCAACAAATGTCTTGGACAGGTGAGATACAACAGATATCAAGCAAACTAATTGAAATAATGAAAGATGCAGCTATGGCAGCGTTTGGTAGCACTAGGAAAAGACGCAAAGGACGCCCTTCAAATAGTTGGTGGGACGAAGAGTGTGCTGCAGCACGCGCACAGCTCCCTAAAGGATGTATCTTGAAACCAAAATGGTATAAGAAACTGGTCCGAAGCAAGAAAAGGCTCTACATGAGATCTAAGAATGAAATGTTAGGACAGATGTTCATAGAGAATCCGAGATCCTTCTATTCCATCCTGAAAAAGAAATCCAATCAGCCAGAACTCTCAATGGAAGATTTGACCCAACTAGTACATTCCTTGTACTACAAAGAATCTGCAAAAGGGATGCCACCAGAGGCAGTAACAGAAGGATTGTTCACAATTGAGGAAGTAGAGAGCAAACTTTCAGAGATGCAGAATGGCAAGGCAACTGACATGTACGGAATCTCAACAGAGCTATTAAAGTGGGGCGGAGATGAATTGTTAAGAAATGTAACAGATCTTATTAATAAGGCGGTATGTTACGGTCTACCAAGAGAATGGAAGGAAAACAAGGTTGTACCAGTTCATAAGTCTGGCAGCAAGAAGGTGAGCACTAATTACAGGACAATTATGGTAGGAAACACCTTTGCAAAGCTTGTAGGTGGACTGTTGGAACGAAAAATTAGCATATGGGCAGATGAAAAAGGTGTGAGAGCAAAATGCCAAGCAGGATTCCGGAGAGGCCACTGCACCTTAGATCATGCTTTAACACTGAGAGTGATGATAGAGAGAGCTAAAGGTCCGAGAAAGGTGGTATGCTTGGCATTTGTAGATTTTTCTAAGGCTTTTGATACAATTCCCCGTGACAAATTAGGTACAAGGATGGAACAAATTGGGGTTCCTATCACGTTAAGAGGTGCGGTAGCAAGACTATATGAAGAGGTGATAGCTAAGATTTCAGTGGAGATGAAGTCATAGATTAGGAGCACCATCGGGGTCAGGCAAGGTTGCCCGCTTTCGCCTACATTATTTGGCCTTTACATAGATGAATTGGAGACATGGCTCCGAGATAGAAGCATAGAAGGCACCAGGTTGGGAGAATTTGTGGTACAGCTGCTTCTTTATGCAGATGATGTGGTACTTATGTCAGATAATCCGACTGGTCTACAATCTCACCTGGATGCATTAGCATCTTTCTGTGAAGAGAAACAAATGAAAGTCAACTTGGAGAAGACAAAAGTCATGATATTTGGCACAGTGCAACGTCCAGATTTCTGGTATAAAGGGGAGACTGTGACGTTGGGGTGGAGTTCACCTTCCAGTGGGTTAAGTCGAATAAGGGCAGTGGCCCTCTAGTTGCCTTGGGTCAGCATGTAGATCTCGGGTGGGAGCGATCCCTACCTGCCCCATCGGGAACGGGGAGATGTAACCCGTGAGTAGCCCCTTTGGCTACGTGCGGCGAGGCTACTGATCCAGTCCCAACACTCTTCAACCTACTCGCAAAGTGTGCACGGGGGGGGCGGATGGAGTGGACAACCCAATGCCATGTTCTTATGCCAGCCCAATCCATTGTCATGATTAAATGCGCAAGGAACTCGAGACCCAAGCTTGTCGATCCATCCCCGTGTAATGCGAGCCTTGGGTAGGAACCTCTTTTGTATTGTGCTGATCTTTGTCTATGCAGATGTTGATGTGCCACCCTTCGAGGTGGATATATGATGTATGTTACTGACGTGTATGTTTACGCTTCCAGCAGCTAGGTAGACCCCGAGGGAGATGGGGTAAAATGACCCCTTCATTCTTCCCCACTGTGGATTCGGATGGTCACGCGATGATCCGTGGAGGGCCCCATGATCGATATGGAGCTGGTATGGGGATGAACTCCCTGGTTGTATACTGGCATGGACATCGTTATACGGTAGGGGACGTCCACGATGGTATCGAGCTATGTTCTTGGAGACCAAGAGCAAAGCACCGCCATACTCCCTCAGAGCACTAACTTGATAGGATCCTTAAGCCTCGAAAAGTGGGAAATTTTTTTTCTCATTTTTGTAGTTTATGCTAAGCTAGTAACAATTAAGTGAATTGGAACTTAATAAGACTAAAAAGAATGACCCAAAAAAATCTTCCAAGTGAGGTGGTCTCACAGTTCGCGCGCCTGGTCAAAGAACTAAACTTTAGTTTTTGAGCGAGGCTAAGTCGTGAGACATCGAGCCAAGATCACTTAAACATGATGAATTTTAGAAAACTAATATGGTAAAGCTAATTCTAAGATAGGAATTAATAAGAATAGCATGATTAGATTACTTAAATTACTTAAACTTGTGTGAGATCTCACAGCTCGCGCCTGGACTAAAAACTAAACTTTAGTTTTTGAGCGAGGCACGACCTGTGAGACCAATAAGTAGAAAAGTCTGAAATAAGTGTAAGTTTTAACTAAATAGGTATCTTAGCATGTTAAATAGAACAACTTGAAGTTTGACCTAAAAATTTGCCAAGCTATAAATAGAAGTAGACCCCCTTATTTGAACATTCCCGCCTCAGAAACCAGCTCTCGCTCCCTAAGGCGATCTTTGGCGCCCGAGATCCGATTCACGATCCGTCAAACATGGCCCGAACCAAACAGACCGCCAGGAAGCCTCGTCCAGGCGAAGCTACCAGTGCCACAGGCGCCGATCTTATTCGGTAGATGCTTCGCGAGAGTCTCAGGAAAGGAGGTCAGTCATCTCCAAGTGAGGAGAGCATCTCGGAAGAGCACGATACATCCGATCTGATTGATATTTTCAATCAGCAGGCGGAGCAAGATGAAGCCACATCACCAACCTCCATGGACGAGGAGACAAGGGAGGTATACGAGGAGATAGAGCGCGAGATCTGCGAGCAGGAAAGAGAAGAAGACCCCTCGGATCCAGGGACAGAGATCCTCGAAGAGGAGGAGGACGCACATCGAGAAAGACGAACAAAGGAGCAAAGACGAAAGCACGAAGTCGAGACTAGAGCCGGCAGAGGAGGCAGACCTCGCTCGGTTTATCAGGAAATACGAACGCCGGGAAAGGAAAAGAGAAGAGAAGAAGAGGAAGAGGGAAGAAGAAGAGAAGAAATCGGCCGAGGAGCTCAAGAAGAAGAAAGGGAAATGGGTGGGGAGCCCAAGGAAGTTCAAGGACGTCCCCATGGTGAAAAAGCCCAACCTGAAGATCACCATCACTGAACAGCCACCCGATCGTCCCCCAACCCCCTCGGAGAGTTCTCGACGAAGAACTTAACCCCCAACACCGAGGGGCAGGCCCCTCCAAACCCCGACAAATTGAACACGTAGTAGCCTAACAAGTAGTGCCGCAGGAGGAGCACCAGACACAAAGAAGAAACCCTCCCCCACCCGAAATGGGACAGAAGAAGCAACCCCGGCCTGCTCGAGTCCTACGCCACGCACTCTCTGGTAAAGATCTATGAACGTAAGATGCGGGAGCACAATGCCTACATGAAGGAGTGGGAGGCATACGACAAGTACTACCAGGAGAACAGGGTGAGGGCCATCGAAGGAGGACACCCAACCAAGCAGCAGACCCTAAGACCGCCACCACCCAAGCCCAAGGTCCCGGGGTAAAGCCTCGCATTTAAGAAGCTCACAAAGAAGCAGCTCGAGCAAAGAGCACTACGGGAGATTCGGCACTTCCAGCGCAGCTACGGCCTCCTGATTCCCCGCGCCCCCTTTGCTCGGCTAGTTAGAGAAGTGATGCAGGATTTTAGGACGGACTACAGGGTCACAGATGAGATGCTACTCGCACTCCAGGAGGCAGCTGAGTAGAAGATAGTGCAGCATTTTGAAGACTCAACAGCTTGCACTGTCCATGCGAAGCGAGTGACTTTAATGAGGCAAGACATGCAACTTGCTACTCACATCAAGGGAGAACGCCCCTAAACTTTTTGTAAATAATCGAAAAATTTTTGTGATAATAGAACAATTTTGAGTGCTTTAATTGTCTGAACTTGCTTAATTAGGATAAGTTAGCAAGTTTTAGCTTTTATTTTGGTAAAATAGGACAATTGCGCATGAACGAGCGGCGTGATGTCTCACTTCAGCCTTTGACTAAAACTAAACTTTAGTTTTTGAGCGAGGCGCAAGCTGTGAGACCTTGCCCAAAACTCGTCCAAAACAGCTCCAAATCGACCAAACAAGGGGTCGATTCTACCTGATTTGATGAGCCCATCATCCTTATACCCTTAGTTTATCCAAATTGGACATGTTTTGATCAAAATGAGACTGATGTCTCACAGCTCGCGCCTGGTCAAGAAACTAAACTTTAGTTTTTGAGCGAGGCGCAAGCTGTGAGACCTCCTACCATTTCTTCACCAAAACTCGCCCGAATGATTCCCAACCTGTTGTATAACATCTTTTAGGTAATCCAGCCACGCTCAAACACTGGAAATAGTCTTCAAATTCCCATTTTGACCTCAGTATAGACTAGAATTGCCCAACCCCAGAAATTTTCCAAGTCATCCAAAAATTAGGGTTTTCCCCTTTTCTATAAATAGGTCCCACCCTACAAGTTTGCTCCTGCCTCCTTAGCCGATTTTCCAGCTCCCTGAAGCGCTCTTGCAACCGTTTGATACCCTCTTTCGCATTTAACCAATGGCAACCTCTGATTTCCGCCCGATGGTACAAATGCAAATAAATATCTTTTAGCCGGGCGACATCGAACAAATTTTCCATGTCTTCGGGAAGGAGGTAGATGTCCAAGCAACTCTGCAACCACGCAACCCCAGCTTTACGATGAGTCCTGTCTGAATTCCAAGCTAGGGTAGAACCAGCACTAGTGCAGCTCCCACCTTGCATAGGGTACTTTGTTCCTAGGCAATCCCTGCAAACAACTTTAGGTGATGTTCCAAACATTGCCAAATACTTGACAAACAAGGCGCAGCGCATACCCGAGCCAATGGTCCTAATCAAGCAATAGGACCAAATATTTCTCTTTCAACACCGCCTTTGGCAATCTTTCTCACCCATCGTACGAGAACACCATGGGGAAACCTCCATTCCCCCATGGACGGGACCCATTAGCCATAGCAAAGAGAGCAACGGCGCCTCCTACGCAAAGATGAACAGAGCAGAAGGAAAAGAAGAGGAGGACCTCGGCGAACAGAATCGAGGGGAGGAGGAAGACTATGTCGAGCTCGACCAAAATGGAAGAGCGGCGACAAGCGTAACAAGAGTGGCAAGACTTTGAAAGGAGCCGCAAACTCTTAGAGTCGCTACGCCCTTGGGTTAGGCATCATCACAAGCCTAGCCCCCCATCATTGTCGAGGGCTAAGAATTTTTGCTCCTCGGCGTCCAAAACCTCCCGAGTGCGTGGAAAGGGAGTACCGACCTGAAGAGTTGCTGCACCAACTCCGAAGAATGGACCTGGACGACTTCATCATCCGAGGAGCATCTGACTTCCCGCTCCAAATAAGGGAAGCTGACACTTACACAGGAGAGTCGACTTCCGACATCCAAGCCTACAACAGCATCGTGCATGATGATGAGGCGCATAAAGGCGCCGCAGATAGACTACCGACGGAGGAAGAGTTCCTTGCCCTACAGAACGATGGGGATGCTTGCCACCTCGAACATCCTAACGGCAAGCTCTTCTACAACACTTCCCCCTGAGAGAAAAGGCGACCTCGACCCTCAGAGGGCTTCATTCTACCGTGGACTACATGTGGAACTCACCACGGTGGAGGATGATGATTTTGCAAGGTGCACGAGCTGATACCGAAAGTGGCCGAAGACCGCCCTCGCGAACGGCAATGTCGTTATGGCATTACCTTCCCCTGCTGATGGATGGAAGAATAGCGTAATTCACCGCAAATTCACCCCTGTATGCAGGAAGGAGTGTCGATGCTAATTGCGCCTTAGGATTCGGTCGGCATGCACGGTTGCCCCTCAACACCGAAGTATGCCATCCCCGGTGAAGAGAGCAAGAGCACTCGATGTTTTCGACTTATACCATACCTTACAAAGGCAAGGAAGGCTAGCAAGAACCGCAGCCCTACACCTCCGGCCTTGAGAATAGAAGAATTGGCGAGAGCCTTGCGGGTGGATCCTCAATAACGCCCTTAGGAACTTGGGTCACTCAATTAGGAACGACAGCCCAAGTGAAAAAGTTCCTAGAGGATAATCCATCCTACAGACGGCATCAAGAATAGTTAGCAATCTTGAGACCGGAAATCTTTTTGTAGTAAACATATTATATAATATGAATATAACTTCCTTTGCATTTTTAATGTTTTGTTGATATATTTTGTCCCGCAACTATACCAACAACACGTATAATGCAACAGAACAAACAAAACTAACCCGACAGCCATAACCAACTGTGTGTGCAAATAGGGAACAACGAACGGTCGAACAAAACAGGAGGCCCAACATGGACGAAGAGACTCCTGACAGGCAACCCATCCCCAGGAACCTCTTCGAAGGATATGGTCCCATGACCCCAGAAGAGGAGATGTCGCAGATGCGAATGGAGCTGGACCAGATAAAGGCCCTACTCGCAGCCCAAGCATCAGCCGGGCCACAAACGACACCCCAAAAATCGGGGAAAGACAAGAGGAGGAGTAAGAGAAGGAGGTCCCCCAGCACAGAGACCTCCGAATCAAGCTCGACCTCGGACTCTGAGTCCGAAAAAGAGCCCGAGCAGGTGCCGGACCGTAGAGACGGCAGGCAGAAGGACAATAAGATCCTCGATTACCAGAGGAAGGTGGACTCAGCACTGGGTAATGTGTGGAAAGCCCGGAAACTCGAACAATTCTCGGGCGAGAACAGATCCGGCCTTGAGGCGGAGGCATGGCTGGACGAGATGAGTGAGTATGGCAATGCCTATGGCATGAAGGACAAAGACAAAGGCAGGGTGATGTGGCTTCATCTTAAATATGGAGGCAGGTGACATACACGAGCAACAGGTTGGGCATGTCACAAGCAACAGGTTGGGATACAAGGCAAGTGACATACACAAGCTCGGAATACTTAAATGCACACATATCAAGATACAACAGGCACCTGATAGCAAAGTACAGGACAAGTTCACATCAATTAAGGGTAGAAACAGGAAGGTGGGAAAAGCTCCCCAGAGAAGACCGAGTTTGCACGGTTTGTGTAGATAAGGTTGAAGACGAATCACATGTTTTTCTGCATTGCCCACTTTATTCAGACATAAGGAGACGATTTGGCATTGATTATCCAAACTTTTACACTCTACTCCAGATAGAACCTAACAGACTAAGCTGCTTCTTTAGAGAAATTGAAAACTTTAAACATTTACATGATTGACATTGTATGTTTCTTTTGTCGCTCTATGACCTTTTAGGGTCCTAAAGAGCGTGATCAATATATTTTCATTTTCATTTTCATTTCATGGGAAAAGTAGTAGCTCAGTTAACAGAAAAGATTGGTGTTCAACATGTGCAAGCTTCTGCTTATTATCCACAGGGAAATGGGCAAGTTGAGTCTACTAACAAAATTTTGAAAGCTATCTTGGCTAAAATAGTGAAAGATAATCAAAGAAATTGGCATGAAGCCTTGACAAGTGCCTTATGGAGTTTCAGGTATACTTACAAGTTGGCTACATGATTTACACCATTTGAATTGGTTTATGGAGTGCAAGCTGTGATGCCTATTCATTTGGACATTCCTTTGTGGTTATTTGTGGAGCTACCTTATTATGAGAATTTAGGAGAAGTTCCAACTCCAAATCAAGTGCATAATAGAATGGATGAATTGCTGCAATTGCAAGAGATGGGACAAGAAGCAGCAGACTTGAATATGAGGCATAAATAGAAAGTAAAGCTTATCAAAGACAAGTTACAGGTTTTCAATTCATTTAAGAAAGGGAAATTGGTGTTGTGCAGGACCACTAAGAAGCATCTATCCAAATCTCAAAGCCCATGGGAAGGTCCATTTCTGATTGATAAAGAGGTACCAGGTGGGGCTTTCTAATTGATGACTCCAGAAGGGAAATTGTTGCCTAATCCCTATTTAAGGGATTCAGCTTTGGCATAGCTCCAATTACAGAGAATTTGTGGAGAACTTTTGGGTTACAGCAGGTCATTTTTCTATAAAAATAGATGGTGACAGTTCACTAGTATACGATCTATTCTACATCAATGGATGTGTTTCAGCGATACAAATCCAACGAGCTATGGTGCAGGTCAAACGGAGGTCTGGAACTCAAGATATAAGCTTTCAAAGTTTGCCACAATTACAGAGGCTCTGTTTCGTCACTGTCATTTTGGACCAATGTGTTTTGTCCCAGTTATTTGGATTTTAGGAGGGTAATTTCTTTCTAAACATACATGTACATGTGTCATTTGGGGACATGTCCCAAGGACCATATTAGTATGTTTTGTTTCCCACTGTGGTCGCCACTGTTGGGGTATTCGAAATATCAAATCACAGATTGTCATATATAAAAGTCTCGAGGACTTAAGGATGAAGAGATGAGATAGAAAAAAAGCTCAAGAACATCAATAAAATTTTTAAATAAAGCATGAAGACTATAGAGGATAAGCCATCTATGCATAACCTTGATAATACCATGGTTAAGCAGATTTAATGCAATGTAGGTACAACGCTTCAGGGCTTGATTTGAAGCAATACTTATTTTTGCCATGTCATTAACTATCATATTTTCAATGGCATTTTGAAACAGGCATACAAAAATGGCTGCAGAAGAGTGTTCTTCCAACAAGCAACATAAGAATCTTGTACCTGCATCAGCATCTTCAGTTTCTTGTCGTCCGGATACAATTTGACCATGATTAAACCTTCTACAAGATTCTTATTCATAAAGAAAGAATAACATCATCTACTCATACCCTATTAATCAGCTTTGGCACTATAAGCTTCTTTATGCAGATCTTATGCCAAAACAAGTGATTACTTACCTCAACATGAATGGGTTTTGAAACGATCTCTGAACCACCTCCAAGAAGTTTCACACCTTGCTTCATTCTTCCCAATTGCCCCTAGATCATATTAATTCTAGGAAATGTTGAATCTTTACATGTAGTTAATTGGCATACCGAACTTGCAAATTGTACCTATCTTCAAAGTTTTCAATCTCATAAGCTTCAAGGAATCCATAAGACCTTTATCAACAAGATCAGAAATTTTAGAAAGGTTCACTCATTGCACTGCAACGCAACAAGAAGCAATGAATTTCAACGCAAAAAGGCTTTTAAGGCACAAAAAACTTGAATTTGAGTAGAACATGAAGCTATAAAACCATCAGCAAAATCCTAAATAATAGAGACTCAACTTTGAAGAAAGTGTGCATGCCAAAAAAATCGTAGCATTATGATTCTTAAAGCCTCATTTAGCAATCTGGGTTTTCTACCACTGCGAGCTTTCAAACACTTGTGCCCACGTCTACATGTTTTTCCTTTGCCAGAACCAATGCCCATCCAACCCTTGTTTTTAGCTTGCGCAATCCAAGGTTGTCACTTAAATTCCAAAGAGGAAGAAACCCACCAGGTGGGATGATTGAATATTGCTGCGAGAATCTAGACCAATGCCAATGACTCAAATGATCCTTGATCCATTTCCCAAATATTTACCTTATTCTGCTTCAGCTAGGTCGAGCTTGCTGTGGTGACTTTCTGCTTCAGATTTAGGTCGGGCTTGCTTTGGTGAAGGAGAGCCATATCAGTAGCGGCCAACTCTACTATGGCTTGGAATCATGTCCTAAAGAAATCTATATATAGTTCTGCCATGATGATACACCACCAAGACTTGTGGCACAAGATATATGGAGATCAACTCAAATCCGGCAATTATAGAAGCGCGAGAAAAACCACGTCCATTCCCCCAAAGTCACGAATAAAACAACACGACGAAGAAGAAGGAGCGAAAAAGAACATCCGCCCATAAACTACAAAGGAAAGAAAAATAAACAAACAAAGTGAAGAGAAATGCCAATCACAAAATTCAAGTATGGTGCAGAAAGGGCGTGGGAAGGTGGGAAAGTAGGAAGACCAAACAGAAAAAGAAAGAACTTCAAGAGGAAGGTACTGACGAGAGCAACATTTGCAAAAAGGATCTCATGAAAATAAAAAAAGTCGTTTCAAAAATAGCACGTCTTTCCCAAGAATGATGGTCCTATGTTGCCATAGAACCATTGCAGTATTGGGAAGACTCTTATAACATATGGTTGAAAGAAGAGGAACCTTTCCTCCTCATCAATTCTGGATGCAATGTTAGGTGGAAGAAACCACTTGCAAGAGAAAGATGAGATGCAAAGCAAGATAAGTTGAAAAAAGGAAGCCAACAAACATTAAAAAAGAAAAAAGATTATGAAAAATAAGATGGAATATACATGGGAAAAGACCTGAGATCCCACTCGTAGCCACGAACATAGATAGAGAAGGGCATTCATGAAGAGAAGAGAAATAAAGTGACAAGTAATATAGGAATACAGATGGAAAAAAAGATGATATGGGAGAGGAATGGCATGTCAAAACACTAGCAAAATAAAAGATGTATAATGGTGTTCGACAAAGAATGAGAAAGAGAAACGAAATAAGATGAAAAATCATACGAATGCAAATGGGAAAAAACCTCCAATGCGACTGATTTGGGAGTTACAAAGCACTGCCGAGACAAATGGAGATGCCCACTTAGGAAAGAGCATACAGGCTAACCATGGAAGAAATAATATAACATGTCTGAAATGTCGACAACATAAGAAGAAAAATAAAGTTAGAGAAACTTTTTTGGAAAGTGAGAATCTAGACACCACATAGAAGAGTTTGCTAAAGGCAAAAGATCAAGAAAAACCTACTCAAGTGATATGTGCAGATAATACGTAAGTGTATTAATGTAGAAGAAAATGGTATATGAGTTTGAAGAAATTTAAGGTTAATAGGAGGCCTGAAATAACTTATAAGCGATGAAATTGAGGTTATCAAATGGAAATGCAACATACTACGCCATTTACCTGTCAAAGCATTGGTGTATGGCATCAGATATGTCAGCTCCTCTAGCTATGCCGGATTGCAGCACTTCCGTTTCGGTCTCCATGACAAATCCAGGTGTGTTTTCTTCATGTGCTTTACCTTCTGAGGTAAGCTCTCTTATTTTGCATAGCTCCAACTTTGCTGCATCCGGGGTCTCTTCCGTTCCTATTAATGCCTCAATTGGCCTCCAATTGCCAGCAAACTCTCGGCTTAATCCGTTAGCTCTTGATGGTGTACCTTCTGCCTCACTTTCTGATCTACAACAATTTCCTCCTCTTCCTTCGTCTCAGTTTGTTCCTGCTTCTCCCAACCCCCCTTGCATCCTGGTTCTGGAACCCCTAGTGGTGTAGCTCCTGTGCGTGCTATTTCTTCTGTGCCAGCAAGTGCTTCTACTACTCCTGATGTTGGGACATCAACTAATCTCGGCTCTCGTGCTCCTCATACACGCTTCAGTGATTGGATTAAGCGGGATATGTCTTCCAGTGTTAGAAGTGTCCGTGCCGATATGAATATTTTGGTTGCAAATAATAAACGCGATGTCTCGGCATATTTGAAGGAGTTGCAATCTATGGCTGATCATATGGATGTTCAGTTACCTTCTGAGGATGTTTTTTATGAACCGGATCAGTGTGCTAATATGTTTGCTAATGCTGGTGAACCTGTGATTGCAATTGATCACAACTCGCTGCAGTGTGTTCAAAATTTGGTTTCTCATGCGGTTGTATGTCATTTCACGGGCCAGTTCCTTGATCTCTGTAGGATGGATTTTTGGTTTAAGCAGCATCTCCAAAGACCAAAGTTGCCTACTTTTGAGTCCTTGAAAGTTCTTGACAAAAAGAATAATTTTTTCTTGATCATATTTGATTCTCCTGTTCCTGTGGATAAGCTTGTAGAGCGTGGAGTAGAGCCCTTATGGGGAAACTATTTGCTATATCAAGCTTATACACCTGGTTTTGCACCTAATAAGTCAAGTGCTCTCTGCATGCCTTGTTGGTTTGCTTTGGAAGACTTTCCAATTGAAATGCAAGTTCCTGAGTTCATGATGGCTATTGCTAACGGTATGGGGTTGCATCTTGCCCACTCTATTGTCAATGGTCCTCGCATTTGTGTATCTCTGCCTGTTTCTGCTTCATTACCAAAGTCTGTTATGGTTAGGAGTGGCCCTCTGTTCTTTAGATATCATCTATCTTTTCTCAATGGTCCTGAGTTAGGTAAGATGTTCCCTGATATTGATACTTTTGCTGCTTACCGCCTTGCTTCTCCCTTGAAGCCTGTTCTTTCTTCTACTGCTACACCTACTGTGACTACACATCCTTCTGTTGCTCATGTGCCTTCATATCTTCCTGTTGCGTCCTCCATGCCTATTCAATCAATCCCTTCACCTCCTGCCCAACATCAGCCATTTGATGACGAGGTGCGTCGTAGATTGCAAGTCATTCAAGAGACACAAGAAAGGCGGGAAATGATGAATGAGGGATGGCAGCGAGTCAGTTTAAAGAAGGCGGCACGAAATAAGCATGCACATGTCACACCGCGCTCTTCTGAAGGCACACATGGAAAGGTTGAGCGGAGTGGAGGCTCTCCCTTACCACCTGTGGGTCAGCATACAGAGGGAGCTGATCTAGAGTGTCCTTCTATTGGGAGGGATGAGCAGAGCGGAGGCTCTCCTTCGCCAGGTATCTTACACAATGGAAGGGTGGAAGAGAGAGGAGGCTCCCCCTTACCAATTTCCAAAACACAATGGGCAGATCTCCCACGATGATGTTGCTGAGATGGATGTAGAACATCATCATATATCTTGATGAACATACTATCTTGGAACATGAGGGGTGTAGCTTCTTCCCCATATAAAAGGAGCAGACTCTCTAATTATTTGTCTAAGTTTCCAATGGATTTTTGCTGTCTTCAAGAGCACAAGTGCTGTAAAGGTGGGGTGCAGAAGCTGGCTGCAATTGTGGGTCCTCATTACAATGTCTTGGTTGCTGCTTCTAACTCAGCCAAGGCTGGAGTTCTCACTGCTTGGAAGCCTTCCCTTAATGTTACTTTTACTCAAGTAGACAGATTTGGATGGTGGATAATAGTCAAATGGATGGATAAGGGGCAAGAGTGGGGAATTGTGAATGTGTATGCACCTAACCAGCCATGTCAGCGAGGTTCTCTATGGGCCACTTTACGGACTAAGATTATGCGGCTCGGTCATAATGTAGCATGGCTACTAGTTGGTGACTTTAATATGGTTGAGTTTGAAGCAGATAGGTGTGGTAGGGGTACACAGGTTGTTCAGGGATTTGAACGTGAGCAATGGAGGCAGCTTGTGCTGGACTGCAGAATGGTGGAGGTTGATGGAGACTAGTCTTTTACGTGGTGTAATGGCTGGACTGGACCAGTAGAGCTTACGCTCGGCATGATCGTGGGTATTATAATGTAATAGCTGCTGGCTTACTGGGTAACTTGCAAAGGACAAATATGTTGGATAGTTCCATATCTGATCACAATCCACAATGGCTTTCGATCACAGCGCCAGTGCATAGACGAGCTACAAGAACCTATTTCAAGCTTAACACTCGATATTTGTCAGACCCAGAGTTTACTAATGGCTACAGGCATGCCTGGTCCTCTACATTTTCTCGTCTTCGAGGTATGTCTGGGGACGCTTTAGCAGCAGTTAAATCCTTTGCTAAGCAGTGGAGACATAGGAAGGCGCAGGCAGCTAGAGGCCAACTACTAGCTTTGTATATGGAGCTTCAAATGTGTCGTTCACGAGCCCCTACATCAGGTATTCGAGAGAAAGAGCTATTGGCAGAAATAAGAAACATTGAGTCGATACATGCAACTCAAGCTCGCGTTAAGGCCGATTTGGATTGGTTTAAATTGGGAGATAGGTGCTCTCACTTCTTCTTTAAGGCGGCAAGGAGAAGACGTGTGTCAAGCTCCATATCTTCGCTACTTCTACCTGATGGCTCTGAAATTTCTGATGTTGCGCAGTTAAAGCAGTTTCTTTTTGATCATTTCTCTGCTTTTTTTGCTGATCAGTCTCTGCCCTTCCAAGAGGACATGCAGGAGGCAGTTTTATCAAAGATTCATCCTATTATTTCTCCACAGCAGCGTGTTCAGTTGGAATCAACTATTACTATCAATGATTTGCATTCTGCTATAGACTCTTTAAAGAAGAATAAGTGCCCATGCTTGGATGGTTTTCCTGCAGAGGTTTTCCAAGCTTATTGGAATTGGCTTGGTGATGACGTCTTCAATGCTTTCTCTGAGTTTCGCCGATTCAGGAGCTTGGATAAGATCATCAACACTGGTTGCATTTCCCTTATTCCTAAGTGCAAAGAGCCTAAAACTATCTCGGATTGGCGCCCTATAACTTTGTTATCTACGGTGTACAAGATCTTTGCTAAGGCCTTGGCGGAGAAAGTGAGGGATATCTTGGCAGAGTCTATCTCCTCCACGCAATCAGGATTTTTACCTAAGCGTTGTATTCTTGATAATGTGGCCGCCGCTTATGAGGGGATGTATTGGGCGCATCTTAAGGGTCAGTGCATTGTATATCTCAAATTAGATTTTGCTAAAGCCTATGACAGTATAGATTGGAATTTCCTACAGAAATGCCTTCTGACATTGGGATTTGGAGAGTTGTTTACTAGAGATGTTATGAAGCTCCATCTTTCTGCTCGGTCTATTGTGCTTTTTCCGGGAGAATCGTCGGCTGTGTTTCCTATTGGTAGAGGAGTTCGACAAGGATGTCCCCTTGCCCCGTTATTGTTCACCATTGTGGCAAAGGTACTGTCCCAGCTATTCTCTTCGGCTACTCAAGATGGCGTAATTCAGGGATTGACTATGGAGGATGGTTCTCAAGAAGTGTGTAATCAGTATGCTGATGATACATTTCTCTTTCTAGTGGCTGAGGATGATAATCTTCAGAATGCTAAACTTCTGCTGGACTCTTTTTCCCTGGCATCAGGGGTTCTTGTTGGGTGGCTAAAGTGCTCTGCTTTATGGACTTTGGATGTGGATGTTCCTCCTTGTGTTTACGAGTATCCGTGGAAAGTGCTTCCTCAAGGGAAGGCCACTAAACTCTTGGGCATTCCTGTAGGTATACATATCTCTACTTCAGATGCATGGGATGTTATAGTGGAAGGCCTGCGTAAGCATCTTTTTTGGTGGAATACAGCTAAGCTTTCTCTGGCAAGGCGGATAGTAGTTGCTAAGCAGGTTCTCAGCAACACTCATGTGTATATGGCATCTGCCGTGCTTGCCTCACAAACAAAGTTTCAAGAGGTTGTCGCAATTGTCCGTAACTTCATTTGGGCAGGTACTGAGACAAGTGTAGTTGTGAAGGTCGCGTGATCCACATGTATCAAACCAACATTTGTTGGAGGTCTAGGTATGATTGACTTTCATTTACAGAGTAAAATTATGATATCTAAGTTCATTTGTTGCTACTTGATGGGTATGGTACATTCGCCTGGAATGAGATTGGTTGCGCAAGCACTTAGGCAGTGTATTCCTTTTGGAAAACTGGCAATTAAGACAGTTCTTCCTTGGTGTCTCTTTTATCAGCTTCGTCCATATCCGAATGCTTCCCCCTTCTTGAAGGAATTGCTTGATTCTTGGGAGATAGTTCGTGTGCTATTTAAGATTAATCCAGGTGTATGTCCACAGGCAGGTTCTCTGTGTTGGCGGATTCCTCTGGATAACCACATGCCTCTGTGTGCTACTGTACATCCACTGACTCAGCGGCGGTGGAGGCGTGCTGGTATTCTCACAGTTGGTGCTTGGTATGAGGCAGGACACTTGTTGACTTGGGATGCTTTTCAGACTAAGTTTATGCTATCTCGATGGGACAGAACTCTGTGGCAAAAGCTGGCTGGCATTCTGCCAGACGCTCCTTCACAATCAGTTGATGTGCCTATTTGGACTGGTCCATTAGAGGAAAAATGAGATCACATTTTGTCCCATTAAGGGATGCTTAAAATGCCATGTCAGCTTTTTAAACTGTCCAATAAGAGAAGAGCTCCAGTATATCTCATTCCAGTATTATGTGGCAGCCTGTAATTAATGCAGCTGCAACTAACTTCTGTAGTATCATTTTTTCATTATAACTTTTGATCCAGAACTCTGATTCAAAAACTTTTTGTAGCAATGGGTTCGTCTTCACAAGATCTATCTAGTGATAACCCATTCATACATCTTTTACGATATAAATGTATAAGAAATAAGCAAAAAATCATATTTTTTTAAGGTTAATGCATATGACCATATTGAAATACATCATAACCATATATCATTAGAAAGATCTTTCCATTCCGCATCTAATGCAACAAACGCCGCAACATTTTGACAAGTGGATCAAAAGTTATGGGGGAAAAACAACAGCAATGAAGTTGTTGGTGCTGCATTAATTGCAGTTAATAGAGGGTAGCCATTCCATTGGAGGATTCTTATGGGGATAAAATGAGATCTCAAATTTCCTCTAATGCCCAAATTGTTAATGCACAACGTCTTGTGCATTCGTTATATCAAAAGCTAGTTGATGTTGGCATTGTCCCCCCTCGGGCTGGTTGGCAGTTCCGCATTCCCCCTCCTCAGTGGAAGCGTATGTGGTCCTGGGTTTGGAATAAATTGCTGCATCCCAAAGTTTCTACCTTATGGTGGCAACTCCTTCACAGATGTCTGCGGGTTAATGTGCTGGTTCATAAGTTTTATCCCCGCATTTCAGAACTCTGCCCACTGTGTAAGCGGCAAGTTGAGAGTATCGAGCACTGCTTTTTTCTATGTGACCAAGTTCAGCCAGTTTGGTCATGGTTACTATCTCTCTTCCATGTGGTCTTGACTAGCCAGCAGGTGCTTCTCGCCATTTATCCTTCCACTTGGAACAGCTTGCAGCAAAAGGCTTTCCACTTAGCTTCAGGTTGGTTGTTGTGGTCTATTTGGAAAAGAAGGCGAATGTATATCTTCAAGGGCTTATCAATTAATGTGGACCAACTTCTTCACGAGGCACAAGATAGATTGGTGAAGGCATACTTATGTTCTCAGCTTGCTCCCGAGAAAAAACGTTTGATTTTTGAGGAATATTTGGGTATCTTATCTTATGCACCGACAGGTGGCTGCACTCAATTATCTTTGTCTGCTGAGATTTTATTCCTGTCTCTGCATCTATGTGTGTACTTCTTTTGGAATTTTGAATAAGAGTCTGTCGTCCTTCAAAAAAAAAAAAAAAAAAAAAAAAAAGCAAACCTAAATGCAAAAAGTGATCTAGATGTACACGATCCATCATTTTAGAAGAGCATGTTAGCACTCCTATGGTTGTTTGATCAAGAGTCGAGGCTTATCCTGTAGTACATTTTCTAACTTCTTGCTTGATCATATCAATAAGAGGAGTTCATATACTAATGGTGGCTAGAAATGAAATGAAATGAAATCTTTTATTTTCCATCTACGAGAGCATCATGTCTATTAGATGTTACCCTTTTCATACATGTACAAGAATAAAAATCACTTGTCGTTTATGCCATATAGATATATTCCTAGGATGGGTCCTATGATACAACCAAGTGGCCGAGAAGTGAAGTGGTTTCTCATTGAGCTTTGTAAAACATTGAGTACAAATGGATCCCTCACTAGGGATAGATAAATTTGGAAATATGAACTTTAAATGCTCTGAAACTAGACAATCATCGAGAGCATGATGAAACTGAAGAATACAACATAAAAAATGGTTTTATCTGCCACTTGGTAGATGCAATGGTGAGAAGACCCGGTGACTGCTCCTCATCCGAAAGAAGAACCACGCCTTCTTAGGTTTTTGAGGAAACCCCAAGCAACTAGTTGAAGCACGACCCCACGCACTATGGCAACCACAAGACCTTAAACAATCCTGCAGAATCAAGGCTGAAAGAAAAATAACCCGTCAATGAGTTAGATGTCATTGGCAAGAAGACTCGGAGGTTCCAAAGCCACGATGAGAAAGAAACAACAGCCGACCAATCGGGAACCGTAGCCAAGGCCCGAGCCAAACTGTAATGATATAAAAAGATTTTAATAGCACTCGGAGGCTCCAGGGCCACGCCGAGGAAGAAACAACAGCCGACCAATCAGGAACCATCTGCGGAATGACCATCGCAGGAAAAAAAAACATCCGATTAGTGCTGCCTCAGAGGCTACATTGCCACGCTGAGAGAAAATGAAAAAGAAAGAAGCCTCGGGGGCTACAGTGCTCCGCCGAAAAAGAATAAAATAATAAGTAAGCTTCGGAGGCCACAGTGCCACGCCGATAACACATCTACACTTACAAAGAACATAGAAAAGACACATGGAGGCTGTCAGAGACTGCGAACGACCCGAGACATATAGAAAAATAGATAGAAAATGAAGATGACCAACCGACCAAAAAGGGAGCAACTTCCAGAATGGAACGGAATAAAAAAGGGAAAAACAAACATAGCCTACTACAAGAAACCATGAAGGGAGGGAGGGTGAGGGAAACTGGTAGGATAGAGAAGGAGGAGAAAACTAGCTCAAAAGAATGCCGATGAATGAAAAAGGAAGAAGAAGCAGAATAAATAGAAGATGCGAGATGAGGCGTCCCCATCCAAGGAATGTCGGTTCTATTGCTTTAACAATATAACCGTGGCATTCCTAGGATGGGTCCTATGATACAACCAAGTGGCCGATAGAAGAGGAATCCACCCAAAAAAGAACAGAGTAAACTAGACTGACAGGAGTAAAAGAAGATGAAAGGAATGAAGGAAGGAAATGGTAAATATGATGGCCAGAGTACAAGACATCATTGGAACCGAAGAGATAACAGAGATGCAAGGAAATAATGAGACAACTAGATAATAAAGCAATGGGACAAATGAGGCAGCACGGGCAGGCAAAGAGTTTCAGAATACTAGCAGAGACGGCTCGTCGAGAGCAAAAGAAACCCAACGCAACCAGAGTAAATGGGACGAAGAGGAGACCAAGGAAAATAGAGCAAAAGGGAACCAAAGAGAAGATAGACAATGATGCAAGAAAGAAGTAGAATGAGCAAGGAATCCGAAAGCCGAACGATGGGATGTATCAAAATGAAAGACACAAAGTAACAATGCAGAGAAGTGCGATTTATCTGCGTTTTGAGATTAGCAGATAAATCCGCTTCTTGAGGCTAGTTGAGAGTGCCTCCCTTGGAGTATTTATAGCCTTGTTGCATTCCTCCCATTTTCATCAGCCGTCTTTAAGCCTCCCCTTTTGTAGTCGCATGCCCCACCCCCCCCTCCCCCTCTTTAGTTTTAGCCATGTGTTCTTACCTTACGTCATTGAAGTATTCTTATAGTCAATGTCTTTGTTGTAATGTTGTTTAGCTCAGTGTTTTTGACTTCTTGATCTTGCGGTTATCTTGTACAATGGCTGGAGGCTCTCATGCCAAGCATTTTTATTGGGGCAACTCTTATGGCTTGAATGTTGGAGTTTAAGTGGGGTCGATGTTGAGGGCCCTTGCGCCATGGTGGTGGGCCCTCGTATGCCATAGATGTGGCGGCCTTTGTGCCAGGATTGGGGTCCTCGTACCACGTGTTTCCTTGTTCCTTTTGCAGGTTTGCTTAGAGATGGATGTGGAGACGTCCTTTGTGAGTTTTGCAGGAGTCTTGGCATGTTGGGGTCGTGTTGGACATTAGCAACGGAAGCCTTAAATCTTTATGGACTTATTTGAGTTTGGATCCTTTGTGTTACTTTGATGCTTTTTATATGCCCAAAAAGGCCGGTGTGCATGAGGGATTATTAGAAGTGAAATATTTTTGTACTGCTATTTTGGAAATAAAGGGGAGGGTCACATGGCTCATTCATTCACCGCAACAACATGCTGTTTGCATCTGCCTTTGTCTCAGGCTCTCAATTCTCACTCTCAATCTCGTGTCCCTTTTCCTTGCATTAAATATGGCACCGAACCCTTTCTCTTGTAGGCTATGTTTGGCTATTTGTCTTGATAGGTCAGCCTTTGCGTCGTTGCTTTCTTGCTTAGATTTCTCATTCTGTACTTGCAGGGTATCATAGTATTCTTTTTCATACTCTTGGTTGTTTAGATGTGCCCTGGTCTCTTGCTCCCCTTCGCCTGCTCATTTTCTTTGCTTTGTTGGTCTCTGAGTGGTGATATTATGCCCTTAGCTCCCTTGTTGTTTCTGCCTCTTTTTTCAGCAT
The DNA here is from genome assembly GCA_021234155.1 of Isoetes taiwanensis. Taxonomy (NCBI): domain Eukaryota; kingdom Viridiplantae; phylum Streptophyta; class Lycopodiopsida; order Isoetales; family Isoetaceae; genus Isoetes; species Isoetes taiwanensis. The sequence goes on along the minus strand of JAJEKV010000205.1, from coordinate 1,527,616 downwards.
GTTGTTGCGGTGTATTGGTTGAGTGCAACTAGGCTCTAGAAAGATGGAAAACGTACCATAAAAATGACGCACACAATGTAACAATGCAAACAAGTTGGACGGAGAACTTAGATGGAGCATGGCAAACAGGTTGAACTGAGCAAAAAAGCTAAAGTGTTACCAAGGCAATGAGAAGCATCTCGCAGACAAATACAACGAATAAAGACAGAGCAAACTGAGTATAAACTTAACGGAGCTAAGTTACATTAGATAAAACCACAAAAAGCTACAAAGCACAATTGGTAACCAATCATAGAACCAAAGGGCACCAAAAAATAATGGAATGAAAGGAGAAGGAGGATGCAAACACTATGATAGAATGGATGTAACGAAGAGGGGCTTTAAAATATAAAACATAAAACATAAAAGCCAACGGGAGTAATGGAATGGAGGATGAAATATAAAAACCAATGGCGCTCCAGGGAGAATCGAGATGGAGAATAAAACATAACAAGCAGCGAGGCAAAGGTTAGATTGAGCAAATGGGTCAATTGAAAACTAAATGGTCAACCGACCTGAAACAAAAGGAACCCATAAAGTGAAAGATAATGTGGTAAGAAATGAGGTTGCAGGAGATGATGAGACAAACAGAGAAAACAAACCAAAATAGTAACCATAAACTGCAAAAAATAAGGATAACCAATGACTGCAACACAAAGAGTGATGATAACAACTATAGCTAAAACCAAGCACACATGGACAACAAGCCACACCGAACTTGTACGGATAGCAAAAATATGTGCTAGATTGGAGAAGGATGAGCAAAGATGGAGACAAGACAATCGTATCACTAGACAAAACCAACCATCTAACTGCGTACAACGACAAACAATGCATCCCCTCAACGAAGAATTAATCTAAAAGCTGATCACAAAGAACCCCTAAAGGATATCAAGCATGACCAAGAGATGCCTAAAAACGAAAGCAGTGGATGAGAATAGCCCTGGATAAGAAAAGCTCAAGAGGGGATGGAACTCATGAAGTAAAGAGCTAACTAAAACCTAGACAGATACAAAAAAATTCATGAAAAAACAAAGGAACCAGAGCGAATAAGAATTGAAGAAAAATAGGAGAAAGCAAGACAACTAACTACCTACAAAAAAAATAGCTAGATGCTAAAAAGCTTATGAAATAACTAGACAGTAAAATCGGGGATCGAGTACAAAATATGGCCCATATGGAACATTTAATAACACAAGATTAAAGGAGCAACTGCAATAAACATGTTAGTAGAAAGAATCAACATGGAGTGAAGGGCTAATAGAAAAATGGACCACAAGAGTTCTAAGTACAACTATTAGAACATATAGAACAACAAAAGCATATTGGATATACTAGAAAAAGTGCCCAGCGTTGCTGGGCTTTCCTCGGGCATAATTAAAAGAACTAAAGATAATAATCAAAGTTTGAAAATAATAATGCACTTATGTTGTTGTTCCAATTTCAATGCAATGAGGCTTCCTGTTGATATGCAAAATCACAATGCATTTCACACGTAAACATATCACAATGCTCTACTTTGCTCATTGCCAAAAATTTGCTTTGAAATTCTACCATTTATTTGTTTTATTGGGATCTACCCTCCATTACGTAAGATATTTTTAAACTACGCTAGAAATATATTTAATTTACACGTGCAGCGTTGGCAAGTTGTAACTTGTACCTCTAGCACAAATTCCAAGGATTACGATATAAGATAATTAACCTTCATAAAATAAAATATTGGTCTCCATGGACGATAAAAACTCTATTTTATTCTATTCTATTCTTCTAATACCACCTTATTATTATTTTGTTTCAAGAATGTTGCACAAATGTTTGCAAAAATGAGAGATGCCAAGCAATGCCAAGCATCAATTGTATGTTTATATAATATGTCTTTCTATATTATAGTGTATTTTGCCGTTAATCTGCAAGGAAAATATAAATGCCTAACATTTTATATTGCGTACTTATTAAAGTACAGATAGTCCTCAACTTTTGTGTTAATATCATTAATTTTCTTAGAATTGAATTGAATTGACACATCTACAGTCACCTACCAACGACACGACCGATACCAGATGCTACCTTATATGGATTCTCCCCATGCACATACATTTGCCAAAAATAATATAAGGCTTCATTTCGTTTTTCTAGTGAACATCTTGTATTGTGTCATTGTTCAGGCTAGCACACTTAAACACCATGGCTTTTATAGTATAAGCTACCACATTTGGCACTATGCCTTCCTATTGGCTTAGAATGAACACACGCTGCAATTATAATATTCTAAAAAATCACATTTCTATGGCAAATATTGATGAGCATATTAAGAACATCTTTTAAAATTTCATATCTCTTGCACTCTTTTAAAATTTTGTATCTCTTGCAATCTGATAGGGCCTTGGCACTGAAAGATTACTTATATCAATAATACAATTCTGAGCCAGACAATTGGTTAATTGAGCCTGCTTCTGTACACCTAGAATGTGCTTCCTACAATATACAATGACTGATACCAACTTGTTTTGCATATCAATCATCATTTGCAGCTTTAATGGACTTTACAACCAACAAAAGAAGTAATCCCAGTCTCCAAGTTGCTATGAGACTAAAAGATTTGTGAACATGCGAGCACTAAAAAGGCAATATATGCAGAAAGAAAGACATGCATTAAGAGAAGTGCCACAATACGTGAAACGTATATGAAACGGTTGAGACACCATTTGAGAAGTCAAGATACATGCACCAAAGATGATCCAACTTTGCTTATGATTCCATTGCCGCAATAGCAAAAAAAGGACCCATATGCATGTAAAGGTACTTTTGTTTATTTTAACTACAATAGCCCAGACGCTATATTCTTCTTCATATGAAGAACATAAAGAAAGTAGTTTGGTATTTGAAGATCTCTCACATAATACTATGAATGGATTTTTTTTGTGTGTACTTGTCCTGGAAATATCATCATACAATGAAGCACTACCATTGAAGGCATACTGTATCTCGTTGTGGAGTAGTCTACATTGAATCAACACTTGGCACTATGCCTTCCTGCTCGCATAGGATGGACATGCTACAAATATAATATTCCAAGAATTTGCATTGCGTTTCTTTATGTATCTGAAAGGGCCGATGACTGCTTTGCGGCCGATCACAAGAGATGCCAATGCAAGAACCACATTGGCCCTTGTAACTACAAACAACAATGCACAATCTGCAAAGAGGATTACCATGCAGACTTTCACCATGCCTTCCTGCCCGCATAGGATGGACATGCTACAAACATAATATTCCAAGAAATTGTGTTGTATTTCTTTATGTATCTGAAAGGGCCGATGATCGCTTCTCTGCTGGACGTTCGACAAAGATATCACGGTCCCGGGATCGTATCTTTGTCTTTGCCGCCTCGGATCACGCACATACCGCCACTCCGACCGACGTGTACGCCAACGGATAGCCAGGTAAGTAGCCCTAGGGGCAACTTGCTAGGAGTGTTCATATATTATTAATGTGCACATGTGCACATTAATGTGGGCACACCTTTCCATGTTGGCATATTTTGCCACCTAGCCATTAAAGGCAAGTGGGGCCTTTCCAATTATCCCACATGCCAAATTGGGTAATTGGAAACCCTAGCCTAAACCCCATGTCTATTTAGGGTAGGAAAACCCTAGCTTGCTAGTTTTTCGTCCTTAGGGTTTTAGAGCTCGGTTTTGGCTGCCCCAGAGCCAAAACCGCCTCCCGTGACGCGCCGCCCAAGCTTAATTGCCCATCGGTTCCCCAAAATTCGCCAGCCAAATTTCAGATGGTTGAACTCAGGTCAGGAGGAGCCACTCAAGGATCAGGTATTTGGTCAATTAATAGCTTAAACCGTCTTCTAGTCATAGAATCAGTAGGTTTAGACTATTAAATTGCCCATAGTAGCTATCTAGATCTTAGATCTCGGACACTAACTAAAGAACCTAACTCTATGATTAGATCTAGTTCTTTAGTTCTTCTGTGATGTATTTGGATGATGTATTTACGTGAACTCCTTTGTATTGGGAAGGGGGTAGAGGCCCCAAAGCTTGTAGTTGATGCTCCTAGAGTAGCCTCTCTAGCACAATCGTAGATTCGCCCTGTGGTACAAGAGCCACACCGGGTTGTGGGTGAAGGGCCGGACCGCTAAGAAGGAGGTTCATGTTCGACTCTGAGCGATTCCCCGGTGTGTAAAGCCTACCGGGATCATTGTGACTAGGTCCAATGGCTTACCACCGAAAGCGGGGTAAGGCATGGGCTCGACACCCGTGAAGTGGTGTACACTTTCCGCTGGGTTCACCGATACACGCAAAGGGGCCCTCTAGTCACCTTGAGTCGCGATGTAGATCTCTCGGAGGGAGTGATCCCTACCGCCCCATCGAACCGGGAGGATGAGACCGTGAATAGCCCCCTTCGGCTATGCATCCGGCGGGCTACAAATGTCCCGACACTTTTCAGCCTACTCGCAAAGTGTGCACCGTGGGAGGGGCGGATGGAGGGACAACCCTATGCCATGTTCTTATGCCACCAACTCCATTGCCATGAATTCTCGCCTGCAACGAAACTCCGAGACCCAAGCCGTCAGTCATCCTTTGAGTCTGAGCCTTGGGTAGGATCCCCTATGTGATGTGCTGATCTTTGTCTATGCAGATATGAGGAGGATCATCCTTCGAGATGGTCACAGGATGTTGATGTATGTGCTACTGACATGTATGTTTACGCTTCCGCAGCTTCCCACCTTCACTCTTCCCACTGGGACTCGTTACGGGTGCAGTGATATGTGGAGGGCCCTGTATCAGCATGGAGCTGGTGTGGGGGAAGAACTCCTGTTTGTATACGGTGAGTGCAACGTGATAATCAGTAGGGGACGCCACGCGGTGGTATCGTGAGCAATGTTCTTGGAGACCAAGAGCAAAGCACTGACCATGTTCCCAGTAGTACTAACTTGATAGGATCCTCAAGCCTCGAAAAGTGGGGAAATTTTTTTTTCTCACCTTTGTAGTTTATGCTAAGCTAGTAACAATTAAGTGAATTGGAATTTAACAAGATTAAAAAGAATGAGCCAAAATTTTCCAAGTGAGGTGGTCTCACAGCTCGCGCCTGGTCGCAGAACTAAATTTTTGTTTTGAAGCGAGGCGCAAGCTGTGAGACATCGAGCCAAGAACACCAAAACATGATGAATTTGAGAAAAATAATGTGGTAAGGCTAATTCTAAGGTAGGAATTAGTTAGAATAGCATGTTTTGATTATCTAAAAACCCTAGAAATGTATGAGATCTCACAGCTCGCGCCTGGTCGCAAAACTAAACATTAGTATTGGAACGAGGCGCAAGCTGTGAGACCAATAGGTAGAAAAAGTCTGAAATAAGTATAAGTTTTAGCTAAGTTGGTGCCTTAGCATGTTAAACAGAGCAACTTGAGTTTTGACCTAAAATTCCCCAAGCTATAAATAGATGTAGAACCCCCTCATTTTTTCGTCCAAGCCCTAGAAATCCGCTCTTCCCAACTTAGGCGATCTTTCGGCGCTTTTACCCGATTGACGATCCGTAAAGCATGGCCCGAACCAAACAGACCGCAAGGAAGCGCCGCCAGCGGCCACCAGCCACCACGAGGTGGAGATCATTCGGAAGATGCTTCGTGAGAGGCTCGCGAGAGGGGGACGTTCGCCTTCGGACGAGGAGCAAGACACGTCCGATCTGATTGAGGGCTTCAACCAGCAGGCAGAGCAGGACGAGGCCACATCACCGAACTCCATGGACGAGGAGACGAGGGAGGTGTATGAAGGAATAGAGCGGGAGATCCGGCAGCAGGAACAAGCGCACTATCTCGACGCGACCCACGCAGATCCTCGAAAGCAGATGAGCAAGTGACAGTGTCCGGAGCCAAATGGTAGGTAGCGCATCTTTAGAAGGTTCATCAGAAAGTACGAGCGCCGGCAGAAGAGAAGGGAAGACAAAAAGAGGAAAAGGAAGGAAGAGGAACAAAAGGCAGCAGAAGAGAAGAAGAAAGCAAAAGGGAAGTTCGTGGCTGGCATAAGGAGAACGAAGGACTGCCCGCCAAGGAAGAGGCCGAACCCCAACATAGTCATCAAGGAGCCGCAAACCCGGACGAACCCCCAAACCCCTCCGACGACTCTTCTGAGGGAGGACTTCGACCCTAATGCTGCAGGTGGAAGCTCTTCCAAGCACCCAGCGACGAAAGCAGAAGTACCCGAAAGCAGCCGGGCACCGAAAGCAACCCCAAGAAGACCAAGTGCGTAAGCCCCCGAAAATACCCCGCATGGGATAGAAAGAAGCAACCACTACCTAATTCGCCCTGAAGCCTACGCCACCGGCTGTGGTGAAGATTTACGAGAGGAAGATGAGAGAGCACGAGGCCTACATGAAGAAATGGGAGGCCTACAACCAATACTATGAAGAAAACAGGTTAAGTTCATCGAGGGAGGGCGACCAACGGCAAAGAAACCTTAAGGCCGCCACCACCGGCCCAAGGTTCCCAAGCCGCCACCCGTGAAGAAAGCTGATAGGAAGGAAGGAGGTGGAGAGAAGAGCTGCTACGGGAGATTAGACACTTCCAGCAAGCAGCCTTCGGTCTCCTAATTCCCCGTGCCCCCTTCGCCGGGTTGGTGCGGAAGTGATGCAGCCTACGTAACGTGACTTTAGAGTCACTTGACGAGGGCCGGCGGCAATGCAAGAGGCGGCTGAGGCAAAGATAGTGCAACATTTTGAAGACTCAACAGCCTGCACTATCCACGCCAAGCGGGTAACCTTAATGCGACAAGACATGAGTCTTGCGACCCGCATTAAGGGAGAACGCCCTTAGAACTGGTTTTGTAAATAATTAAAATTTTTGTAATATAGAGCAATTTTGTGTATCTTGATGACATAAACTTGGTTAATTAGAGCAAATTAATAAGTTTTAGCTTTTATTCCAGTGGAATAGGACATTTGCAAGCCGAGAGACATGATGTCTCACAGCTCGCGCCTGGTCGCAAAACAAAAAGTTAGTATTGAAGCGAGGCGCAAGCTGTGAGACCTCGCCCAAACTTGGCCAAAACAGCTCCAAATTGACCAAATAAGGGGTCGATTCTGCCTAATTTGATGAGCCCAGCAACCTTACACCATTAGTTTACCCAAATTGACACCTTTGATCGAAATGAGACTGATGTCTCACAGCTCGCGCCTGGTCGCAAAACAAAAAGTTAGTTTTGAAGCGAGGCGCAAGCTGTGAGACCTCTTACCATTTCTTCACCAGGACTTGTCAAAGTCACCTTCAACCTACTGCATAGCATCTTTTAGGTAACCTAGCCTTGTTTAAGCATCTCATATAGTCCTCAAACTCCTATTTTGACCTCAGATAAGTTAGAATTACCCAATCCTAGGAAATTTTCAAGTCATCCAAAAATTAGGGTTTCCCCTTTTTCTATAAATAGACCCCTCATTTCTCAGATAGCACCCTACAAATCTGCTCCTGCCCTTCTAGCCGATTTCCCAACTCCCTGAGGCGCTCTTGCAACCGCTTTGTTACCCCTTCGCAATTAATCAATGGCAACTTCGATTTCCACACATGGTACAAATACCAAATGCCATTCTTGAGGCCGACGTCGACCAAATCTTCCAGATCTTCGTGAAGGAGGTAGACGCCCAAGCAACCTTGCACGCCGACCCCAAAATTATAGTAGAGTCTTGACCGAAGTTCCAAGCTAGGGTAGAACCAAATAGCTAGTGCAACTCCCCTTGTGTAGGATATTTTGTTCCTAGACAGCCCTCGCAGGCGAAAGATTAGACGATGTCCCTAACATCGCCAAATACCTCACAAACAAAGCGCACCGCACACCTCGGAGCCAATGGTCCTAATCACCAACAGACCAAGTACTTCTTTCAACACCGCCCGGCAATCTTTCTTACCCACCGCGGCCGAACACCGTGGGGAAACCTCCATTCCCCATGGACGGGACCCATTAGCCATAGCAAAGAACAACGGCTCCTCACACAAGATGAACAGGAGCAGAAGGGAAGGAAGAAGACTCGGATGAACAGAATCTAAGGAAGAAGAAGACTATGTCGAGCCTCGACCCAAATGAAGAGCTGGCGACAAGCGAGCAGAGTGGCAAGACTTCAAAGAAGCCGGCAGACTCTCGTAGTCGCCACCCCCTCGGGTTAGGCATCACAAGCCTAGCTCCCATTATAGTCGAAGGTGAGGAGTTTCGCCTCCTAAGCGACATTCAAAACCTCCCGAGTGCGTGGAAAAGGGAGTACCGACCAAGAAGAGTTGCTGCACCAACTCCGGAAGAACGGACTTGGACGACTTCATCGTCCGAGGAGAGTCCGACTTCCCCTCCAAGTAAGGGAAGCCGACACTTACACGGAGAGTTTACCTCCGACATCCAAGCCTACAAAGAACAACATCGCATTATGGAGGCGCATAAGGCCGAAACAAGCTACCGACGGAGGAAGAGTTCCTTGCTCTTCAGAACAGATGGGGATCCGCTATGCGACCTCAAACATCCTAACGGGCTAGCTCGCCCTCAAAGACCTCCCCCTGATAGGACAGCGAATTCGACCTCGAGGGGCTTCAAAGAATCCAAAGACTACGGGGAGCTCACCATAGTGGAGGTTGATGATTTCGGAAGCGCATACGAGCTGGATACCGAAAGTGGCCGAGGACCCGCCTCTCGCAACGACAGTCACTACGGTATTACCCCGCCACCGCCGATGGATGGAAGAATAGCTGTTATCCACCGCAAGTTCACCCCCGTGAGGCGCAGGAAGGAGTATCGCTGTCGATTGCACTCTCAGATTCGGGCCGCATGCGCGTTACCCCTTAATACCGAAAGTATGCAATCCCGGTGAAGAGAGCGGTAGCACTCGACGCCTTCGACTTCGCCATACCTTACAAAGCGGCAGTAAGACCGCCGCTGACAGCAGCTTTTATACCTCCCACCGCAGAATAGAAGATCCGGCAAGAGCATTACAAGGTGGATCTCCAGCCAATGTTCTTAGGAACTTGGGCCATTCAAAGGGGAACAGCCCAAGTGAAAAGTTCCCGGAGGATAATCCATCTTACCCATCAACAGAATGATTGGCGAGTTGCAATTTTTTTTGTATTAGTGTAATATAAAATATAAATATAATATTCTCTTGCACTATAAATGTTTTGTTGATATATTTTGTGTCCCCAACCATGCCAACAAACATAAGTAATGCAAGAAAGCGAGGAAAACTAACCATGTAGATATGAACCACTTGTGTATGCAAAATAGAGGCCCGAGCGCCAGAGAACGATAACCGCTGAACTTACAGAGGAATGACCCCGCCTGTGCCACGCCCGCAAGGAACCCCGCTTTGAAGAATTTGGACAAATGACCCCTTTAAGAAGAAATATCGCAAATGAGGACTCCGACCTCGAACAGATAAAGGCTTTGCTAGCCGCACGCTGTGAGCAGGTTCGGTGGTAACGCCAACCGCCGCAAGCATCAGCCCCTGAAACAGGTAGAGACAAGAAGAGGAGCAAGAGAGGAAGGTCCCCAGCTGACTCCTCCGACTAAGCTCGATTCGCACTCGACTCCGAGGAAGAAGAAGAGCGTAACCAAGACCAACAGAGGGAAGGCAGAGGAACGCACTTCCTGACCGGACGACAAAGGGACACAAGAACCTCGACTACCGTAAGAAAGTAGACTCGCGATTGGGAAATGTTTGAAGGCCAGAAGCTCGAAAGCAATTCTCAGCGAGAACAGCGTCGCATGGAGGCGAGGGCTTGGCTTGACGAGATGAGCCAATACGGCAATGCCTATGGTATGAAGGATAAGGATAAAGGCAGTAGCAACAAATAACCCCAAAGGGAGCAAAGACGCATTTGGTGGAAGGGCTATGCCAAGGCTCATGGCTTAAGCAGGATGCATGTAGGTTCAAGAAGTTTGCTAAAGCCTTCAAAGCCATTACGTCCCAAGAGAGCACAAGTCCAAAGATGATGCAAATAGCTTGGCTACAGTTGCAAAGAAGGCAACAAATCAAGCATTTAAATACACCCGAGGAATTTATGAGGCTAAGGTCAGATGTGCCAAAGTTAGGTGAGAAGCACGCAGCGGAAAGCTACATTGAAGGTCCGAATGAGGAGATCCGCAGTTTGTAAGGGCAATAAACCCGAACAAACGATCGGAAACTCCAAGGCAATAAGCTTGCAAGGAACAGACCTCGTAATAGCGGGCGCGAGGCAGCAGATACCAAGATAAAGGCAAGGCAGCAGGCAGTTTCAGCCCGAGGACAGCCAGCCCAGGGCCAGCTAGAGCCCCATATAGTGGCAATCAAGGGAAGCAGCAGGAGAAGAAGCAGGTATCTTTCAAAGACAAACAGGAAGGGGCAAACTACTCCAAAGCAGTGCGATCCTTTCTGCAGGCCATGCCCAAGGAGAAGAGACAGAGTGCATAGAAAAGCAAATTTTGTTTCGTGTGTTTCCAGCCAGCCATAGGACGCCAAACCCGCCATATGTCATGAGTGCAAATACAGCGTAGTTGGGAGATTGGGACACTTTGATCGACGACGACGGGCCAGGAGGCCCGCTGACTACATTCGTGGTGAGTGTCATATCTTTGCCGCAATAGATACAGAGCAAAGCGTAAAAGCCGATAAAAGTAATTTCCACAAGGGGAAAGGCCAAGGCCAAGTCATTTATAGTCCCGATAGATTCGGAAGTAGCCATAACTTTGCATCTCCCGTAATGGTTCAAATGTTGAAGTTGAAACCATTAAAGTCAAAGCCAAGGCCCGCTTGTCTTAGCAAGTGGAGCAAGAAGGCGATCGGCAGTAAAAAAATCAACTTTGACATCGACTTGCCGGGATTAAGATCCGTGATGGGGGCAGAGGTAATGGGCATCGGCAAATACGACTTGATAATAGGTATGGAGTACCTTGACCAGCAGGGGGCCATTATTGATTGTGGAAAGCGGAAGGTGACCTTCCCAATACCCGACGGCAAGATCATTGAGATAACAGTAAAGAAGTTGTTCCCATCATGCGGTGTATGTCTTCTAAACTACTGCTCAAGTGCATCAAGAGTGAGCAAGTAGCATACATCTTCAAGCTTGAGATTAGTGAGCCGGAATTGGAAGGAAGCAAAGAAGACAAGATGCTCGCCAGTTGCCAAGCAAATAGCTAAGTTGATCACGGAGTTCCACGATCTCTTTCCGATGAGATCAAGCAGCCCTCCTTATAGGGGAGTCGAAAAGCAGATAGCACTCTAACCGAACAAAGCCTACAAGCAAGGCTCCATATAGAATGACAACGCAGAGTTGCCGGAGCTGAAGAAGCAGCTTTCGAGCTGCCGACCTAGGTTTCATTAGACCTAGTGTCTCGCCGCTTGGAGCGCCCATTCTTTTGTCAAGAAGAAGGATGGATCTTTGAGGATGTGCATAGACTATAGACAGTTGAATAAGCACACCATTAAGAACAAGTATGCGCTTCCAAGATCGACGACTTGATGGATCAGCTTCAAGGAGCAAAGATCTTCTCCAAAATCGACTTAAGGTCGTTATCATCGATACGGATAAAGGAGGAGGATATCCACAAGACCGCCTTCAGACGGCAGATGGGCATTATGAGTTCACAAAGTGATGCCTTTCGGCTTATCAAATGCCCCCTCAACGCTCATGAGGCTCATGAACGATATCTTCGTGGAGTTCCCGACACCTTTGTAATTGTTTTCTTTGATGACATTTTGGTGTATAGCAGATCCCTTTGAAGAGCACGTACAACACTTGAGAGAAGGGTGCTAGAGAAGTTGAAGAGGCACCGCTTGTGCGCCAAGTTGTCGGCGCCACTTCGAACAGAGAAGATGGAATACCTTGGTCATGTGATCTCTCGCAAGGCATCTCGACGGACCCCGCCAAGATTGAAGCAAAGATTCATTCGGTTGGGTTTGAAAGAATGTGCACGAGGTTAGAAGTTTTCTGGCCTAGCGGTACTACTGTGAAGTTCGTGAAGAACTTTGCTAAGATAGCAGCCCCGCTAACGTACCGCGAGGGCGAGAAGGGGAAAGATTGGGTAGAGCATTGGCACAAGAAAGCCCAAAAGGGGTTTGAATTGTTGAAAGAAGCTCTGACGACAGCCCCTGTCCTGACCTTGCCGGACCCGGAGAAAGATAAGCTTGTAGCAACAGACGCGAGTAAGATAGCTACAAAAAGGTTTATGCAAGAAGAGCGGTGGTAGCCTATGATTCCGTAAAGATGAACGACGCCGAGACGCCGCTACCCAACGCACGATCGTGAATTGCTTAAGCGTTGTCGTGGCATTAAGAATATGGAGGCACTATCTCTTGGGAAGGAAGTTCCAATTGGATACCGACCATCAGAGCCTCCAATATGTATTCACGCAACCACACCTTAATCTGAGGCAGCGGAGATGGATGGAGTTCCTCGAGGAATATGACTTTGATATAGTCTACAAGCCGGGGAAGCTCAATGTGGTAGCAGATGCGCTTTCAAGGCATCCCCTGACAACTAGAGTGCATTGCAATGCAATTTCGACGCTCTCCAGCGACTTTGGTAAGAAGATTGAGGAGTCCTTGCCAATGGATGTAGACTTCAGAGAAGTATGGGCAAGCCTCTCTAGGGAGGCTAGAACAGATAAAGAGCGGGAAGCCTTCAAGCATTTTAAGAAGGAGGGCAACCTATTATATCATAAGGATAAGTTGTGCGTACCAGAGTCATCAGGGGTAAGGAAATTGATCCTCCACGACACGCACAACAGCCCAATAGCTGGCCATGCGGGATTCATGAAAACATATTTCAAAGTGCGCAGCAGCTATTATTGGCCAGGAATGAAGAAGCAAATAGCTCGCTACATCAAGGAATGTCAGCTATGCCAGCAGACGAAGGCGGAGCAGCTTCGAATTCCAGGGGCATTAGAGCCATTAGCGGTGGGGTAAAAGCATGTTAGGGTGTACCACTTTTGGAACCTGCAAAAGTACATACACTAGGTACTTCAGAACTGGGTACTTTCTCATTTTTCTTTTCATTAAAACTAGTACAAAAGTCCAAAATAAAAGTCAAGGACGTGTTAATATTTAAAGGTAAGATAAATATAATGCTATCTAAGCCCAAAATATATATAAAAGTTCTAAAATGTACCTTTTATTGACATATTACACAGGTACCCAGTACCCAGTCCTGGGTACCTTTTTAGGTACTTTTTTAGTCACTAAATAATACTTTTTAAGGGACACCCTAACATGCTTTCACCCGGTGCCAAATGCTAAGTGGGAGGTAATCAGCATGGATTTCATCACAGGACTCCCAAGAACAGCGAGAGGCAAGGATGCCTTGATGGTAGTGGTCGACAAGTTGTCGAAGATGGCACATTTTGTGCCTTGCAGGACCACAGATACAGCTATGGATACAGCAAAGCTCTTCACCAAAGAGATCTTCAGGCTTCATGGCATGCCAAGGGAGATTATCTCCGACAGGGATCCGAAGTTCATGAGTGCCTTTTGGCAAGACCTCTTTGCGACGATTCAGACCAAGCTATCCATGAGCACGGCGTATCATCCTCAGACGGATGGCCAGACGGAGCGGACCAACAGGATCTTAGAAGACATGCTACGAAACTATGTCTGGAATAAGCAAAGTATGTGGGAAGAATTTATTCACTTGGTGGAGTTTGCATACAATAGCACCAAGCAGGAATCGTCCCAAATGTCGCCATTTATGATCAATTATGGCTATCGATTACTAACTCCGACACTTGGCACAACCCCGTGTCAAAAGTAGAAGTTTCAGCCAGATGTTGGCCGATATGCGCGGCAGCCGTGGAAGAAGTTCGAGGTTATCCGCTAGCGGCAAAAGAAGTCGTCAAGAGCATCGCCGACAAGCATCGTCTGACCGAGAGTTCAAAGTTGGAGATGATGTATGGCTCAAGATAAAGGTGAAGCAGCGGCTCTCGATTGGCAATTGCAAGAAGCTTGCTCCAAGGTGGGCTGGACCCTTCGAATAATCAAGAGAGTAGGTAATCAATCCTACAAGTTGGAATTGCCAAAGACACCTAGAGATTCATAAGGTCTTCCACGTGAGTTTGTTGAAGAAGCATACTCCAAATCCGCATTGTCTTGGACACTCCAACGTTGTTGGAAATGACGGAGGAGCAGCCGGAAATAGTTCCGTAAATGATTCTTGATAAAGCTTTCAAGAAGACAAGGAGGTCGGAATTCCTCCAATACTTGGTCAAGTGGAAACACTTGCCGCTGGAAGACGCGACGTGGGTACTTAAGAAGGATTTAGTAAAGCAAGCACCCACGGTTTATGGAGCAATGGGACGGCAAGGTCATCTCCGGAAGAAATCGCTCGTGCATGTCGATTTGTGTAGGTTAATTCTTGTATAGATTAATCCACGATGCAACCTATGCTTGGTATGGGTCGCATGCGTTGCTACCGATGATGAGACCACTACGGTGATCTCTAGGGCGGGTGTAATGTCAATGTAGGCATGACCGCGTTCCGATTGGGCGAGTGGAAGGTAGATTAGAAAGTCTACTGCTCCACGAAGTAGACGACCTCGAGAGAAAGGAGGTCATTAAGGAATGCATTGATAGGGAAAGCACCTTTAGCCCCATATATGCTTTGATAGGAGGAATCCATCCTTCACGCCCCACGCCGAAGGATATCCTCCACGCCGGCAACTAGAGGTGTAGGCATGAGCGCATATAGGCATATAGGGCTGCCTCCACGCCCATTATGGAAGATTCATCCTCTTCCTACGCCGAGATTAGCCATGCATTCATGTAGATAGGTGGGTGGTCACCATATAACCAAAATTTATTAAATAATTAAAACGGTACTAACGTGAGTGTCGACTGGCAGCCAAGAGAGCCTCCCGAGGGCAAGGAGGTCGAAGATGAAGACTTGCAACACAAGTTTTGTTGGAATGTGTTGCAAGGAATGAAGAGTACCTCTGACAATAATTATAGATATGAAATGTTGAAATTTTGTCTAACTTAAGATAGTGGATACCTTGTTTAATGATGTTGTGAATTGTTAAGTATTCCATAGTATAATGACGTGATAATGTTTTAAAAAATATTACCTTAGGGTAATCCTGGTAAATGTATAACTATTATATTGTATGCATCACGTTGATTGCAGATTGCAGATTAGGAAGATCCCAAGGTGGGGAGACCCACGATGCCGGGGAAAGATCATTTCAAGGTGGGGAGAATGTGACGTTTCCAAAGACAAAGATAATGGTCCCGGGATCGATATCGCATCGCTTCACACGCTGCATTACCACCACCCGACCGACGGTACGCCAACGGATAGCCAGGTAAGTAGCCCTAGGGGCAACTTGCTAGGAGTGTTCATATATTATTAATGTGCACATGTGCACATTAATGTGGGCACACCTTTCCATGTTGGCATATTTTGCCACCTAGCCATATTAAAGGCAAGTGGGGCCTTTCCAATTATCCCACATGCCAAATTGGGTAATTGGAAACCCTAGCCTAAACCCCATGTCTATTTAGGGTAGGAAAACCCTAGCTTGCTAGTTTTTCGTCCTTAGGGTTTTAGAGCTCAGTTTTGGCTGCCCCAGGAGCCAAAACCGCCTCCCGGGCCGCCTGCCCAATTGCGCCATCGGTTCCCTTCGGCCGCCAAATTTCGGCAGATGGTTGAACTCAGTCGAGGAGCCACTCAAGGATCAGTATTTGGTCAATTAATAGCTTAAACCGCCTTTCTAGTCATAGAATTAGTAGGTTTAGACTATTAAATTGCCCATAGTAGCTATCTAGATCTTAGATCTCAGACACTAACTAAAGAACCTAACTCTATGATTAGATCTAGTTCTTTAGTTCTTCTGTGATGTATTTGGATGATGTATTTCTGTGAACTCCTTGTATTGGGAAGGGGGGTAGAGGCCCTAAAGCTTGTAGTTGATGCTCCTAGAGTAGCCTCTCTAGCACACCGTAGATTCGCCCCATGGTACAAGAGCCACACCGGTTGTGGGTGAAGGGGCCTGACCGGCTAAGAAGGAGGTTCATGTTCTCGACTCCTGAACGATTCCCCGGGTGTGTAAAGCCTCACCGGGATCATTGTGACTAGGTCCAATGGCTTACCACCGAAAAGCGGGTAAGGCATGGGCTCGACACCCGTGAAGTGGTGTACACTTTCCAAAGGGTTCACCGAATACGGCAAAGGGCCCTCTAGTCACCTTGAGTCGAAGATGTAGATCTCTCGAGGGAGTGATCCCTACCGCCCCATCGGAATCCGGGAGGATGAGACCCAGAATAGCCCCTTCTGGGCTATGCATCCGGCGGGCTACGCCGTCCCGACACTTTTCAATTCTTACCAAAGTGTGCACAGGAGGGGCGGATGGAGGGACAACCCTATGCCATGTTCTTATGCCAGCCAACTCCATTGCCATGAATTTGCCTGCATAACGAACTCCTCGGAGACCCAAGCCGTCAGTCATCCTTTGAGTCTGAGCCTTGGGTAGGATCCCCTACGTGATGTGCTGATCTTTGTCTATGCAGATATGAGGAGGACCATCCTTCGAGATGGTCACAGGATGTTGATGTATGTGCTACTGACATGTATGTTTACGCTTCCGCAGCTAGGTAGGCCCTGAGGGAGACGGGGTAGAATGACACCTTCACTCTTCCCACTGGGACTCGTTATGGGTGCAGTGATATGTGGAGGGCCCTGTATCAGCATGGAGCTGGTGTGGGGGAAGAACTCCTGTTTGTATACGGTGGGTGCACCGTATACGAGTAGGGGACGTCACATCTGCAGTCTGCGGTCGATCACAAGAGCTGCCAATGCCATAACCACATCGACCATTGTAATGACAGACAACAATGTACAACCTGCAATGAGAAATACCACGCAGACTTTAAGTAATCCATGAAAATACTTGAGCTTATGTTCAGTGCTGCCTTTCTTTTTGTCAAGCTGCCTTTGCATTTCCAAGTAAGAATTATGAAGCAGGCTACAGTGATCACAAGTATCCTCAAAAAATGGGTTGTCTTCATCTGCATAGACTCCAAGTTCCTAAAAATAGAGAGGTCATGTTTCATTCTCTAATTTCCATAGATCTTTCAGGGATGTCTGCTGCTTCACATCTTCTACGGATCTGTAAGTGCATACAGCATCAATTCAGTCCTTGATCACAAGTTAGCTGCACAAACCCAATATATCTTTGGAAGCATAGTGAAATATTAAATAAAGATTGCCATGATACTTACTTGCAATCTATGTTGTACCTCGTTTTATGTTATCAAGATCCTGCATCACAGTAAAAGTTCCTTGGACAGCAACATCAAGCTGACCCCATTGTCTCTCAAAGGAATCCCTACGTCTATGATGAGCGAGAAACATCCTCTTGTCAAATTTGGCCTGAGATACCCATCTAAGGCGGCAACTTGTTCCACAGCTATACAACCCTGCACAGGAAAGACAAAAGGGTTTGACAAAGAACAGACCATAATGCAAAATAGAAGAAGATTAACCTGATATTGCATATTTCACACTGAGCAATTAAACTATAGAAGAAAGATGCTCAGATCTAAAAGAGAAGAACTTGGAGACCAGGTCTTCTCTGTAACCACCATTGACATTTATGGGATAGAATAAACACTTTATAATTAAGCAATCAAACCTCGCATAGCTACAAATATCAAGTCAAGATTGTACATAGCAGAACCTGCAAAGCCATGGCCAGAAATATAATTAGGATTAATATGCACTTGGATCACAAATTGTACCGATTTACAGATTTTTCGTATCTCATCTTCTTGGGCATGGCCACAACTCTTAAAATACAAATCCTTTACCTCCCGAACATTTCTCATGGTGCGGGATCAGAAAAAAAAATCGCTTCGACTGGCAGACATATGCATATTTCCTGTCAATCGGAGTTTCCCCATTTTTGGGTCCACCAAAACATCCATCAAAGCAAAACCTGGCATCACAACCTCTCTAAAATGTAGATTTGCAAAGTTGCAACCCTAAACACAAAAAAATGTGGATTTGCAGGACCACAAAAAATGAAAACTTGAAAAGCACAATCCACCATTGAAAAATGGAACAACCGAATAAAGGCATCTACCAAGAAAGGTCGAGCCAGAAAGGGGTGCATGCAAGTCAGTTTTGAGGCAGCCAAAAAAAATCAAACTGCAAAACTTGTCATGGCGGCTGAGATATTTGCGATGAACAGAGTTTATATATTCTTTCTCAAACTGCAAAACTTGGTCGGATGCAAATGAACTACAGAAACATGGTCGGAACTGGCGCAAAACAACAAAAAAGGAGGTCCCCTCCAGAAAGTCGACCACATGTGAATTCTTAGGAAAACCACAAAAGCATGGTGAAGAAAAAAGGTTGTGGCTTAAAAGGTTGTGGTTTAAAAGGTTGTGGCTTAAAAGGTTGTGGTTATTCGGAAACAGTTATGCATATAACGACTTGTGCCCTTTCCCAAATCCTCAATCTCAACCATACATCTACATCAATGGTCCAAAATTGAAATTGATGACAAACACTCAAAATCCCTTTAGTATAAAGAAAGATGATAGGTGGCGGATGGGAGGGGCCAAAACGGATAGCAGCAAAAGGAAACCAAGATGAATAAAATAAATGACGCGAGTCAAATAAGATGGAATAATGGAAAACAAAGAGAAACCAGGTGCTTGAAAAACATGGCAACACAAAAATAAGGCAATAAACACACGTTCTGAGGATAAGAAATAAATTGTGAACAATGGATTGATAAAAGTGGCAAAGATGTGCAAATTATCAAAGCATACTATGTACCAGGGAGAAATAAAACTAAAAGAGAGTAAGCTGGACGATTCGAGGAAATCAGACGAATGTGACAAAATAAGATCAAGGAACAAATGGAAGGAGATGGATGTTCGAGACCGAGAGTGATGAGGCAAAAAAGATGATAATATAGTGGGACAAATGAAGTACGATGGGTTAGTAAGGAATGCAAGATTATCAGAGCCATGGGGTGCATAAAAAATAGCATTGAGACAAAAAAGGTAATAGAATAAATGGAACACATGAGGCAAAAGGGGCAAGTAAAGAGTGCTACAAGGTATTTTTTAAGCACCCTATATTTTTATAGGGCCAGAACGTAACTGAACTGGCGCAACCATGAAATTTTTATTTTGCTACATTAACAAATTGGCTACGAGCAAATTTGTATTAGTTAAGATAGGAACATACTTTGGTAGTGAAAACACGATGTTGGCCACAACCACCTAGGCATCTTCCCCAAATAATACATTCAAATTACTTTGGGTCATAGTCCTTATCATCTGCAAATTCATAGCCTTCATCAAGACCCTCAATTTGGCCTATGAAAGTGGAGGTAGATGATGATATAGTGATGCACCGCTTTGTACTTGATGCCGCAGGTCCCAAGAACTCCCAAGAACTCATTTATTCTCTTTTGTGAAGCTCCCTCCATGCTGCATAAATTTGATGATTGGCATCAACAACTACTTTTGCACATCTGAATAATTTTGCACAACGAATAGGGTAAAAACTAATCTGAATTGATGAAGCTAAAGCTTAGATTGTAGATGGGAATGGATCTCCATCTCAACCAAATCGTGAATACAAATCAGAAGTGCTTTGCAAATGACAATAAAATATAATATTAAAATTATCATTCCATTCATATTAAGAGACTAACATCCCATTCATATTTATATTCACATGAATAATGAAACAATTGCATACCAAACAGGAAAAACACAGGCTCGACAGGGTAGAATAAACTAAACTAGTATGAAAGGGCAGTTTCTAATGCTAACTCGGTCAAATTAAAAAACATATATGAAACCCTAATCCTAGAGGACTATAAGTGGTGATTCTTAGATGGACATGTGGTCGAGATTGTAATATGGCCACCCCCTTACCCATTAAAATTTATCTTAGGTTCTAATTGGCTATCTCGATAAGTTTTTTCCACGTACAAAAAATCGAATTGGCCACACCCTACGCCTAGCCGGATTTAATAAATATCAAATTGGCTACTAAACGAGTAAAATGTACAAATTCGTGTTTTGAATCGGCCACTACCCTTCGCTCAGGGCATGAACGTATCCTACTCTGGCGTAGCCAACCATTTCTGAAAAAATATGAATGTGTGGCCAACTGGCCCGCCGGGGCCACTAAAAAATACCCTGGAGTGCTAGCGTACCATAACAACGAAAATGCATCAAGTAAACAAATACGACAATAACAAAACAACCACCACCGCTAGAATAACAACCATCACCACCGCACCAAAGTAAAGATCTGAAAAGAATTAATGCACTAAAGGATATGTCATGAATAAAAGATACCATGAGACCGAACTAACATAGCTATCAAATAGAAAAGGAGCAACAAGCCCCAGAGCCATGGGGAAAAAATGACGTAATAATATCAATAGAAGTGAAATGGAATTAGAACTAAAACACCTCTTAACAAGGAAAAAGCAACGAATCAAATAAATAAAAAATGATACAAACATAATAGAATAAATAACTAATGGAGTCATAGAAAACGAGAGAAGAGGATAGAGAAAGTCCACGTAAAAGACAGGAGGATAGAGCGAATGGAGTGCAGCAAACCAATGATAGAGCACGTCAAAATTAATAGAACTAACATAGCAAGGAGCACAGTAACCCAACCGAATAAAGAGGAAATGGAAAGAGGGAGAATTAATGAATACTTCAAGAAACAAAGCGCATTACAAAATAGACACGATGGCCAAAGATAACAAATGGGATAAGTGAGCAATGGCGCCAGAGGCATGACAATGTGTTATGGAGCCAAAGAGAAAATAGGAATAAGGAAACAAGAAGTCATAGATATAAAGGAGAGAAATGGAAGTCACGAAGAAAATGAAAATAGGGCAAGCACTAGGAATACCAAATGAAAATACAAACACATGACAATGGAGAGAATGACCCCTGTGTCATGAAACTGTATAAAACCAGTGAACCACATAACTAGAGAAAAACAGATGAGCAATAACTGTGAACCACATAACTTGCAGAATTAAGGACAGTAAACTTCCCGTTAATAATCATATCTACCAGATAATATAAGTTTGCCCAACCTCATGCCAGACATATTGCCTAATGTGATTGATCACGAACAACTTGGGAACATGCAAGTCCACCACAAAATAAAAGCACGCAAGCCATAAAGAACATCCTTCTAGAAAAGACGATTTTTGAAGCAAAAATGCCCATAAGCAAACGAAAAGACTGAATCTACAAAAAAGGACAAAAGTAAAGATCGAATTCAGGTTATAGGTGAAAATATGAAATGCCTCGGAAGGAAAGACAATTAACGAGACACCCTAGACATAAAAAATGCATACATAAAATAAACAAATGCTCGCCCTGAAGATTGAAATCCATGGTGCAACGAATGCTCATACGTACAGATGGAAAAATAGAATCGCAAAGTAATCAACCCTAAAAATAGTATATATGTGATGATGTGTCGGCATGATAGAAATCTAACACAACTTTGATTGTGCCAATATGAATGCTCATCCAAAAACAAAATTTACGATGCAAGTTGCCCCTATGGAGCGTATTTTAGTGAAAAAATGTGGAACATGAACAAAACAGGTGTTCCTAAGAATATAAAAGTGAATCTTAAGGATGCATATAAAACAGAAAAACAATGTGGTGAAAGGGCTCAATGGAAGGATGTGTACTCACAAGACAAGACTTATGACAAGAAAACAAGTCCGAAAACAAAAGCAACATACCTAAATAAACCAATATTCGCAGCACAAGAAACCATGAAAGGTTGCATGTGGGAAACCACTTTGTAAGAACAAGCGGACTGGATGTAAGGAAAGCCATGTAAGACAATTGCAAAACCTCCCATCATGGAAACAAAATGAAGAGATTGCATTATAGTGCTATAGATGCATGGACACAAAGGCTTCCAGAATATGGTTTCTAGATCACGAAAGAACCCTCTAATGACCACAAGTAGCCATAAGTAAATAAAAAATGTGTGAATGAAAGCATACCTCAAACGAAATGTCTCCAAAGAGGAACCGCAAACGAACCTCCAAAATGTTGATGTGCAACAGATGACAAAGGCCCCCTTGGTATGAGACATCACATGGCTACAGAGCATCCTAAAAAACCACCTTACCAAAAAAGGAAGAGAAATATCCTTGAAGCAAAAATTGGCAATCAACACACAACTACCATTTACATTATTAACACAAACCATTGTATTTAACACATTTAAATTAAAATCCCCCTTAAACCCCCTTTGGTTTGGGTGCATATTCACACGGGGGGTTACTCCGGGCAACGAGAGCTGTCGGATGGGCATATTTGCCCTTTATTCCAAGATCTGAACCGTACATAGCGATCCTCGTTTGTGGGGTATGCATGTCCAAGTTTATGTATACTGTATATTAAGGTTTGCAAAATACTATAAGGTTTGAGAGAATGTACTTAATGGTGTTAATTTTGTACATGTATTGTAAATCTATTTTTGGGGCTCTCGCTGCCCTACGTAACCCCCCGTGTGAATATGCACCCAAACCAAAGGGGGTTTAAGGGGGATTTTAATTTAAATGTGTTAAATACAATGGTTTGTGTTAATAATGTAAATGGTAGTTGTGTGTTGATTGCTATATTAAAAAAATTTTTGGGCCCTTCGGGCCCTAACAAAAGCAAACGTAGATAAACTTTAAGGGCCTAAATCGTTAAGGGCTAGATATTCGTATGAACAACAGTTTAGTAAAACTAATGACAACGACATTTGCCATTACTTGGGCAGTTCCAAAAATTTGTCTCCACTACCAACGGCCTATTAATAAAAGCATTTGCCATTTGTGAAGGCACATAAAGTGGTCTCTGCATCCTCTAAGCTTGCACACTTGGAATACCTATCAAAGTTTATTCCCAAGGACAATGTTGACCTGAAACTTCCTTCCAATAATAAGTTCATGGATGTTCTCTCCCTGCTTTAAGGGTGTTATCTGGTCTAGCATTATGCCCTCCTGTTACATGTTCTCAAAGAACTGCAGAGCAGAGTGATCTTCATGAGAGTAACCTTCCTGCTTCCTAATATAGAGAAAATTGTGCTAGAGATGCCAAACAAAGACAATAATGCCACATTTTTCAAAGCTTTTCGAAGTTGAATCATTAACTCCCAATGATGTGCACGGCATAAAATAAAACTTATATCACAAATGCATAAAAGTAGATCCAAAGGTAGACAAAAGTGCTCAAAGATCTTTTCAAAAAGCCATATTATGCTGAAATACTGTTTAAGACATGGCTTTAGAAGCCATTCTTGCCAAGAATTCCTTACATAGTGAAATTAATTTCTACTGGGTGTATAAAAATAACCCCGCAAAGAACTAGTAGCCACCATGAAAGTCGACCGGTTAAAAATCTTCGCCAAAACCCGGTTATGCATGATGACATTTAAGGCCCTTACATAGTGAAATTAATTTCTACTGGGTGTATAAAAATAACAACTGCAAAGAACTAGTAGCCACCATGAAAGCTGATCTGGTTAAAAATCTTCAGCAGAAAGCCGAGTTGTGCATGATGACATTTGCGAAAATAATACCTTGATAAAACCGATATCCTTTGAGTAGTCATGGGAAGCACCGACGAAACACATGAGGCCACATTTCCGAATCGCCATGAACATTGCCACAAACGCCACTACAAGAAAATCGAAAGAAATGAGAGGTCACACCATGTTATACTACAAAAACAAAACCGTGGTAATATACCGTAGCGAGCTCCAAATACCATATTTCTTGGGGTGAGAATTCCAAACAGCGGCGTGGCCCATTGTCGGAATGAAACCCTCCCTAGTTCCTTATACACCTGAATGGAAAAATAAAAAGGGGGAACTGACCTACCCCCTTGGATCGAACTGCTTCAAAAACACTGCAAAAAACTCTGCAGAAGGACCACCCGGGTGGAACAGAGAGAAGAATTAAAGCCTGAGGGATTATTTTTTTGTAGAATCTGCCTCACACAAATGCTGCCATCATCGATTCCACAAACCCTAACCGTGCCCTAATTCCGGTTGTCTCAAATCTCATAGAAAAGGGCTTTTATTATACGCCCTTCGATCTTTTTGAATTAAAAGAGGGCTTTTTTGTAAGCCCTCTAATCTTAACCATTGAGGAGGATGAAATAAAAATTGCACAAATTGCATGCAAAAACTTGGTGCACTCTAGATGTACTGATTAGTATGCCTTGTGCAATACGCCCATGAAATCATATGAAAACCATGCCAAAAAGCGTATAAAATCACAAAAAAAACCCCCTGTTATAATGCTACATATTTATGGTATAAAAGCCTAACGTAATAACTGATGGTTCTAAAACGCCCTCTCATTGAATTTGGTAACAAATGTTATGAGCATGAAAACATCATGGAGCGAAAATATAAGGGGTTAGCGCAAGGAGCCATCAAAGCATACTGCTAAGGTGAGGAGCCCTATAAGCATAGCAGTCCTAAAAACGCCTTTCTAAGAACGGTTTTGTGGAAAACATAAAAAAGGCAGATTTGAACCCATGTCTCTACACTAAGAGACATACTCGATAACCAACAAACCAAATAATTTTTAATGCAAGGATTTAAAATATTGATCTATATAGTGAATATATCAATCTAAAAATTGCTAACCATAAAAAAAATGGAAAATAGAACAGACGCCGCTTCGAAGAGTAAGGGCGGCCATAAGATGCCAGAAAAGCTCAGAAAAACTTGAAAAAATTGGAACTAGAACATAAAAGCAGGAGGGGCTGATTAGGTTCAGAAAGAGTATGAAGGTCATGGAAGCTGCAATAAACTCAGGAAAATCAAGCGGTTTAAGGAGTTAAAACTGGAATCAGAACCGAACCTGTTGCAAAAGGGGCCGATTAGGTCTGTAAAGAATTATGGCGACTATAGAAGCAGGAAAAAACTCCGAGAACGAGCGGTGGAACATCCATCGGCTTCCACAAGGCCGGAAAAAAGAAAATCCAAGATAGATCACCAGAGAAATATATTACTTCATTCACTACCACGGTTCACAGTTATCAACTCTATTTTCGTAGTAGGAAAAAAGAAACTGGAACTTGTACAGCAGGTGAATTGCAAATGAGCTATAGCTATAAGTAACTGCAATAAAGACGTTTGAAGAATGCAACAAAATGGATGCAGATCCTTGATCCAAACCTTACTAGGAAGACGACGCTATGTGCCTTTTGTTAGTAGATACAAGCTGTCAAAACTCTGACGAAACCCTAGACATAAAAAACAATCGAACTTTGATGAAACCCCAGACAAAAGACGCAATCTGAACTTACAGAGGAGGAAAAAACCACGTCCTGTATCCTTTGTACCATGAGCTTGTCCAGATCGGCAAGTAAAGAACTAAAACAAGCTGTCACAGACTATTAAGATTCACCCATCATATCTATGCCCGCAAAAAACATACCGAAACCAAGCAACATCTGTGAAACAAATGAATAACTAGAACGAACATCAAAATATACATATCTGTTGTATGGCATGGCCAAGATCCCAATCCACGAGAGTGCTAGATGGAAAGCCATCTAAGAAATTTGATCACCGGATCCGCATGCCTCCATGGAAAAAAGGAAAAAAAGGGGTTCCTAGCATGGACGCCCCTAGCCTTGCTCGAAAAGAAGATCGCTGAAAGCAGACCAAACCGAAATATGAATCCGCTGCTTCAGGTTTAGATTTGAGACTGGATTGCTCCAAGGTCTGGTCGCTCAAAACAAAATGTGAAACTGGTAGGATAGAGTAGGATAGAGAAGGAGGAGAAAACTAGCTCAAGAGAACGCCGATGAATAAAAAAGGAAGAAGAAGCAGAATAAATAGAAGATGCAAGATGAGGCGTCCCCATCCAAGGAATGTCGGTTCTATAATAGAACCGTGGCATCACCTCTCCTCTCCCATGTCATTATTTATATCAAGTACAAAAATATCCAATATGTGTTTATAGTTTTCGATGTATGTCTCTCTTATTTTTTGCTCCTCGATGAGAAAGCTTGATGTTATGCTGCTGGCTTGGCGAAGAAATCCAAAAGTGATGTGGCTTTCAACTGCATTCTATCTCTTATGTTATGATATGCTAGGCACTCTAGGATGAAGTGTTTTTTGTCTACAATCTTACGAGAATTGCACACTTTACATGTTCTATTCTCTCGATCGACATCCCCCCATCTCCCTGCTTCGATCCCTAGATGGTGTGATGATAGACGTATCCTGCATAATGCATGCCTTTTTTGCCCTGCCGCCTCGGCGCCTGAGGCGTCCAAGGCCCGTTCTAGCACATGTGAGGCGCCCAAGACCCGTTCAGGTGAAAGCATCAAACACAATCCCACACCTCGCGTTGGCAGCAGCAACAGATTAGGATCAAAGGCTCGGCTCCATAGCAACCTGGAGTTTCGAGAAAAGGCTCTACCATTCAGGCCCAGTCCAGTACGTTTTCCAATACTCAGTTTGGTTTGACGGCTCTGCCACAGTTGCGTTCGGCACACCGACTTCGATCTAGTGAGGCCTCTCCAGTATAGGGAGCGAGTTCAGCATCAAGGCCATAATTCCGGCACTGTGAGGGTTCAGCATCAACGTGATTTGGGAATCCGGCTGACTAAATTGCACGTGCACATGATGGGGTCTTCATGTTTCGACTGCAGCGCCAGTTTCTGAGTATAGAGGTGATAGCGCCAGGCCATAGAAGCAGCACATCTAGCCATAGAAGCGGCACATCACGCCGATAGCAGCAGCAGTCCAGGGGCAACGGATTGGCCTCACGCGATTCATGGATTCATGAATTCACCCACTTCATAGCAACCTGCAGATCCAGTTCAGCCCAATTCTTTTTCCATCCTAAGCCGGTTTGGTTTGGCCCCTCTGCCAGAATCAGGTTTGGATTGTGTTATTCTTCTTATTTTGGATTGTTGGGGTATTTGCTGTTGTCAGATCAATAGTTGCCATTGTCCACGGCAAAAAACAGCCTGCCATATTAGATTAGACTTAACCAAGATTCCTTTATGCCCAGGAAGATTACGCCAGCTTAACCTAGCTTAGCCAGTGGCACGCTCGCCTGGAAGGTTTTACACCATAACCAGACGGGCTCGGTGTAAAAATTCTAGCACACCTGGTGGGGATCTTCTCAACCAGTTCCTTGAAATCAGAGATAGGCTTTGCCCATGTCTTTCAGCAACAGAACATGACACGCTATCTCCTGCCCTGGAACAGACAATGTTTGCCCTTACTGTTATGATAGAAGCTCAGCAGTTCCTCCAAATACTGATTACGCCTTCTTCCAAGACCCTGCCGAATGGCCCTATAGAGCCATCACCCTCTCCCAGGCCGCAGTGCTGAGATAGCAGTATACAGACTGATCTACAGCTAGACAGGCCAGAATGCACAGACTGATCTAGGGCCGAACATGAGCACAGATACCAGAACTGGGACAACTCCAGCCTCATGCAAGGATACTATAATGACTGATGTACAGGTAACTCCCGGTTCAGACACAGATACAGTTTCTCACAAGCATGGGGAGCAGGTCCCATCATCGATAGCTGACCCCGAGCAAGATAGAGGCCTCAATCTGCGCATAGCGGGGCTACCTGAAATAGATTCTTGCTTAGATGCTGAACAAACTGCAAATTTTTTCACTGATATCATGCATATTCAGCAGCCTAGTATTGCCACAACCCGGCGAGTTGGGGCCCAGAGACCGAACAGACCTCGTCATATAGTCGTACACTTCAGCACCTCTCAGGACAGATTATATGTGCTCCAGCACGGCAGTCATTTGCAGAATACTAGATTCTCTGTTCAGGAGGATCTCTCCCCTGTACAATTAACTAGGCGACGGGGGAGTTGTGCAAAGTCCGAGAGGCTTGGATGCAGAACAAATGGGCAGTGTACAGAGGGGGCACGGCTATCATCCGCGACCATTGGCCTGAGAACCCTTGGCTGGGATACGTATAGTGCCTTATCAGTTAGTTCTTCTTGTTATTTCTTTCATGTTTTGTTATGGGGCTTTGTCTCCATGTTGTGCTTTGTTTAGGCTTATGCCTTTTTGTTCTGTAGGGGGCTCATGCCCTCTTTTCTCTGTTTGGGTCCCATAACCCGATAGGGTTCCCGTGGACGATAAAAAACTTATCTTATCTTGATATTTTTTCTAAGATATAGGACATTGGCCTCAAACCCGGATTTATGTAGTCCCGGTAATATTGCATCTTTCCCCCTGTTTGCCATGAACTCTTACCCATTCTTTGATCATGTCTCTCTTCTGGGACATAATGTCCAGTTCCATTTCCCATCGCCTTCTATACTTTCATTTACTGCCAATCTAGGAAGTCTATCTTCCTTCATTTTGTGGACTTTACTAACGTACACTAGAAGCTGGAACGTTGCTTCTCCTTCGAGCGACATCAACCCTATCTCAATTAGCAGCATCTCATATGGTGTCTGAAGTTCTCATCCCTAATTCTCTCATGAGGAATTTTTTCTCCTTCGATAGTTTTTTATCCGTTTCCACATATCTTGTAACAGGCCTGGCCCCTATACTTCACATCCATATAAAATCACTGTTTGAATTAGGTTTTGTACAACATCTTTTTAAGCCCAAAGGTCCACAATCTCAACTTTCTTACACGTCCTTTCCACCGAGAAAAGGGCATGTAATCCACTATCTGCCCTATGTTCGACTGTCTTATTCCATTCGTAGTTTTGATCCACCAGTAGCCTCAAATATTTCTCGTGGATATTGATTCTCGTGATGCGACTCGCAAGAAACAATATCATCTCGATAGATAGGCTTTTCATTCATCTCAGCAGTATATCTACAATGATAAACAGTGGGTAGCTGCACATTGCAAGCTACCCAAAATAATGAAAAAACATAAGGAATATCCAATTATAACACCTGGACCCCCAAGAAAAAATTGTTTGCTATAGATGTTGGCTAGAATACATGCCAAGAGCTTATCGCCGAGATTAAAAAACCTTACCCTTTCAGATTTTCGAGGAAAAACCCTAGCGATAAGCTCTCGGCAAAGGGTTTGGACAAGGCAAGGCTGCTAAACATTCCCAAAAAAACCTATGCTCCATAGAGAATAGCAAAGTCGTATATCACCCCTGCATCTGCACATCACTAACATAAAAAAACATAATAGAGAAAAATAAAAACCTCGAAAAAGCAAGGGGCTGTTCAAGACAAATAACATTATATATAAATAACAAAATGAAGGGAGGGAGGGAGGGAACGAGGGACACTGCTGAGGGATGAGAAAGCGCTGATGAGAAGCTGATGAAGAACTTTGGAAGAAATAGCGATCTCCCACCGAATGAGCGGCCCAAAAATGCATGCGATGCATGCATGCAGGCATGCTCGTCTTGCACGAGAATCTCGATCCGCTATGCAGATCGATTGGATTCTCATGATGTGACTCTCATGAAACAACATTATCCTGAAACCAGAGAACTTTCATTTAGATTCAAGGCGAAGGCCAAAAAATTGTCCCAGGCTGGACAAAAGGCTAAGATAGAAGAGATATGAAAAGGATAAGAACCACCAAGAAAGGTCAATCCATGCAAGAAGAAGCCCCTCCTCTGCATGAGATCATAGAATAAAGCAAGGGACACTGCTAAGAGATGAGAAAGCACGGATGCGAAGCTGATGAAGAACTCTAGAAGAAATAGCGATCTCCCAACCAAATGAGCGGCCCAAAAATGCATGCATGCATGCTCATCTTGCACAAGAATCTCGATCCGCTACGCAGATTGATTGGATTTCTATCTCTTCACCTTTATATAGGAACCTAAACTTATCTGCTTTGGTGCCAAAGAGTATAATCTTCGTCTTATTAAGATTCACTTACATCTCCATAGTGTCACCAAAAGTGGCTAGCACATCTAAATGTTTCTGCATCCCTCTCTCACTGCGAGATAATAGGACTACAGCATCAGCATATATCCCTTATGGTTGTGCTCTCCTTGTTGCAAGACCCATTCCTCTAGTTCATCAATGCATATACCAAAAAGAGTAGGTGAGAGCGGGCACCCCTGTTCTACCCCGATAGCATGTTCTTACACAATCTTGCGGTTTAGTAGCTTGATTTGGTGATATCTTTTCTAGTTGGCCCGGTTGAGTGGTAAATCGAGTACCCTGTGATGTTTTACTTTCTACTAAGTTGATGCTTTACAAGTAAAGATCCTTGTTCATATAGGAAACAAAGTGTCACAAAAATATTTTAGCTGGTAGTGCAATTTTCACAAAAAGTTGCCTAGAAGAAAAAAACAATTGAAATTTGTGGATCACAAAAATTATGTTTGCAGCAAGGTTGAATGTACAGAGATTACTTGCATTCAAAATGCGAATGTCAAAATTTATAGTTAAGAACTAATATACAGGGGCGTGCCCTCAATCATAAATGACCACAAAACGAGAGGTGCCCAGAGGCTCCAACATAGGGAGTTCCAGGAGGATTTGATATAGATATAATTCTTAAAACCATAAACCATATCCCAAAAAACATATCCCAAAAAAATTGAATGAGTTTTTGTTTTTTTTTTAAAGCATAGATTTAAGATAAAAAATAATCACGTTAGCTTACTGGTTAAATTGATTAAAGTAGTCTCATTAGGACATTGAGTTATTTTGGTAGAGGTTCTAGCCCCCATATTCTAAAACATTAGGCGAAGTCTTATAGAGGCTCGATACTTCATCAAAATCTTAGACGAACTCGTATTTCATATTTCAAAATCATAGGCGCCCCCAATTATAAATGACCATAAGCAAATCGAGAGGTGCCCAGAGGCTCCAACATATGGTCAGGGCCATAGGATCGATGGATCCGACGACTGTGGTAGTCCAGGGGGTGCTTCAAAGGTTAGTTACTTCTACTACTGATGCTATCTAGATCATCTTACGTAGTACATGGGCTATGTAAATACAAATCATATATCTGGTGTTGTGAATCATAATAAGGCCAAGCAATGCATGAGAAAGCTGCACACCGAATTTCCTGAAGGAGTTCGGTATATCTATTGATGTTGTTGCTATAAGTGAAGCCGGCATATCATTGACTCTCGATCCAGTCATTTGAGAGTTTGTTCATCTTGTGAACAATATATTTTTTTAATTGGGAATATCCAAATGTCTTCCTCTTTCTAGAAAAGGCAGATTTTTATTATCGTTTGCTACTTCTATGTCGTTATATGATACGATAATGTTAGTTATGCATGCATTTAAAGTTTTAAGGTTTTAAGGTTAAGATTAACGTGCAAATGATTTCACAAGATGCTTCAAAGGTTAGTTACTTTCATTACTTATGCTATCGAGATCATTTTAAGTAGTACATGGGCTATGTTATTACACGTCAATAGATTGTTGTGTTCTAAATGATGATGAGACCAAACATTGTTTGAGAAAGCTACACACTGAATTTTTAAAAAGTGCAACAAATTTTGAATTCTTTTTGTAATCTTTAAACTCAAAGTGAGAATGTATTATCAATTCATTATTTTGGGGAGATTACCAGGATAAAATAATGAGATTGGATATTAATTATTCAATAATTAAGGTGAAATAACTTTTCATCAGTGGTAGACTTGCCAATATACAGATTACCACTGCAAATGTGCAAATTTCAACTTAAAATAAAACTAAAAAAATCACAACATTAATGCAGACTTGACATCTTGTACCAGGCCACTCTTCATGTCAAATATAATATTTGTTTCCATTTGCAGCCATTGACTATGAGCATGGAGTGCCTCATATATTGTTAAACTTACAATAAAATAGTGTGGATTTGACACCCTTGGATTATATCAAGATATTGGAAATATTTAAGAATCATGCTTGGGCAATTCTTTGAGACAATTGAACTAGTCCTATCATTCAAGCGATTCTTTGTACAAACTGTCACATGAAATGACTCCATATAAATTAGAATATAAATAATTTTAGTCAACGCTCATGATCATGAGTTAAACATCAAAACTTGAAAAAATCCTAAAACTTTGAAAAGTACATGTTCAACAAATATTCCTCTTCATTGACTGGCTTTTTTAGGCATGGGGAAGTCAGGAACGAAAAATGTTCGCAGCGGCATTGGCTGCCGCAATAAATTTTTTGTATCATAATATATAGTTAAACAATAGCTCCTCGTTTTCACATAATAAAAGAAAAGTCCAAAGTATACCATGCTAGCGGATGTGTTATGCTAATGTATTAGTGTATGTGTTAGAATTTGGCATCCATGGCTTTAGCAAAAAGCCTTAGATTGGCATATGAAGAACCACCCTCCATAACACTCTTTCTAGCTGCGTCTTTAATTTGCAAGGCCCTTTCCCTTAGCCTTTCCCCTTCTTCTCCTTCCATCAGCTTCATTATGGCTCCCTTTATTTCATCCTTTTTTATCATCATACTCTCATCGCCTTTCCATAGAGAAATTGCAACCCCCCAATCTCCAGATAAAAGTTTGAGGTTGAAATTTTGCTCTGCCATACATGGCCATCCTATAATAGGTACCCCTGCACAGAGGCTTTCCTGAGTAGAATTCCATCCACAATGGCTCAGAAATCCTCCTACAGATTTATGCAAAAGCACCCTCATTTGTGGACACCATGGCACCACCAGCCCCTGCTTTTGTGTTCTTTCTAAAAATGCTTGCAGAAATTCTTCCGATAGATTTTGTACTAAACCAGCCCTAACCACCCACAAAAATGGCTGCCTTGATTCCTCCAGAGCAGAAGCCAATTCTTCAGCCTGATGAGCACTTAGCCATGAGATCGATCCGAAGGAAACATAAAGCACAGATTGTGGTTCTTGTGTATCAAGCCATTGCAAACAGTTCTTATCCTCAAGGGATAAATTGTCTTGAGTATCTTCTAGCCCTAAAAATGCAGGAGGTAGCAATGGTCCTACAGGCAAGTAGTTAGGACTCTTGATGATTTTCTCTCTCATTGTCTGCACATGTTGTGATTCTAGCTCTTCAAATGTGCTTTGAAGAACAAATTTTGCCTGTGGTAGTTTCTGGCAGCCATCTCTGATAAGGGGGGTAATGGGATGGTTGGCAAAGAAAGAAATGGCCAAATCTGTTGGTTGCAAAACCAACCCATGAATAAAATCGATGGGTTCACCTCGGATCACATGCCCATGTACATCTGGGAAAAAAAAACAGAGAATCAAACCTAATATTTCACAAATAAATGCAGAACAGATAGTGTAGATTTGGAAAAGTACCTTTAACAGGAACCCGGCCTTCTTGGATGAGACGAGGCAGAAAACAACTGACCAATTGATGCGCAGCTGCGCTGGTGCCAAAAGCGATCCGTGGAAAGCCAAACTGATCAGCCACATCTTGCGTCCACCCTAAATATGCATCAGAAATTATGCCCGAAATATGAACCCCTTGTTCGACCAAGCTCCGAACCAAGCTTTCGAAATGCGTCCTCATTCTGGTGCTACAAGCTATGATTTCAAGCATTGCTTCATATCTACTTAGCTTTTCCCCTGAAGATCCATCACTAATACCAACAAATTGGATTTTGGGATGAATATTAGCTCCAGAATCGCATCTAGACTTGTGATTAGCATGGGAATTAACGAATGTGATTTTGAATCCGAGATCTGCCAAGCGGGTGCAGAGGTGAATAAGGGGATGTATATGACCCGGGAATGGAAATGGGATGGCTAGCAAATGAGGAGATAGGGTGCCTTCTTGTTCCGACATAGCTAGAGCTTGAGCTACTGCTTATTCCGCCAGAGCTAAAGCTATGGCATTTTTAAGTGTTACACTGGATCAACGTAAGGAGGGTGCCCGTCAATGGCGCAAAGCCCTTGATTTATCACCCCAACTAATGCAATCCAATGGCCAGGATTACACCATTCAAATTCCCCCATCTTTTCTCTTTTATTAAAAATTAAAGCAAAATATTAACGCACCAATGGGTTGCCCGTTGGAAGACCCATTAGTGCACTTAATTTAATTTAATGAAGCTTGTGGAGGCAAGAAATACGAACCCACTCATTTGGTGTCGTTTAGTGCAGTTAGCATTCGCAAGGATTTTGAACTCCATAACTTAAAAACAACACCATAATTGGCCCTTAAAGGAAAGATTCGGTCAGTCAATCAAAGCCATTTTCATAGACCGATTGGTTGGTCGGTCCGCAATAGAACCAACATTCTTTGGATGGGGACGCCTAGTCATCTTGGCCCTATTTATAGCCTCATTATGCTATGGTAGATTATCGGCATTCTCTTGAGCTCCTACCTTAGTTGCTCCATCTTCTCTTGCCTTCTAGTGTCCCATCCTATCTACCTACTTCCTACTTAGTTTTTCGTTTTTGTAGATTACAGTCTTTGCCTTCTTGTGTGATGTAGTGGTTTTGATCTTGTATTTGTGAAATTTTGGGTTGTGTTACGGCAGAAATTTTGATCCCTGAATGCTTGGGGCTTGGATGGAGGTTTTACCACTGTGTTTGTAGAAGCTTTTACAGCTTTGCTGCTTGCCTTTCCTCTGTCTGGACATCTTCTATTTTGATGTGTATGGCAGCGCTGTATTTGTGTATTTGGCAAGGCAATATCCACATCCTTTTTTACTGTTATCTTTAATCGATGGACATGGCTCCGACCCATATTTTCTTCTTCCCAATTGCAGATTCAACCAGATTATTCATCGCTGTGGATATTCAAAGAGGCCTTGTTTCTTGTTGGTGATTATCTCTAGGATATTATTAGTGATTTCACAACGACATGCACAAGAACGGATAAAGGATTCCTGCTGTGTTTGAGATCAGATGGCAAAAACCATAGTTCTGGAACAAAAAGCATGTGTATATTGGGCACAGAAAGCAGAGCCAGTTATTTTCCTGATGCAGGATGCTGCTTTGGGAAGGGGGGTTTGCTTTCTATGGCAGCTCCAATTGCATTGTGCATTAACGTGGAGCTTGGGGCTCAAATAATTGGTTGTGGCTGGTATTCAAATGATAGATTCAGCTACACCAGATCCATCAGAAGTTGCCGGATGTGGAGAGCTCCTAACTAAGGATGTCTGCTGCCGATTCATCTCCATTACTCTGGGATTCAATGAACCGCCTTTTGTTGCTGTCGATTCATCTCCACGACTGTGGATGTAAGCTCTGGCTATGGTCGACATCAAATCCTTTGCTGCAGATAACTATGGATTTCCAAGGTAAACGAGTCTACAAAGCGGTCAGTTTTCTCTCTTTCTTTTTCATTTTGTGGCATTCATGCGTATCCTATGCATCGCTGTGTATTTGTTGAGAAAGGATACTGGATCGTTTGGTATTCCATTTTATTTCTTATTCAATCACTAAGTTGAGTTGTCTTAATCCATAACTGTGCTGCAAATTAGAGTGGCCAGGCTGCCATTCTGGTTGTCGCTGCGATTCAGATAGCAATCCGATAAACCAATTTTGAAGCTTGTTGCAATCATGGCCTCCTCTGATAAAGGGGCTGGGTACAAATGAGTGGCCAACAGTGTTTTCTGTGAAATATTTAGAGCAGCAGAACATGTAAACCATGAAAGCCAGATATGGATATTACATTTGGCATTTTGGGTTGTGCACATGTTGCCAAAAAAGTTGCAAGGGCCATCCTCAAAGCTCCTGAAGCTCGCCTCTATGCCATTGCTAGCAGATCCCTTTCAAAGGCCCAAGATTTTGCATCCAAACATAATTTCCCTTCTGATGCCAAAATCTATGGCAGTTATGAGGAGCTGATTGATGATGAAAACATTGATGTTGTTTATATGCCCCTACCTACTGCCCTTCATTTAGAATGGGTCCCCAAGGTGGCCGCCAAAGGGAAACATCTTTTGCTTGAGAAACCCCCCGCAGAATGTTTGAAAGATCTGGATGTTATGCTGGATGCAATTGTAAAGAATGGCTTGCAATATATGGATGGCACAATGTGGATGCATCATCCCAGGACTGAGCACATGAAAAATCTTCTTCAAGATAGTGATCTATTCGGCAAATTAAAGGAGGTATGCATTTTTCATATTTATGTTTGAATCATAATAATATACATAAATTCTACAGTAGTATCAGGAATGTCTTTTCAATGCTGGAGTGAAATGAAAATTTGTCCTGTTAAATAAAATCATGTGCTGGTAGGATCTTTTGCCCATGGAAGAGATTAAAGGTAACAATATCTTGTTGCCTACATGAATTCTTTAAATTTGAACAGCCGTATGGACAACCATGTCCATCAAGCAATATGTTTGCATATTCTGGTCAATGAATCAAAAGAATCAAGCTTACTGCAATCATGGTCTCCTCTCTGTCCGCCATTAGTCTGCAATTTGAATGCTCGCCAACAAATGAGTTATATCTGCTGCCATGCAAAAGTGGTCTGCCTCCAGCGTTCACATCGTAGCCACTTTTCAAGTATTTGCAGTCATCACTCAAATGGCAGAGCTTCCCGCTCTTCGAGCTCAATTTGCTCCCTCAAACTCCTCATCATCACATCCATTTTGCCCTCCATAGCCAGAGGATCGTGATTGTTGCATTTCTTTGATCTGGTTGATCTGCCCTAGATTTATCAGCCAGAGTTTTCCCTTTTCCTCCCACACTTTAGCATGGGATACATTACAAGCTCTTCTGAAACAGAGTGCCGGCTTATCTCCCATACAAACTAATTAAACCATTTCTTTGCATCTTCTTCTTTGTTTGCCTTGGCCGCTTCCTTGTATTTGTTGTAGTAATCTTCTAGCTCCGCATGATCTCCTAGGTCCTCCCCTTTGTTGCCACTTTACCAATGTGCCACAAGTCCCTATGTTTTAGTTTTACATAACAAATCCCCTTTGTTTGAGTTTTCATGTTTGTTAGTTCTTGCTACATAATCGATATGACCATTTATATTTCGTTTAAGTGCTTTCAACCTAGAGATGCTTCTCCATAATCTCCATAATATATCCTGATCATTTAAACGTTGGTGAGTCCTATCCTTTATGGACTTAGAGACTCTATAGGGTTCGCACTTTTGGAGTAAGAGTCACATGATTTAGCCTCCTTTTGGGTTAAGCGTGGATTGACGTAATGCTTTTTTGGCTTTCATTTGTACAAAGGTATTAAGCCTTTGGACTACACCATTTGATTGAGGTTCATGCATTGTTATTGTCATCATCCTTGCTCACCATCGGCTGATATGTGTTGATCTAGGACCCATCCTAAGAATGGTACTCACGTACTCGCATGTCTGCCACCGTGAAGGTGACAACGCGCGGGCGATCCAATGGCCAGGATTACACCATTCAAATTCCCCCACCTTTTCTCTTTTATTAAAAATTAAAACAAAATATTAACGCATCAATGGGTTGCCCGTTGGAAGACCCATTGGTGCACTTAATTTAATTTAATGAAGCTTGTGGAGGCAAGAAATCCGAACCCACTCATTTGGTGTCGTTTAGTGCAGTTAACATTCGCAAGGATTTTGAACTCCATAACTTGAAAACAACACCATAATTGGCCCTTAAAGGAAAGATTCGGTCAGTCAATCAAAGCCATTTTCATAGACCGATTGGTTGGTTCATAGTGCAGTGTAAAGAATGGTTAAAAGTGAAACATGTAATGAACTGCTTATGTTATTGTATAGAACTGCTTGCAAAGCCTGGGAGCATATTTTGGATATAAAAGATATTAAGAGAGGTGGAAAGGAAGAAAGATAAAAAATATCTCATGCAATTGATACAATAAATTGGGACTGCTTTAAGATTTATCAAAAATTTAATAACAACTATCTTGTAAATGTTAGCTCTCTAATCGTTATGCAGCTTGGATAAAAGGTGTTGCTTTTGTGCGTGTAGTTGTGAACTTGGGGCAATTCTCCTTCCTGCTTTGTAACATTACCATTCTTTTAATATATTGATGACACAGTTCTTCAAAAAAAAACTACTTTAGAAATCGCAAATGAATTATATTATTCGAGCATAAGAGCCCGGCTTTATGAACAAATAAACAATTGAACTTTAGTAATAGTCAAGAATGAGGGATGCCAACTTATCTAGTTGAGTTTGTTATGCACTATATTCAAATTAATGCAAGGGGCATTTGAAGGCTAGAACTTTGGTGCTTGCTCGACAAATTTGATAAACTGGTGCATCTTAAGTTGAGAAATTTCTTTGGTATGGTGTGAGAATTGACTTTATTAATGCGCCTAGCTTCATATTCTAAATTCTCCCTCTTTAAAATCCGTCAGGGAATCTAGATCGGGAGTAAAAAAATTCTTACTAAAGTTTCACTACGTATTTGGGACATTGAGGATGGTCCTTTGTCTCTGTCCGTACCAAGCTTTCAAAATGCGTCCTCATTCTGGTGCTACATGCTATGATTTCAAGCATTGCTTCATGTCGACTTAGCTTTTCCCCTGAAGATCCATCACTAATACCAACAAATTGGATTTTGGGATGAATATTAGCTCCAGAATCGCATCTAGACTTGTGATTAGCATGGGAATTAACAAATGTGATTTTGAATCCGAGATCTGCCAAGCGGACACAGAGGTGAATAAGGGGATGTATATGACCCGGGAATGGAAATGGGATGGCTAGCAAATGAGGAGATAGGGTGCCTTCTTGTTCCGACATAGCTAGAGCTTGAGCTACTGCTTATTCCGCCAGAGCTAAAGCTATGGCATTTTTAAGTGTTACACTGGATCAACGTAAGGAGGGTGCCCGTCAATGGCGCAAAGCCCTTGATTTATCACCCCAACTAATGCAATCCAATGGCCAGGATTACACCATTCAAATTTCCCCATCTTTTCTCTTTTATTAAAAATTAAAGCAAAATATTAACGCACCAATGGGTTGCCCGTTGGAAGACCCATTGGTGCACTTAATTTAGTTTAATGAAGCTTGTGGAGGCAAGAAATCCGAGCCCACTCATTTGGTGTCGTTTAGTGCAGTTAGCATTCGCAAGGATTTTGAACTCCATAACTTAAAAACAACACCATAATTGGCCCTTAAAGGAAAGATTCGGTCAGTCAATCAAAGCCATTTTCATAGACCGATTGGTTGGTTCATAGTGCAGTATGGTTAAAAGTGAAACATGTAATGAACTGCTTATGTTATTGTATAGAACGGCTTGCAAAGCCTGGGAGCATATTTTGGATATAAAAGATATTAAGAGAGGTGGAAAGGAAGAAAGATAAAAAATATCTCATGCAATTGATACAATAAATTGGGACTGCTTTAAGATTTATCAAAAATTTAATAACAACTATCTTGTAAATGTTAGCTCTCTAATCGTTATGCAGCTTGGATAAAAGGTGTTGCTTTTGTGCGTGTAGTTGTGAACTTGGGGCAATTCTCCTTCCTCCTCACTTGCTTTGTAACATTACCATTCTTTTAATATATTGATGACACAGTTCTTCAAAAAAAAAACTACTTGTTTATTGTGTCAGACCAGTCAATGGCAATGTTCTGTATCTTTCTTCTTTTCAACTTGTCTTCATATGGTCTATGTAGATGAATGTAAGAACCCTATTGACATATTTTGCATGTTTGGCTAGATGAAATCTTTTTTACTCCAATTGTCGATTTGCTAAAGCATTAAGAGGAACATTCACTTAGTCTGTCAAGATCGCACTATAAAATTTTAATATGAATTAAAGCAAAATGCATTTTGCCTTCTTAAGATACGTGTTCTACTTCATGGAGGGTTATAAAATATTCCATTTTTCAATCCTTATATATTTATTTTTATATGTGGAGCATTTCCTTCGACTGGTCCATTTGTATTTATTTTAGTGTAACGATCTAGATTTATATAATAGAATAGAATAGAATAGGTTTTTTAGCGTCCACGGAGAGCAATTGGCCTATGGGACCCAAACAAAAAGAGAGCAGCAAGCGTATTACTGACAGGATTAAAAAACCCCCGCCCCGAAGGGTTTTCGAGGGAAAAACCTTAGCAGTAATAAGCATGTTGGCACACTGTACAATTGCATAGGACAGTTCAATACTGTCCCATAGGACACAAACGAGTCCGTGCATCCATAACCTCCTGGAGGTATGACCCCAACAATCCCACTGATGCTGTAGTCAATAACTGATGCAACGGCTGGCCAGGCACTAGTAATCGAACATATCGCTCTCGGATATGGGCAAATGCTGGGCAGATCTGGAGGGTATGACATTCATCCTCAATCGCGCCCTGGTGGCAACACTGGCAAAGCCTTTGTTCTCGTGGTTCCCGAGCCCAACGCCCTGTTTCAATGCGGAGGCGATGTGCACCCGTGCGAATGGAAGCTATAAGTCTGCGCTTCTTCATGGGCAGCTGGGTGTACAAGTACTGGTGTGGGCCTCTTGTGAGCCTAGGATTGACTTGCTGCTGATAGTGTGCCAGCTTAACATGCGTCAGAGCCTCTGCATCCCAGAGCTTGCGAAGGAAAGTAGCATCTAGGTACAGTTTAAGTGCCTCGCGATCTTTCTTTGTCCTGACCTGGACGCATCTGTTTGCCTGCACACCCCAGCGTGAGAACCACTGAGCTTGCTTGTCTTTCCAGCAGGATTTCAGGCGTTGGGGACCCATCGCCGTGGCCAAAGCAAGGTGGGGCAAGCGTGTATCAGCCATAGCGACCACCTTTTGGAAGTAAACGATATGGCGTTCCAATGCAGCCCGTTGAAGGGGTAGAAAGCCTGTCTCCTGGAGTAGGATCTGGTACGGAACTGTGGACTTCACCCCCAGGGCCCGTGCCAAGAAGGCCTTCTGCACCTGCTCGAGGTCATTCCAGGTGTTGAGGGATATCACCGGACCCCACACTTCTGCCCCATACAAAAGGACCGGCTCAACCAAGGCCCGAAACAAATGTGACTGGTGGCCCCATGCATACAACTCTGCTTTGTGGCTGTTGTTCTGCATGGCATA
The DNA here is from genome assembly GCA_021234155.1 of Isoetes taiwanensis. NCBI lineage: Eukaryota > Viridiplantae > Streptophyta > Lycopodiopsida > Isoetales > Isoetaceae > Isoetes > Isoetes taiwanensis. The sequence continues at coordinate 1,486,657 of JAJEKV010000205.1, read as the reverse complement.
CAATGCTTTCCAACCCGCCGTGACCCGCAACCTGATAGCTGCATCCCAATGAGTGGTAGTTGAGAACTCAATCCCCAAGTACTTGTAGGTCGGAGCCACCTCTACCTCCTGCCCCTGGTAAGTGAATGTGGGAAGCCTTGGCTGACGGGATGATGCAACTAGCAGCACCCTAGTTTTGGCCAAGTTAACTTCGCATGCCGCTGAATTGGCAAAAGTGTCAAGAGCATCCAGTGGCGTTGCATGTCCTCCGGAGTATAAGGCCATGAGGTTGGCATCGTCGGCATATATGAGTTGCGGATTGTGTGATGTATGAGATGTGCCCGCACCTCCATGTTCGAGAGCCAATCTTCCAACCCCGATCAATGTATAGGCCAAAGAGTGTGGGGAGAGGGGGCAACCCCGACGCACTCCAATGCTATCGATCACCTGGTTTGCCGCCGATGTGATACGGCCCGAGCATGCCTCATACAAACCGATATGGGTCATTTTTATTGGTGGTGTACAAAAAGCGAAATCTCAAAGACATCGTAAGCACCTTTATCCGAGTGCTTTGCTTTTTTTTCGAGACAGCCGTCTGGTGTAATGAAGTCTGGCGACAGGCGTAATGAAGTCTGGCGACGGTCATGATGAAGGGGGCTTACGAGCTCCGGAATGCGCGCCAAATGATTTGGGGTCGGATTCCTCCCAAGCTTCCCAAATTTTTCGAAACTTCAAGCTCTTTGGCTCTGCCGGAACAGTGCGCCCTTTGAAGCTCTTTTTCGCTCTTCAAGCTCTTTTTCGCCCGTCCTAATTCAAGCGATGGAGCCAGCTTCGAAACAGGTAACAATATTGAGGTTTTTCGCTCTGAGTTATTACAGAGATTGAATTTAAAGCTTTTCCATTTTATTTGCAGTTGCCGGTTGCTAGGACAGAGCGTGAATTCGCTACTTGCCGTGGTCCGCCGGTGGGAAAGAAGCCCAAGCGTTGAAGCCTAAGATGTTTCGAAAATGAATGGTTACTGAGGTTTGGAAGTGTCCCCTTGAATGTGGGAAAATGAAGATCAAGGACGCCTAACCGGTTTCAGGGCTGAATTGACAGATTTGATTAACAAGGTATACCAGAAGAAGCTGGTTAATCACGAAGTTCGAACTCAATTTGCAAGAGCTTTCGCATGGCAGCACACCAACAAGGCTCTTGCAAACCCAAAGGAGTTTTTAGTGAACTGGGCTTCTTTTGCTGCAGACTCGCACAAGGATTCCGTGAAGAAAAGGTCAAGGAAAAACCCTGTCAATACTTTTGAGAAGAACATTCAGATTGTGATGGGCCGGGTAAGAAAGCTCAGGGAAATGAAGGGTGAGGTCGCGGAACGTGGCTAATCAAAGTTGAAGAAGAGGTGCTGAGGATGGAAGGCAGCCTGGCTGCTTCTGAAGTTGTGTGCAACAGATTAGCAGATTCTGTTGCAGAGAAATACAAATTCAGATGTGACTTGAAACGAGATTTTGCAGATGATGCTGAATATCAGAAGACAGCTGCACATTTGAAGACAGAGGAGGACTTGTTAAAGGGTCTTCTCCAGCAGACTCTGTTGAGCATGGATAAGGGCAAGTACAACTCTTTGGTTGATGAGGTTTCAATACTGAAACGAGATATAGCAGCATTTGATGTAAGTATTGAAAAGTGGCATTCAAAAGCAACTCAAATTTCTGTGCTACAGAATAATAAGAAATTTCAGGCCATCAACATCAACATGGGTATTTATAACTTTCCTCTATCTTCTACTTCTGAAGCTTGTGTCTTATGTGGCCTTGATTTTAGTGATGAATACACCATGCATGTTTAGCTGAAGTGCAGCCATAAGTGGCACTTAGCTTGCTTTTCGTCTGTCTTTGGATAGCATCGCGTTTACGCAAGTGAGTTGTGATGAATCGCCTGCCTTACGCACTTTTGGTTGAGCTTGGGCTTATGAGTGATCAGACAAATGCTCATGAGGATGATGGTAGTCATGATGAGCAAGAGTCTGGGGAAGAATGAGAGTAAGTTTGTGCTTATTGACTTTGTGCTTATTGAGTGCTGGATTCTAACTGACTATGACAGATGCAGATGAAGCTAAGCAGAGCCCAAAGTAAATAAAGGTGAGTGTTTTCATATTGTGATGCTATTCTTGTCTCATATTATGTTGATCTTGTTTGTTCTTCTTCAGCTGTGAAAGACATCAACATGCAATTCTTAATGGATGGACTATGTGCTGATGAAGGTGAAGAAGCTTTTGGCAAATTCCCACTCAAGAGCAAATCCAAAGGTATTGTATGTTTGAACTTCATTACTTAGATAGTTAGGTCAGCGACTTTAAATCTTTATCTTTAAAGTTGTTTCAGTAGCAGCAGACCTTAAGGAGTTGGGGGAGCCAACAATTATGCCAAGAAACCTGATGAAGGATTTGCCTGGTGCTGATGTTCATGTTGCTGATGTTCATGATGGAGCTGATGTTCATGATGCTGGTGCTGAAATGTTGAACATTGGTAAGTGAGAGAATGTGTGGTTGCTGATTCCAATATCGTCCTATTATTGTTTGATTATGTTTTCTGATGTGTTTCCTTTTTTATATCAGTTAAAAGCAACGACATTGTCCAAAAGGAAGATGTTATTTCTTCTCCAGATAAACGAGGAGGAAAATGGACTCGACTTTGCGCAGTCATATATGCCGCAAAAGGTTTAAAAAGAAAAAATTAAATTAAATTAAGTATCTTCCGATCGTTTGGGAACTTCTAATCTTCTAATATGCTATCATACCTATGAAGTGATTTAAGTTATTGAAGATGGGATGCAATTTTGTCTGCTAAGCATCCTCCAATTTTGTACTTGGTTCAATTTTGTATACGGGTTACTGAAATCAATATATTTATATATCCACCTTGTTGATGTTATGTGAGATGATTAGGCTGAAAATTAAATTTAAGACCATTGGATCGATTCTGATACCATTGAATTTTAACCATTAAGTTTAACCATTAAAATTAATTAATGGTTGCTTGAAGTGGATAATCATAGACTTAGATGACCATTAGATTTAGATAAGCATAGAATTAACCAAACCCATTTGCATTAACCAAACCCATTTGCATTAACCAATGGTTTTATTTTGATTAACCAATGATATTAACCAATGGTTTTATTTTGATTAACCAATGATATTAACCAATGATATTAACTCATTTGCATTAACCATTTGCATTAACCAATGGTTTTATTAACCAATGGTTTGAACCCATTTGCATTAACCAATGGTTTGAACCCATTTGCATTAACCAATGGTTTTATTTTGTTCTTGGCATTTACAAGTTTAAATTGTCAATGAAATTGTTGGAATTGTCAATTGTATGGTTTTATTGTTAATTGAGTTGGTCACTTGTCTAATCTTTTGGTAATTTTAGACTTGGATGACTTGGCTGCCATATTGCCTGATGACTTGGCTGTTGACTTGGCTATCGATTTGCTCGCCACCTTGTCTGCTGACTTGTGTCCGTTGACTTGTCTCCGACTTGGTCGTTGACTTGGCGCCACCTTGCCTCACTGACTTGGCTCTGATTTGCTCGCCACTTTGTCTCCGCTGAATTGTCCGTTGACTTACCTCACGACTTGGTCGCTTGACTTGGCTGCCACCTTGCCTCACCGACTTGGCTACCGATTTGCGTGCCACCTTCTCTCGACTTGTCTGTTGACTTTCCCCACCGACTTGTTTGTTGACTTACCTGTTGTTTTGGTTGGCTGGATTGCCGCCGCTGCTAGCAACATCACATTGTGCTAATATATGTGAGCAAGTCCGCAAACTTTCAAGTATGTTTTCATGGACATCGCCTTCCAATTCAAACATATTACATCCCACATCTTTCATTTCAAAATTGCATGACACAACCGGTGGCTATAAACACCTGCAGTCAAGCTCATATTCAAGCAAAATCATATTTGTTGTCTCCTACCAGGTTTATAAAACTTGCCTCACTACAACGACTTCCCTCCTCCCAAATTTTTGGCCCCATGGGTCTTTGTAGGCCTTCTCAACATGCTTAGGTATAGTGCACTTTAAGATGTAGAAGTCAACCTTCTTTTGTTATCTGCTTTGGAGCAACCACTCGCAAAGTTCTCCCCTACATCAATAATATCTGATTTCCACTTTCAAGATCCCCTCATAGATCGCCCATCCACAAGTGCAAGATCATCTTGAATCCCCGGTCTTAATTAAAAAAAGTCCGGTACCTATTCTATCTTTGTTTATGCACTTACCGTACTTACCCAACCAACAATCATGACAAAAGCACGAGTAATTCATATGTGCAACTTGAGTAGCATCCTTGAGTTTACTATGGAATTTACTAGACCCCGATAAAGTAGCACACCAAACCGCTCAACTCGCTTACTTCATCAATCTTTATCTCCCAAAAGTACCTAAAACAATTAATAGTTTGTTACAGTTTAGTAATGTTTACCACAAAGAAGACTGGTACAAAGATCGGGTACAAAAAGACGGCAATAATCTTCATTAACATATGCACGACCTATGTTTGTCGAGAATCTTTGAAGTGCTCGCGTCGCGAGAATTGAACAACGTCTCGGGCATTTCTTAAAGGTTTGGAATTTCTTTTCAACATTTCATGGGTGAATGCTCTCTTGAACAGCCCCCCCCATCATGCTCCCCCAAGGTAACAAACAACTATCTTTAATGTTTTGCGATTCCAGCCTTAATGAGACATTGAATTTACCTTTTCCATGATATATGATGCAAAGTAGTTCCAAAGTGAATTGGAATGCATGATACCTTATAAAATCTACCAAGAAAATAGAAATTTCTTGCACCCTTGAACCGAGATGAGCAGCCATCCGACCACATTATATGGTTGTTGTATTTGACTTCCTTGTTGGCCAAGTAATCAAAGATGCTTGTTAAGACAAGGTCTTTGGACAAATAAGGTGTCATGCTCCCTATCATCCGAAATGTAAAAGTGTGTCTCCTTGATGATATTCCTATCACCTTTGCATAATGAATTATCCTCCACCTCTTTTGCAGTTGCATGCCTATAAGTGATGTGCACAAGTATTGTGCATTGGTCATTTCTCCAATGTAAGCTTTGGATTTCTTGTTGTGTCTTGAAGGTATAGTTTTCAAATGAAATCAATGATGATACCACTTGTGTTTTCTGGGAAAGTGCCTAAACAATCTCTGAATTGTTTTGCCTGCCATCTAGCCTCATAATTATGGGGAATGAATTCAGTTAAAATATTTTTAGCATATGACATCTCGTCTTGTATACCAGCTTCACAACAGGCTTTGGAACCACCTTTGTCCCACCTTTGCCATCAGGTTCTTTTGCTGATTCATAAACCTAAAAGCAAAGCAATGATTAGTTTAATAAATCACAAAATCAGAAAGGAAATGTACATCACCCACCCTATCAAAAGTTTTCCAATCTACTAAATGCCCTGCAGCCTTGCTTAATTCTTTTTTGGACACATAGGTAACTTAGATGGGCCACAAGCAAAGGCATTTCAAACATGCAATTATGAGTATACCACTCATCCGCAATGTCCTTGAACATACAATTGACCTCCACAAATCACTTGAAGATTTGTAGGTCTTAGTATTAGCTTCACACTTTGCTCCAGCACCACAAATAGAACAAGTACAACTACAATCAAAGACCATGAATCTTTGTATCCAACCTAATCTTGTTTAGTGCTTGTCTAACATAATCTAGTCTCATATGATACACACAACAACAAGTCTCCCCGTCCTTTACTTTTTCGAACAAATGGAGGTTTCAAAGGTAATCGAAAAGTCGAGAATGAAACTTCAATTTTGGATATTCTTTTCGAAAACTAGCATAAAAAGAACACTGCATTAAAAGTAACAAGCACATTAGTATTGTAAACAAATGAATTATAAACTTAAAAGAAAAAAACCAACCTCAGTTTCTTCCAAGAAGTGTAGAGCATGCATTATCTTCTTTCCTTTGCCAAGCCTAATCTTAATAACATGTTTCTTGCATGGTGACACTTTCGGTCCGATGAGTCCAAAATCAATTACTAATTTCTCGTTGTTTTCTCGCTTAGTTTATCGATCTGGTTTTTTTTTGAACATTGACCATGGGCCATCACCAATTTCTCTTTGTTTTTCTCCTCTGAACTGCTGTTGTCACATATCTTCTATTCAAGTTTAGGCACTTGGAAGTTCCTAAACAATTAGTGCCTGGGACAACAGCATATACCATGGCTGAGGTCCTTGGTGTAAGAACATCAGTAGATCTGGCATGCTTATGGTTTGCAAGAGAATTCTTGAGGTTGTTAACTATCTTTCTCATTGTGTCTACTTCTTTCAATTTTAACATTTCAAATTACGGCAAAGAACTTAGCGGACCTTGAAGAACTTCTTTCCTCTCATTCTTTGAAACTTTATGACATACCTCATTAGCATGGTCTGCAATCAACCTCGACAGTTGTTGTTTTCTTCTCTTACTGAAAACATTTTCTTCAAATTCTTTTTCCTCTTCCTTCAATTCGGCTTCCCTTGCTCTCTTTCTTGCTCTCTGCTGCCTTCTCTTTTCTACACTGATTTTCCTGTAGAGTAACAAACTATCTTCAATCTGTGTTTCATATTCTGCAAATAGTAAACAATACTCAGAATAAAGCACTACATATGAAATAAATTAAGCACTACATAAAACAGACTGCTTAAAAAAAAATGCACATGAAAGAATGTACCTGCTTCAATCTGTGTTTCATATTGCAATAGTAAACAATACTCAGAATAAAGCACTACATATGAAATAAATTAAGCACTACATAAAACAGACTGCTTAAAAAAAACTGCACATGAAAGAATGTACCTGCTTCCACTGAGTCCTGCATGTGCTGATTTTGGATGTCATGTACATAATCAACACAAGTATCATCATATGTAGGAACGTTTGTATCCTCCACTTCTTCTGCAAATTAGGAAACAGAAATTCAAGAACCAAAATAAAATTCCCATGGCATGCTGAAGAGCTGATTACCAGCAGGGCATTCATAGACAAAAGATTGTTGTATAGGCTGAGTATATGGAGTCGACCCATAGACAAAAGATTGTTGTATAGGCTGAGCAATCTTGGAAGCCAGACGACCACATAGCTCCTTGAATTGGTGGGACTGCTCTTGAAGATTATGCAAACTGGAGAATAGATTGTTTGGATCAAACAGTACTCCATTCCTTGCAATGGCCAAATGAAAGAGATCTGGCCAATTCGCCTGCATTGGAAGAATTCTGGAAAAGAAAACAGTAGCTGTATTTTCCCAAAATCAAACATTCTTTGGGAAATTTGCCCGCCAATTCCAAATTCCAAACACCATCCAAGCAGCTACATACCAGGGATCGCTGACATGGACAACAAATCGGCCGATCTTCCTGAATTGGTTACGGATCGAGCGTTCCGGAGGTTGGGAAATTTTGGCGGGCCTGGGAAAAATAGTGACGGGCGCGAAAACGTCACGATGAAGGACGGTCAGCACCCGTTAATCACCCTATGTCGCGACATGCTGAATTGTACACCACCAATAAAAAAACACCCATTAGCCGGAGGCATTGTTGACACACGTGGAATGTCAAGCAGAGAGGCATTCCTTTTACGTGGAAACAACTTGCTTTGCATTTTGTCAGCAGTAAAATTCTTTTGCACCTCCGGAATGAGGGTAAGAGTTTAAGAATGTAAGGTAACTAGCTCCGAGAATGCAAGGTAAATCCAAGAATGCAAGGTCATTGACTCGAATGTAAGGGAAATCCTGCAACAAGTAGAAAAGAGGAAAATTTGCAGCCACCGTCGAACCCAGGTAGCAAATAAGGAAAGAAAAGCACCACACGCCGCAACACTATTGGAGAAGGTGGTAGAATGCAAAGCAAGTTGCTTTTACGTGTTGTTCTTTTGCTACGTTGTGTTTCATGACATCGAAGTTGGAATCTAGAGATTTCCCTAGATCTATCTTTGCCTAGACCATGGAGTTGTATATAGCACCTCTGAGAAAGATGATTATTGATGTTAAAAAGTGGACGAGGTTGCATCTAGGGAACAATATATTCTAGTCACCTTGCATCACATGGGTCGCCACAGATATGGAAAAACAACAGACAAAAACTTAGGAATAAACAAGGATCCACACACAAAAACTTAGGGAAAAATAGGGGATCAATAGGAAAGGTGCCATAGTCGCCATTGGCATAGTTGCAGCCCCCCGCCTTAATAGAAAAATGGCGCCACGACCGGGGGGGGGGGGGGTTTGCTCTCCATTTCCATGTGGGGTATGGACATTGGTCCCACATTCCCTCGGTTTGGTTGATGACCCGCTTTGGTTGTTGTTGATCGCGGGCCGCCACATTTTGAAGCATATAAGAGCCATGTGCACACATCATATTCCTACAAAGGCTTGGGGTCCTTTATGTGGATTTTGGGACAGCTACAGTGCTTTGGGTATCGGGCAACATGGCACGAAAGAAGAGAACGGCTGCAACAGATGTTGGAAACAAAAAAAAGGGAAACCGAGAGGATTCGGGCTTGACTCGATAGTGTCGGAACAAAGGGGTAAAACTCGATAGCATCGAACAAAATGGAACAGTGGAGCAATAGGTGGAGCTGGTGTTATAGGGGAAGCTGTCGGTGGAGAAACAGGGAGCCCAAGTCTGCCAATCACAAGAACGGAAGCAATTGGTAGTGCTGGAGCAAAGAATACAGAAGATTTGAGCTTTTCTAAGAAAACAGAAGATCTGGGCTTTCCTGTTACAACACCAGACACACTTACAAAGCAAGATCTGCTGCAAGCCATCGGCCAGATGCGACAGACAATGGATCACTCCTTAGTATCCATGAAGTGCAGTGCAGTTTCTTCCAAGAAGTGTAGAGCATGCATTATCTTCTTTCCTTTGCCAAGCCTAATCTTAATAACATGTTTCTTGCATGGTGACACTCGGGTCTATGAGTCCAAAAATCAATTACTAATTTCTGCTGTTTTCTGCTTAGTTTATCAGATCTGGTTTTCTTTTTGAACATTGACCATGGGCCATCACCAATTTCTGCTGTTTTTCTCCTCTGAACTGCTGTTGTCACATATCTTCTATTCAAGTTTAGGCACTTGGAAGTTCCCAAACAATTAGTGCTGGGGACAACAAAGATATACCATGGTCGAGGGTCCTTCTTTGTAAAGTACATCAGTAGATCTGGCATGCTTATGGTTTGCAAGAGAATTCTTGAGGTTGTTAACTATCTTTCTCATTGTGTCTACTTCTTTCAATTTTAACATTTCAAATTCGGGCAAAGAACTTAGCAAAGACCTTGAAGAACTTCTTTCCTCTCATTCTTTGAAACTTTATGACATACCTCATTAGCATGGTCTGCAATCAACCTCGACAGTTGTTGTTTTCTTCTCTTACTGAAAACATTCTCTTCAAATTCTTTGTCCTCTTCCTTCAATTCGGCTTCCCTTGCTCTCTTTCTTGCTCTCTGCTGCCTTCTCTTTTCTGCACTGATTTTCCTGTAGAGTAACAAACTATCTTCTATCTGTGTTTCATATTCTGCAAATAGTAAACAATACTGAGAATGAAACACTACATATGAAATAAATTAAGCACTACATAAAACAGATTGCTTAAAAAAAACTGCACATGAAAGAATGTACCTGCTTCTATCTGTGTTTCATATTCTGCAAATAGTAAACAATACTCAGAATAAAGCACTACATATGAAATAAATTAAGCACTACATAAAACAGACTGCTTAAAAAAACTGCACATGAAAGAATGTACCTGCTTCCACTGAGTCCTGCATGTGCTGATTTTGGATGTCATGTACATAATCAACACAAGTATCATCATATGTAGGAACGTTTGTATCCTCCACTTCTTCTGCAAATTAGGAAACAGAAATTCAAGAACCAAAATAAAATTCCCATGGCATGCTGAAGAGCTGATTACCAGGAGGGCATTCATAGACAAAAGATTGTTGTATAGGCTGAGTATATGGAGTCGACCCATAGACAAAAGATTGTTGTATAGGCTGAGCAATCTTGGAAGCCAGACGACCACATAGCTCCTTGAATTGGTGGGACTGCTCTTGAAGATTATGCAACCGGAGAATAGATTGTTTGGATCAAACAAGACTCCATTCCTTGCAATGGCCAAACGAAGAGATCCGCCAATTCGCACCGCATTGGAAGAATTCTGGAAAAGAAAACAACAGCTGCATTTTCCCAAAATCAAAAACATTCTTTGGGAAATTTGCCCGCCAATTCCAAATTCCAAACACCATCCAAGCAAAATACATACCGGGATCACCGACATGGACAACAAATCGGCCGATCTTTCAATTGGTTACGGATCGAAGCGCCCGGAGGTTGGAAAATTTTTGGCGGACACGGGAAAAAAGCATTGGCCAAAACGTCACGATGAAGGACGGTCAGCACCCGTTAATCACCCTATGTCGCGACATGCTGAATTGTACACCACCAATAAAAAAACACCCATATACTGCATTCTCGCAAGTCCGTGGGGTCCCAAATACGCAATCTGTCCCATAGCTTGTTGCGGGTAATCGTGGTCGAACGCTTTTGCAAAATCCACGAAACAACAAAGACATGTGTTCTGCCCGGCGATTCTGCTATCTTCAATCAATGTGCGAGTGAAGATATGATCAATGGTGGAGGTCCGGGCCGGAAACCCGCCTGTAAGAGCTCGCACCTCTCGTTTCCTCCTCGCCCATATTGTCACCGCTCAAGGATGCCACCAACAGCTTTTGCAAAGAGAGAGCTGACCATAATAGTACGGTAGTTGGCCGGGCATTGAGGGTCCCCTGCTTTGTATATGGGCACTACCCTACTAGTGGTCCATTGTGTAGGGAAGCCTTCTCGCAATGCTTTATTGAACAATGTCGTGAGGACAGCACCAGTGGGAGGCCCACCCATTTCAGAAATTCTCGCCGGAGATGTCATCTAAATCTGCTGCCTTCCCATTAGCTAGACGCTGTAGGCCCATGATGACATCCCCCTCTGTGATAACCAGAGCCATGCCTATCTGTGGAGGGACTGGTGCCTGGCCCCCGAGCGGGTCGTACAGCTGTTGCAAGTACTGTACCCATTGCTCCGAGGTGATGTTCCCTGTGGGCTGTGCAGGCTTGCTCAAGACCCTTCTCCGTATCGTCCTGGGTGCCGGGTCCAGAGACCAAACATCTGTTGCTGATGCTCTCCGAGGTATCTGGCCTTCTTGTTCTTGAGAAAGGAGCGGTATTGACTGACGGCCTGTGGGCGGGAGATGGGATCAGTGACTTGCCGGAGTGTGCGTTTGAGCTCCCGACACCCATCATCAAACCATCTGTTGCGGGGGAAGGTGGTAGTGCCTGAGGTTCGCCGTGAGCGGCCTCTCCCAAAGCATCTTTCTGCAGCCGTCAGAAGGAGATGAGTCAGCTGAGCAGATTGCTCTTGAAGTGTGAAGAGTTGCAGCAGTCCCGCCAGATCATGCTCAAGCAACTGGGCATAGGTCCCTGCACGGTCGTAGTCCAGGCGCAGCTGGGGCACACGGTGTGTTGAGGTAGTAGATGCACGGGGAGCCTCCCAATGGAGATGCATGAACAGGGGCCGGTGGTCCGAGTCTACTTCCTCGTCCCGAGTGTCTGTCCCGATGGAAAAATGAGTAACCAGGTGTAGATCCCATTCCTCAACCAGCAGATAATCCACCACACTGGAGCCGCCCCCTTGGTTCTCCTGTCTACAAGTGCAGCAGCTAGAAGACGGCCATTGTGCCAACCTATTACAAATAACCAGGTCAAAGATACTACCCAGCAACAACAACTGCATGCCATAGCGTGAAATATGGCTGTCGTCTGATGTCCTTGACCAAGCCACCTCTGCGGGGTTCAACTGCAAGACGTCCTCTGCCAGGGGCTCAAATTTTGGAACCTGCTCGGTTCCTGTGCGTGCATTAAAGTCGCCAAGCAACATAACCCTGCCCAACTGTTTGTGCTGTTGTATGTCATCATATAGATCGACATAGGGCTCCAATCGATCCACATCCGAATGAGTGTTATAAAAGTTGCTCTCGGCATATGGAAAGTAGCATGCTGCTATGAGAAGAGTGTCGCCATCGCCATGTCATCTTTCGCACCCCACAAAGTAGCGATTGTACTGCTCTGCTTTGTGCAACGACCGGAGTGCCTCAAGGTTGCACGCGGTAGTAGCAGGCAACCCCGCCATGCCCTCACTTGCTCGCGCACTCATTGAACACCGAAATGTAGATAGCCCGGGAGGTCCGGGTGTCTGCGGCTCCGCTGCTCCCATGTTTCCATGAGGAAAATGAGATCCATATCTGGTGCAATACCATTGAGACTCTCGCCTTTCGCGGGGAAGCCCCGGCGGTTCAAGACACCATCCCGGAGGCACAGTTCCTATTTGTTGGCATTCGATGTGGATGCTCGATGATCTACCCCGCTGCGGGGGGAGCGGCAGTTGGCGCTGGCAAGCCGGTCGAGCGGCTGAGCGCGAGGTGCCGTAGAGGTGACCGGCAAGCAGCAGCAGCGAGGCGGGGAGTGGCAAGCGGCTGACGCGTTGCCTCGGCAACCTCAGCGGCGCCGCCCTGAAAATCGCGAAGCTTGCCCGACAAGGCCTGCAGCCCCCCTCTTACCGGACGCCCCGACTGGGCCACCGGCCGCCGTGGACTCTGTTGCATCGGGGGTGAGATCCTGGTCGACATACGAAGCGTCCCCTTTAGTTGCCTACTCGACGCAGATGGCCTCACGCATGACTGCATGTCCCGCCACCGCGGAAGGTGACAACGCTACGGGCGACCGTCAGGTGTTGAGTCCCAAGGCGGCTTGCTCTAGCAATGTGTACCGTAGTTGGGAATGCCATTCGAGATAGGATCTTATCCTGGATGCGCTTGGTGAGATCTTCTCCTGCCTCCTCCGAGAGTCCACGCACCACCACATTATGGTGTCTCCGCTCGCCCCCGCCGCCACCGAGTCGAGGGCAACATTAGTCGCCCCAAAGAGGTGACGCCTTTATTGGCCTGGAGGTGTGGGTTGCTCACAGCGAGGGCGGTGTGGTGTGCGAGATGGAGGACGTGGTGTTGGTCTACCTGTTTGGCAACCTGTGGGCTGTGGGGCACGTGCGCTTGGCTGTCCCTGTGTTGCGGCCTAGAGAGAGAAAGTGAACAAGGCGCTAGAGAGAGAAAGTGAGCAAGAGAGAGAATGTGTGCAAGGCGCTAGAGAAAGACTGTATAATTTGAATTTCGCAGATTGATCCTAAGTATAGAGAGAAAGAAGGCTAGAGAGATAGTGAGAGAAGGCAGGCTAGAGATGTAGACAGAGAGAGAAAGAAGGCTAGAGAGATAGTGAGAGAAGGAAGGCTAGAGAGATAGTGAGAGAAGGAAGGCTAGGATAGAACTAAGTTGCTAATATCCTTGCTTTTCTAGTCCATGTGTTAGAAATCGCAAATGAATTATATTATTCGAGCATAAGAGCCCAGCTTTATGAACAAATAAACAATTGAACTTTAGTAATAGTCAAGAATGAGGGATGCCAACTTATCTAGTTGAGTTTGTTATGCACTATATTCAAATTAATGCAAGGGGCGTTTGAAGGAGCTAGAACTTTGGTGCTTGCTCGACAAATTTGATAAACTGGTGCATCTTAAGTTGAGAAATTTCTTTGGTATGGTGTGAGAATTGACTTTATTAATGCGCCTAGCTTCATATTCTAAATTCTCCCTCTTTAAAATCCGTCAGGGTATCCAGATCGGGAGTAATTAACTTTAAAATTCTTACTAAAGTTTCACTACGTATTTGGGACATTGAGGATGGTCCTTTGTCTCTGTCCATACATGTAAAAGATTAGCGTATGGTTGACCATTTTTGCTCTACCCTTGCTACATGTTACGAAGTTTGCTTTCCAAATGGTTTCTCAAGTTGGGCTTGACCACTTTTGCTCTATCCTTGCATGTTACAAAGTTTGCTTTCCAAACAGTTTCTAAAGTTGGCTTTTGATTATGCATGCTTCGATGTGTTATATGCATCTCAAATGTTTAAGAAAGTGTAGGGAATGGTCTTGGGAATCCAGATTGGGAGTAATTAACTTTAAAATTCTTACTAAAGTTTCACTAAGTACTTGGGAGATTGAAGATGGTTCTTTGTGTATGTCCATACATGTAACATATTAGCATATGCACTTTTGCTCTACCCTTGCTACATGCTACGAGGTTTGCTTTCCTAATGGTTTGCAAAGTTGGGCTTGACCATTTTTCCTCTACCCTTGCTACGTGCTACGAAGTTTGCTTTCCAAAGGGTTTCTAAAGTTGGCTTTTTATTCATGCATGTTTCCACGCGTTATATGCATTTCAATTGTTTAAGGAAGCGTAGAGAATAGCCTTAGGAATCTAAATTGGGAGTAATTAACTTTTACTAAAATTTTATACGTTTGGGGAATGGAGAATGGTTCTTTGTCTCTGTCTATACATGTGAAAGATTAGTGTATGCTTGACCATTTTTTGCTCTACCCTTTCCTATATGTTATGAAGTTTGCTTTCCAAGCGGTTTCTGAAGGTGGCTTTTGATTCATGCATGCTTCCATGTGTTAGATGCATTTCAACCGTTGAGGGAAGTGTAGAGAATGGTCTTGAAAGCCTTTAAATTATGTGCCCAAGTTTGTTCCTAAGCTGACAGTTCAAATGTATTCTTAGCTCTAAATTAATCTTTAGTTAACAACAGATTAGATGTGCCCCAAGTGAGCATATTCACAAGACAAACCTTGCATACCATTCAGCTCCTCTTGCAAACCTGTACTAGGAAAGAGACTTTCCTCCTGCAAACCTATACTTGGGAAAAGACTTTCCAAAATGTTGTACATAGCTCTAAAATTTGCATGTTTTCTATGCTGACACCCTTTTCAGCCTGTTCTTTCCATCCCTTTGTGAAATGTTCTATTAATTCGATGCATGTGTAAGATCATTATTTTCCATAGAGATATTTCTTGAGGCCTAGAAAACTCTAATCCCAGCAAATATGTGCCATGTAAGTTAGAAGCAATGTCCCTTTCCTTTCGTGCAACCTTCTGATGTCTAGCACAATAGGCATAATAGTAATTCAATAGTATCTCACCTATACAATAGCTAACTCGCGCAGAGAGCTTGAAGGACTATGTTCTTTTTCATTATCCCACTAGTATGAACTACACGAAGCTTCGATAGAAGCTTGATTTTATTTATACTACGAACGAACATGATCTCATTTGACCATTCAAGAGCCCAAATTCATGTACCGTAGAACAGGATAGGAATGGCCTGACCACCAACTATTTAACACTGCAGAAAATTAAAGCGAGCAGACAAATAAAATATGCTTCATTTTTTTCTTTTGCCAATACACAATAACATTTTCATATAGCAGTAAATAGATGTACAATAGCTCCAAATCATAACCTTTTCTTCCCCACGATAATATTTCTGAATCTGCCTATTTAAAATTCTTGAACTAAGAGATAAGCCAAGCATATGGACATAACTTCAACCATAAGGCAGTCTTATCTCTTATTATGAGAGCCTAACTTATATAATAAACTATATCCATGCAAACCCCTTCAAGTTGCCTGCAACCTGCACCTATGCAAAGCGGCCCAGCCCCAACAGAAGACCTCTATTACACGCTAACCTTTTGATCATAGGTACGGTGAAGCTATTTTCCTTTCAGTCGATATGCGTCAAGAGTCAAACGCTCAATTGTAGAGCAAGAAGCTTTCAACTGACATGTAGTAGATAATAGCAAAAGCCAATGTCTTTTGCATTCTAAGAAATAGTACTTTCTTATTTCATTGTGTAACTCTATTCTGTATAACCCCCCGTTGTGAGGATATTTGCTAATACACAATATCAGTTCCAGCTCATATAGCAGTACGATGTACAATAGCTCCAAATTGTAACCTTTTCTTCCCCACGAGAATACTTCTGAATCTGGCTATTAAAATGCTTGAACTAAGAGATAAGCCAAGATATGATATATAACTTCAACCATAAGGCAGTCTTATCTCTTATTACGATAGCCTAGCTTATGTAATAAACTATAACCATGCAAGCCCCTTCAAGCCGCCTGTAACTTGCACCTGTGCAAGCGGCCCAGCCTNCCAACAAAAGTCTTCTATTACACTCACCAAAGACAACAGAGCAACACCTTAACTAACTAACTAACACATCTAGCAACCATTTAAAGAAACATGCAACCATTTGAGGCAGTGACACCTAGCATATCTGCAAGTCTGTCTATCATATGCGCTACAGTGTCTCACTCCGTGTTTTTGCTTTTAGACAAAGACCCTCTTCTCATTATTACTTCGAAAACTGCGTATCTCAAAGACTTGGATTCTAGTCATAATCGCTTATGCTGCATTAACGGCCGCATCAATAACCAACATGGAGTGGTACAGACACTTTATTCATTTTGATCCCAACTCCTAGGTATGAAACTTTTTACCTCCCATTAAATAAACAGCAATTAATTTTATCCTTGAAATATCTGTGAAAAAATAAAGGAAGTTTGATATAAGTGTAAACAGTACTCTTCTTGTTGAAAAAAAAAACTTACAAAAGGGCGTGCATGCTAGATTCAGTAGAAGTTGATTGCCTTCTAGGACAGTTAGCAATAATGTGACCATCATCATCAGCCATTGTCATCCTAGAATACCATAATGGCTACAAATATCTGCAAAATACCAGTCAAATTTCAACTGGCATGTAAACATTTGATTTGAAGCTATAAGAAACACATGTGAGTATTGGATTCTAAGGTGTGTAGAGCATGCCTGGTAGGAAAGCATGCTGTTGTATAAAATCAGAGGTCCGGCGCAAATGTACTTTGCACATGGCCATCTCTTTGCATATACAACTATGGAAAGAAGTGACAAAATTGTTTGAATCACTGAATACTGAAAAGTTGAATCAACAAGGCTAAGGTTCAGATCAAACTACCTAGATTTGTAATAATGAGAAAGATAAAAAATAAATTTGCAGATATGTACTAAATAAGGGATGTGCCCGTGAGAACATATTAGAACAATCAATTCCACTGTACGGTTAAGCATCATTGGGTATAGATGCCATGGAAAATAACTAGCGGTAAATAGTTGATAGCACAAAACCCCAACAATTTCTACCTGCATGCCTGAACACATCATTTATGGCACTAAGTACCGTGTTTACAAAATAGAAAATCCTCCATATTTGGAATTGATAATGGGTTCCACTTTTGGAATTTTCGATTTGACACCAAGCTTAGCATTCATATCATTCGAAACCCGCACGAATTCTATAATGAGAAATGTTCGTGATAAATTTCTTGTATAGCTGGGCGTGTACCCCTCCGTTTAAAACTACTAAGAACTATATTCTAAAAAATAGAGCAAAATTATATTCTAAAAATAGAGAATCAAAGCATTAACTGAAGGTAATATACCGTGTATGTGGCAAGGGAAGAACTCAAATTCATGCAAAGCATAATACTCTCTACACAGTCTATATTTTATGGTGAAAAGGCAGATTAAATACCGTGAATAGGGGTCTGATCCTTGTTTTGAGTTTCCTTGGCCACTGCTCCTCGGCCCCGTCTGCCCCGACCATCTTTCGTTTTAAAAGACATGTTTGAATCGCCTAATAACAGGGTCGGAAGTTCGCCTGGATAAGCGCTCAAGCTGCTCAAAGAAAAGAGCTGCCATGAAATAGCTTTCTATCTGCACGAAAAATTTAAATTTCAAGAGAACCCAATATGTGATTTCGAAGTATTCTTGACAAAAAAAATAATAATGACGAAGATTCACTTTAAAAAAAAAAGAACTCGTCCCCCGACTTCTTTCATTGAGTTTTTAAAAACCAATCTACCGAGTTCTTTCATTGATTACTTTTATCCCGCCTAAACGTAGTTAACCTAATCTTTCTTCTAATTCGAATTTCTCCCGACCGCCTGCGTTTCCCTAGCACATATGATTTCGAGAACTCGATTCGGCTTTCTCAAGAATGGCTATAGAAGTTCGGTACGCATCTCATTCCTATAACTTGTTTAGCGGGCATAAGCCCAAGCAGAACTCGGGGGCTACGCATCTCATTCCTATAACTTGTTTAGCGGGCATAAGCCCAAGCAGAACTTGGGGGCTATGCCCCATATGAAATAACAATATAAAAAGGAAAGGGTGAAACCAAACCAAAACCAAACCAAAACGGAGGCGGGAAGCACAGGGCTATACAAAAACTGTTCATGGATCGATCGACCAGTGATCTCGGATGATAGCCTGGCCTTCTCTATATACGACCCACTTCCATTGCAGACGAGCCTCGCGGACTCGACATAATTCTTTCTTCCGTCTGAAGAGCTGTGCAGGGGTAAGGTTTTCCTGGACTGAGAAGGAGGCTCCTTTCAAGTGATTGGGCATCTACGTAGAGATGCTCGAGTGAAGGACACGGAGGGGTCATTCGGCCCACACCTTCAATGGGGCTCCTACGTCGCGGAAGCATGAATACAAGGTTAGCACACAGCATAAATCATATATAAACAACCACCACGAAGGGTGGCACATCCATCCAAGTACCAATGGCAAAGAAGATGCATCTAATCCTAAGAGACACCCCAAACCCATGGTTCTACCCCGGCTCAGACTCCAGTGAGGATCGACTGGCGGCTAGGTCTCAAGAGCTCAACAGACCGAATCTTGGCATGCATGGCGTTGGCTGGCATAGAACATCGGCTAGGGTTGTCCACTCCATCGGCCCCTCCTGTGCACACTTTGCAGATGAGTCCAATCATGCTATGGCGTCACTATAGCCTTCCGGACACGCAGACTCAAGGTATCACCCCTTCGGTCTACTACAGGTTCATGAAGCCCCGGCCCCGATGAGGCAGGCCTGGGAAGCGCCCCTTCCGTGATCACAAGGTGGTTCCATGGGTGAGCTAGAGAATACGCGCCACATCAGCGCCCCCCCCGTGATCCGCATCTCCGACTTACTCACCCTAAATCTACTCAAAGTGCAAGATGCTCCATACGGATCACACCTCTACACCCGTGGGAGTGTCGGACCCATACCCGCCCCTCACGTGGACCGGGCCATCGCCTAGCCCACTGTAGGAGTCTCAGGAGCCTTTTATGTTCGTGCAAGACCCCACCCCCACTTCACCACTGTGTCCCTTGTTTGGTGCTAAGTCACTCCATAGCATCCACGACTCGGTGGTCTCTTGTACACAGGCCGCATTTAATAGGAATTACAGGGATCAACCTAGGAGCATCCTACTATCATGGCTCAGGGGTCTCTACCCCCCCTTAATTCCCCCATTTCCAGAGTAATACTATGCAAAGAACTACCAATCCATCCTTTAAGAACAAAACCAGAATCAGAATATAAAGAGGACTTACCTTGACAATCAAGGGTTAGTTCCTACAAGTAAAGCACAGAGAGAACAGACGGAACAACACAACAAGTGCCCAACAGGGGCGCTACCCTAGAATTCTCAAGCTATACTAACCACCCACCTGAGTTCCTGCTGGATCCGTTGTCATTGGGTGCTTCCATCTTCCTGGGACTTGGTGCTCAGCTCTGGTTTCACAGGTATAAGTGCTTGGCAAAGGTGGCGCTCAGCTTGGCAAAGGTAGGCGCTCAGCTTGGCAAAGGTAGGCGCTCAGCTTCTCTTGGTCGATTATGGTTGATATGGGGGTGGTGATCCACCTTGATGGTTCCAATTAGTATTCACCATGCTGGCCAATCGAATTTGGCCAGGTGGCACCTTCCCAAACCATAATTAGCTTAATTATCCTTCTTAAATATTAATTCCTTAATTATAGGTTATTACATAGCTAATTTAATCCCTTTTAGGTCAACCCCCTAGGTTACCATACCCCATGGTGGCGTATCTATACTGGGTGACGTGTCAATATATTTATACGTATACCGTATAAATACTTGGAACGTCACAGAAGTACATAGACTAAAAGTATATAGAGCATATTATTGTGAATTATAGCCTTATATTTGAGTTTAAAGAATGCAATGATTTCAAATGACGAAAGCATATACAAGTTTATTACAACAATTTCTATTGTGCATAAAGCGATAATCTGTTCACAATTGTGTTCTATTCACGTCAAACTAGGGAAAAAGACCTATCTAAAGTGCTAAACCTTGGTGTATGAGGATACTAATAAGTGTGGAACTGCACTCAATTTTAGTAGTTGTCCACCGCTAAGGTGTGTTCTATTCATGTCTACAAACATGGGAAAAAACCCATCTAAAGTGCTACACCCTGGTCTACGAGGACACTAATACGTGTGGAATTGCACTCAATTTTAGTAGTTGTCCCACCGTCACGAAGTCGTTCAGGCTAAAATGCAGTTGCTTCCTCGAACTTATGAATATTCAAAGCATTCAAAAGCATCTAGTTGCAAAATGTTAATGAACATCTTAGCATAACATCAAATTTCTATTTGAGAAAGATATGGGACTGACGTATGGACGGATATGAGCTGCACATGCAGGAGGTTGAAGCTATGACATTTCCCTAAAATATATGGTATAAATACATATATTTTAAGCCATGTTACCATACAAGCCTACCTTAGTAGCCTTGTATACCTTAGTGTGGAGAAAGGAACATGGCTAAGTCATTATACATAACTTAGACAACCTTAGGTATGGAACCATTTCCATATGGCTCTATCCTATTGGCAACCCGCCACATGGATGCACCTTATTGGAGCCACATAACGTGACATGACAAACCTAACCTATTAATGGCCGAACCCTAACCCTAAGCCATTTTCGGCTCCAATTTGTCCTTGAACCCTATTCGCGCTCAAAATCCTCAATCCTAGCAAAGACAGCTTAGCTCAAGAAATTTAGAAGTGCGTGCGCGATCGGGAAGGAGTGGGAAACTCCTCCGTCAGCAAAGCCACGCCTTAGCTCAAGAAATTAGAAGTGCGTACGCATCAGAAGGAGTGGGACCTTAATATGGTTTAAGGTTAATATCTAACAATGAGCTTGGTGGAGTGGCCAATATGATTATGCATTGGGTGAAATCATATAGAGTTAGTATATATCATGGTTGGGAACAAAAGGCAAAGGCAAAGGCAGGCCAAAAGAAAGCTAAGGAGAGACTTCTATAAAAAGAACCCGAAATTTAATTAGTGATATCTTCCTAAGCCAACATAGGATTTGGGAAAATTTTACTTTTCTGGAACCGGCTCAGAGTCTAGTTTCTGAATTGGTTTAGCAGTTATTCTGATTCATCCGAATGAAAGAGAAATAGCAGAAAGAGTGACCGGGGGTCAAAGAAGACTGTTTAACTCTTGGCTCTTGAATCTGATTCTAAGAAAGATATTTCTTTTTCCTAGAGCTTCCGTTGATCTTCTCTAGTAACCTATTACTATCCCTAACCCCAACTGGTGGATCATATTGAGCTCTTTTGGCTCGAGGGAGGAGCTACTAGCAGAAGCTGATTGCCAAATATGCCTTATTGTCTTTATGTTCCAGCTTGATATTGCTAGCTGAGTGGCCCGGTTGGGTGGAGAGCTCTTTTGATTAAGGTTTTGGCTACTAATTTGTGTAAAAGTTATTATGTTTGTTCAGGTATTCAGGGAAGTTTGTATCAATTGGTATCCGAGCACAGTTTCGATTTTCTTTGGAACTGTGGGTAGTGGAACCATTGTCATGATCTTTGGCGTTATCATGAAGCAGCTCTAAGTGTTTTGAAGGATGGAATCCAACAAAGCAACAAAGAGGGGAAATATTCTAACGAAACAAGAACTTGGATGATTTTTCGAGTTTTAATTGAAATTGTTTTTAAGTGATTCATGTCTTGAGATAGTCTTGCAGATATACATGCAGTGTAACCGAGGAAGTTAGATGCATGGGGCTTATGAGGCAATACGCGCAAAAGGAACCAGTGTTTCAAGAATTCTAAGAACAAAGTTATTCTTGAGGAAAAACTTCAATTGGATACTATTTATCCATGTAAGACTTGAATTGCTTTAGTGGGAGAAGCCACTATATTTTGAATCAATTTAAAGCGGTATATTATTGTTCAAAGTGATCCACGAGTAGGTGGTAATCACGAGTGAATGTGATCCACGAGTAGGTGGTAATCACGAGTGAATGTGACCCACGAGTAGGTAATCACAACAGAAAGAGACCCATGAGTAGATGGGAACCTCGAATTGAATTGGTCCACGAGTAGGTGGCAACCAAGAACTAAATTGGTCTACGAGTAGGTGGTAACCAAGAATTAGTGGTCCACGAGTAGGTGGCAACCACTAGTATATGAAAACCACGAGTAGGTAGTAGACACAAAAACCACGAGTGGTGGTAATCATGAACCAAGACGAGGAGGTGGTGACCACGAGTGGATAATAATATTATATTAAGGGAGTAGCCTTAACAGAATAAATAATATTGCCAATGGTTCATAAAGAATTATGAAGGTTAATAATCATCATATTAAAGTTGATGTTAACGAGGACCTGAAAGTTGTATTCAATGCAACTGAGGTCAGTTGCTTCCGAGAAGGGGAGGAATTGATATGGTTTAAGGCTAATATCTAACAATGAGCTCGGGGGAGTGGCCGATATGATTATGCATTGGGTGAAATCATATAGAGTTAGTATATATCATGGTTGGGAACAAAAGGAAAAGGCAAAGGCAAAGGCAGGCCAAAAGAAGGCTAAGGTCACAGAGACTTCTATAAATAGAACCCAAACCCTAACTAGTGATATCTCCGCAACCAGAGGTCGAATTTGGGCGAACTTTACTTTTCTGGAACCAGCTCGGAGTCTAGTTTCCGGATTAGTGCGGAAGTTCTTCTGATTCATCCGAATGAGAGAGAAATGGGAGAAATAGTGCCAGGGGTCAAAGAAAATTGTTTAACTCTTGGCTCTTGAATCTGATTCTAAGAAAGCTATTTCTTTTTCCTAGAGCTTTTGTTGATCTTGTCTAGTAACCTATTACTATCCCTAAACCCAACTGGTGTATCATATTGAGCTCTTTTAGCTCGAGGGAGGAGTTACTAGCAGAAGCTAATTGCCAGAGCTTGATATTGCTAGATATGAGTGGCCCGGTTGGGTGGAGAGCTCTTTTGATTAAGGCTTTGGCTACTAATTTGTGTAAAAGTTATTATGTTTATTCAGATATTCAGGGAAGATTTTATAGAGTTAGTATATAAATGTTACGCACTAGCACCTCTAGTGATAACCAACGCACCAAAAGAGTGGATCCTTCATGTAATTTTTCTGCGCCGTCATCTAAAGTCATGCAAAATTGACACGTTTCTGGTCCTATACATTTTTGCCATGACACGTTTCGTAAGCTAGGACACAACTTCGCCCTGAGCTTGGGACAACTGCGACCAACTATTCTGCCTCTTCATAAGGCATAGCTTTGGTTATCAGATTTAGTCTTTTGACACTCGGCATAGCAGTCGCCTTCTAGAAGCTTGAAAATTTGATGTTTCTTCATCAACGAGCATCTGGGTGTTGATTACTCCGGCATTGCTTGATTCCGGCGATTTTTCTTTTTCAAGATCCAGCTGAACAAAGGTAAGTAAGGGCAGTGATGTTTTTTCTTTATAACAGCTGTTTCTGGGAACCTTTGTTGTGAGTTTACATTCAGTTGTAAGTTTTATGAACAAAGCAGTTAAGCTAGTTTGCTTACAGAGCTAAGTATTATTGTAGGTCTTACCCCGAGAAAATAGGGGGTAAAAATTTGCCAGATTTATCTCCTTGTGCCAGTCTCAGATGCGAAAAATGACTACCTTCTTTTCATCTGGCATGAAATGGAAAGTTGCTATATGTGCTAAGAATCTATTAGGTGCAAAAAAACCGTGCTTCACTATGGAGAAGGCAACCCAAATGCGGAGGAGATATCAGAGCTTGAATATGAAGGGGCTCACGACGCTGTTGAAGAGGACGGTTCCACCATAATCAGTTCGAATGATCCATGTATGAAATAATTATTTCCAACTATTTCTTCTTGAAAAGCCATAAACAGAGTGTGGCTATGGCGATGGCCTTTTGGACGGACGCGACTCTGCTCTTCCCTGCTACATCCAAAACAGGACTCTGCTGCCACATAGACTAATAGCTTAAACTATGCATCAAATTTGAGGTATTAAACTTAGGTCTAATTTTACTCATGCAAATCTTCTTTGATGCTAGCTTGGCATTATTCTAGAATGCGTACATATAATGTTTCTTCTGAAATATTGCCGCATGTTTGCAGCATGTTAGCATGTTATACATGTTACTTTCCATAAAGGTCTATTGTAAATTTGTTTCATCGGTTCCTAGAGCTCTATAGCATCAGACTATAAAGACCAACTATAACCTGAATAATCTCATTGCCTTTGTTGTGGCTACTGAAGTGCTGCTCAACTTCATACGAACTGCCATTTAGTGATTCTGTATAATTTTTCACTCAAGTTGATTCAACCAATTGGCACTCTTTATTTGTAGGGTTTCCATATCTATTCCTATATTTTTATCTAGCAGATCAAGCTGCTAGACTGTTTGGCTACTCAAAGCTTTGTCTTATTATGGTTCTCGAGCTCCTCATGGCTTGACCATGGGACTGATAAGCCCAGGCCTCTGAGAGGCTAGGGAA
Source organism: Isoetes taiwanensis (assembly GCA_021234155.1). Taxonomy (NCBI): domain Eukaryota; kingdom Viridiplantae; phylum Streptophyta; class Lycopodiopsida; order Isoetales; family Isoetaceae; genus Isoetes; species Isoetes taiwanensis. The sequence goes on along the minus strand of JAJEKV010000205.1, from coordinate 1,462,006 downwards.
AACTGGCTATATATTCTGTGACTTCAGTGTACTGGTTTAACTGGTGCTGGGCTGTGAGAACCATTCATTCATCTCGTTATCCTAAGTTGTATAATTTAATTGCTCTACTCATCCGGTGATTAACCCTCTGCATCATAGTTGGCAGTATCTGTTGTACTCTTGCAGGATAATCTTAAGCATGATCGAATGCTATATGCTGGTTTTATCAAATACATGAATTCTACTATTACTGCTTGCTAGGCACTTGACTCTTATATGACAGGATGACTTGGTTCCTTTTACATACAAAAATCAAAATTAGAATCTACCACCACCATTTTTTTAAGCACAAAAATGGGGTTGCTCCCATGAAATTTGCTCACTTGTGAGTTGGGATTGGATCCGACCCCAACCAAGATAATGTTCTCATTCATTTGTTTGTCTTAAACTTATCCATGTTGTATTTTATAGCAAGGATGTCTAAAAAATTATTAACGGCAAGCAACATGGGCCAAGTTCCTAGCATCATTAAGATTCTATAAAGCTTGCTCTTATTATACAGGTCTGTTGTTGACTTGCACTTATGAAAGTTCCATTTTTTATGTTTAGTTGGCAGGGAGGGCCCCTATGTAGTATAGGGACCCTCTCAGCCCCTTTACTTCCATGTCATGGGATCTTACCCTGTCTTCCGGATGGAGGTAGGGCATAACTTTTTATATATTTCTGCATGTTCTCTCGCATCTCAAGCATGTCCACAACTGAGATTTATCCAACTTAGCACAAGACTTCTTTTGCAGCAGGTTGGACAAAAGAAATCTTCGTGCCGTCGCGATAAATTTCTTGTACTAATAAATTATTTTCTTACTCTTTAGATTTGAGTCAGTGTGACGTCCCCTACTCCTTATACGATGCCCACATCGTATTCGAAGGAGGAGCATTCCCCCTGGCAGCTACACTGACAGGGGTCATCCACCTGACTCTACTCCCATCGGGATGAGCCAGCAAGGGAAGAATGGATGTGTCATTCACCCGTCTTCCATCGGGTCGACCTATCTGCGGAAGCGTGAATAAACAAACGTGAGCACAACTAACAGTAAACAAATACAAGTACCTCGAGAGGTGAATACAATACAACATCACAGAGATAGCAATACCATAGAAATAACATCATCACATAACATAAATAACAAGAGGGGAGATCCTACCCAGGGCTCAGACTCCAGGGGGATGACTGACGGCTAGGGTCTCCAGAGTTCATTGCAGACAGAATTCATGGCAATGGATTTGGCTGGCATAGAACATGGCTTAGGGTAGTCCACTCCATCCGCCCTCCCCGCACACTTTGCGTAGTAGGCTGAAAAGTGTTGGGACTTGGCCGTAGCCCCGGGTGAATAGCCGAGGGGCTACTACTACCGGGTTGCATCTCCCCCAGCCCGATGAGGCAGAAGAGAGTTGCCTCTCCTCCAGAGGCATCCATGCTCATCACAGGCGGCTAGAGGGCCACTGCCCGTATTCGACTTGAACTCACTGGAAGGTCATATCCACCACCCCACGAGTGTCGAGCTCATGCCTTGCCCACACGCAGTGACAAGCCATTAAGCCTAGCCTGCAGAGACCCCCGATAGGCCTTACTACCGAGGGGGGGGTCCGGTGATGAGACAAGTTCCTCCTTATCAACCTGCCTAGCCCCTTCACCCACGCCAGGGTGGGCTCCTCGCACGGGCCACATATAATTGGGAACTAGTGGTGCTACCTAGGATCATCTGCTACACACCTTTTAGGTCTCTACCCCCCTTCCCAATACATGGAGATCACAGAGTGAAATACATACAACATCACAGAACTGAAATAGAAATAGAAATATCATCTAATCTATTTACCTAAACAACAGAGTTAGGTTCCTTAGTTAGGGCTTATGATCTCGGGGATCTATAAGGCCTCTAGAGTTGATCTAACATACTAAACCAGCCTATTGCCTTGCCCAAAGACGGCTTTTGCACAAACGTAACAACTAGATACCTGCTCCTTGACACGCTCCTCGACCCTGGAAGGCCCATGCTCCCGATCTTGTCAAGATGGCTGCTAATCGATAATCACAGTTGTGCAAATCCAAATTTCCGAGAGCTCAAAGAATGCGGATTGAAGTCCGAGACTTGGCCGAAATGGCCCAAGAGAACCCTGAACTCGAGAGAGGAAAGGAGCTCTAGGAAAAACCCTAAAATGCAAAGGGAAGAAAGGTTTAGGGTTTAAGGGGAAAGCCCTTTTATAGAACCCTTAGGGTTAGGTTAGATATTGGCCAAATGGAATTTAGCCATTTGGCAATGGGGTCCATGGGGTTATTAATTGTGTATGTTTATTTAACATGCACAACATTCAATGTTGCCCCCTAGGTGCAACCCTTGCCATACGTCTCGCAAGTACATGTCATCCGTGACATGTACGGGTGACGTGGCAATATAATATACGTATTCGGGGCATATATTATGTTGGAACGTCACATTCTCCCCACCTTGACTTGATGTCGTCCCTCAAAGATCACGCGTCTCCCCACCTTGGAAACCTGCATATCCTGCAATCACATTTAATACACATAGGATGTATAGCAAAATTATCCCAAGGTAATATTTAAGTTTTAATTTCTATAACACATCCTTGTTTAATATCATACTATGGTAAGGGAGTCTTTCACCCTCTTACTTTATCATCTATTATTATTCACAAAATTTTATAGCTTACACCATTATTATTATTAACATAGTTCCAAAATTTCCTACTTAAGGTTCCACATCGTTTCCTTACAACACATCGTGACAAAATTATGTGTTGCAAGTCTTTGCAAGCAGGACCTTCCTCCCGTGACTCCCCTATTGGCCTCAGGTCCACCACACTACGCTAGCATACATTTAATTATTATAGATATTGGTTGTTAGGGAACCACCCATTAAATACAATTATATGGATGCAAGGCATATCTCCCAAGATAGGAAGATTATGTTTCTTCCATCATGGCCGTGGAGACAAATACCTATCATGCCTATATGCCACTCATGCCTACACCTCAGAGTTGGCCAATGTGGGAGATAGGGTCCTTCCCCGTATATGGGGCATGAAGGGCCCTCCCCTCGTAGGCATTGACTAGAGGTGCTTTTCCTATCATGCATTCCCCAATGACCTCTTATCTCGAGGGTCGCCTACTTCCGTGGGACGTAAGTAGACCTTCTAATCTACCTCCCAACTCGTGCAAAGCAAAAAACCGCGGTCATGCCTACAATGACATTACACCACGCCCTAGAGATCACCGTAGTGGTCTCATCATCGGTAACAACGCATGCAACCCATACCTAGCATAGGCTGCATGCGTAGATTAATCTTAGCTACACATGAAATTTAATCTAAACCCAAATCGATATGCCTGAGCCGATTTCTTGGGTGTCGATGTCGACATTACTTCGTGACGAAATGACCATTGCATTGCTCCATGAGTTGCGGGTACTGCTTCTCAAGATCTATTTGTAGTGCCCACGTAGCGTCTTCCACTTGTAAGTGTCTCTTTCACTGGGTATTGGAGGATTGAGATCTTCTTGTCTTCTTATAGGATCTGACAAGAAGAACCTCTGGAACAATCTCAAGGTGATCGCCCATTGTTTCCAGTAACTTTGGTCTCTCCAGTACTTCCTCTGGATTAGGAATGTGTTTCTTTAGGAGACTTACCTGGAAAACACTATGGATCTTTAAGTGTGCTGGCAGGTCCAACTTATAGGATTGGTTACCTACTCTTTTGGTTATCCTGAATTGTCCAGCCCACCTTGGAGCAAGCTTCTTGCAATTGTCGATGCAGAGCTTCAGCTGATGCTGTAATCGCCGATGCAGAGCTTCAGCCTAACCGCCGATGCAGAGCTTCATCTATGCAATTGTCGATGCAGAGCTTGTCGCTATGCTCTTCTGCCGGCCTCTTGCTGCTAGAGGATATCTTTGTACTTCCTCCACCAACTGTTGCATGTCGGCTAGCATCCGTTAACGTCTTAAATAAACATTACATTCTTGGACCCCTGCATGATCCTGCTGGACTTCCCTAATGCATGCAATTATATTAATTACCTTACGGTAATATTCTTATATTAGCATTATAGTAGTATTGGATATATTGCTTCCAATAGTATTATATTTAACTAACTATTATATGATAACTTTACGACCTTTAAGATATGTCATCATACGATTATCGATGCCATACTTAGTTTGAAACGTATTTTAATTGTTTATCATATGGCTAGGATTTATATCATCGGATCCAAGTGTTGAGCGTATGACTCTCGCTCGCTACTTGGTTGGTGATGTATCAACCTTACATGTATATACTTTATATTTGCTATACTTATGGAAAGATAGACAAATTCTTATAATATTTGTCAGGATCCTATGAAAGTTACTTAAATGCCTTTGGAAGGAATTACATCCTTGCGAAGGTTTAACTAAGATTTTATGTAATTATTATCTTACTTTATCTCGACATCGAGATATCTACACAAGACAAAACTATCTATGCAAATTATTATGAACATATAATTTATCAACAAGGCATTAAAGCTTATGATACATGCCATCATGGAGTGCTATCGATGCCCTGCATGATAACATATTTAAGATTATATAATTTATGTAGTTATATGGGGTTGACAACCCTGAATAATTTAATTAAGAGCTAGGCTACTAGCTCATTCCTAGATGCGAATGCAAACAATAGATCATGGCGTAAGAAATTTATGCAAAGCCTCTCCCCACCTTAGTTGTCGCACCCGCTAAGGCTAGAATACATCTCCCCATTGAGTCGGTGTCGACTAATTTGGAGACGACTTGGCCGTTGCATTGCTTCCATTGATTCGCTCCCCTGCTTTGGTGCAGTTGGTTACCGCATTAATCTTGCATGCTGAAGGACACATAGACATTAAGCATGTATCCATCTTACGCTCTATGTGCTTTGGCTACTTGCGAAAGGAACTCTATTCTAAGGGTCGACTAATTGGATGGCGATTCAACCCCTAAGATGTAGGTAGGTTCAGTCCTAAGATTGAGCCCCCCTCACTTTCTTCATAAGAAAGTGGTCCTACACCTCAATGTATCCTATCCCCTTAATTGATGTTGTCATAACATCTTAGCTATGGTTATATGCTTCTTACCTAACACATTAATTTACTAGCCTTAGCTAACATATTTAATCATCTATGATGGATGCAGCCATCATGTTTATCATATCTATCCCTAAGCGATGAGTTATTGACTTATTTAGAACAATTCTAAATTGCAAGGTTTTATTATCATGACAATTCTTTTTGCCTCAAGAGACTATGTGATTAATATGTTTCTTATTTCTCGATGTGCCTTTCATGTGCTATTTAATTTTATATTCTAAATATCCCCCTTTTCTTAGTTATTTACTCTCTTGGAATAAAACCTATCAGTTGAATTGATGTCATCATAACAAGTTGGCCGGACTTGTTAGATTACTTCTTTTCATTCGATTGGATTATTCCTTGGAGGTACTAGCTTTATACATAGTCAACAATTATCCTAGTAATGATTCCTTCTTAGCGAGGTGATCAATCTCACCAAGTGGTTTCAATATGTTGGATGTCTGTTAACAATCATGTATAATTTTAGTTACTCCTATGCATTTCCTTCCCACTCATTGATGCTTAGTTCAACTTGGGGCAATCCCTGAGAAAAACTGGAAATGCCTTCCATTCCCATTATGGATGTCATCATCCATAAGCCTATCATACTCGCCTATATGATCTCATCCACTCGTTGCCTTCTTGGTAACATTATTTCGAGTTGCTCGAGACTTCGGGCTCCTCTTCGACGTAGAGGTCAATTTTCTTCATTAGAGGCTTCCCATTGCTGGTGGTTTTGATGGCGTAGTTGACCACTTGAAGTCTTCTATGATACTTCCCAAAAGCCTGAAGGTGGTTTCGTTGAGAAACATCTTGGCGGCTGAAGGATGCCTCCAGATCCGATATTGTTGTGCCAACTCCATCCTTCGAGTCCTGTAGCATGTTGACAGACAAGTGTTGAGGATGTTGCTCGCTTCACGCATTCCGATTGTCTAGCATCTCTTTTCTTTGATCTGTTATACTGAGAGAGAGAGGGAATAACAAAGGGAAATACGCATGCAAGTCATATAGCTTACACTATTATGATTACAAATACTATTAAAGCTATTGGGCTCCTTGGTGTCTCCCCTCGAGGTGCACACGTACTCCATGGCATTGTTGTCGATATTCCTCCTAGTGTGCTGGTGTTGAAGATCTATATCCTCCTATTTATATGTCAGCTCATGCTCGATTGGTAGACTCTTTGATATTTTTGAGCTCTCCAATGTCTGTCGGCTGCGGCACAACTTGCTTCTGCTTCACATGCTAACTAAGGATGTGATGGTCGTTGATGCTTCGGCGTTCCGGTCTACTTTTTAATGTTGTTTTTGGGCAATAATTGCTTCCCCTTCACAATGTCTGAAGATCTTTGGAGGCGCCTCTTGAAGTTGTGCACAATCCCTTTGGCTAGACTCGTAATTAAGGAGTTGTTCTCTTCCTCAGTTGCCTTTCGAATTGTCGATCCTTGGGTTCACGAAGTTGCATGCGAGTTGTCGTAGCTTTGTGAGGTTCTAGCTGATTCGTCGATTCTTTGGCTCGGTTCTCCTATTCGCTTCTCCATCGAGCTTCTCATCGTACCTGTTTGATCTCCTCAATGTGATGGCTTAGACGTTATCACGATCTTCGTTGCTATGCTGCCTTCTAGTTGCACTTGATCACGCTCCACAGTTTTGGACCTCATGTTGCATCTAAGGAGCTCGTGGAAGTACTAGCACTCCTTCGTCTTCTGGTTTATGGCCATTGTCCCTCAATACATGTGCATCTTCATGGCGAGTAAAGCCTCATGACTCTTCTCTATGATTGGTTTGCTGTCAGGGATGATGTACTCTTACACAAGGCACCCAAAATTAAAACACTACATGGTTTTTCCTATGGTTATGACTATAAAACCATTCTACAAAACCAATGGGTGTTTGGGGGTTAATTTCATTAAAAACCATATATGGCTAAACTACTTGGGTTTTTTTGTAGGATTTGTTAAAGTGGTATTATAGCATGGTAATTGCAAATGGCTATTATGTAGTGTTTGTCAAAGTGGTATTATATGTTGGTAAATGGTATGGTATATATATAATGTTTTAAGAGCGCGGTTTGTCAATGTGGTATAACGTGATGGCTCTCGACATGGTTTAATGTAGTGCTCTTTTTATGTGATTTTAATGTGGTGGCTATTGTGGTAAAAGTAGCATGGCTAATTTTCATGGTAAATGCGCACGGTTTTCAATGTGTTATAAGCAATAAAGCAACAGTATTTAATCGGTCAAAGTGTTTCGGTTATTGTCTTAAGCACTGTTATGTTTATCAAACTTAGATGTAATTCTTTTTTTCCTAAATGTCCGTGGTTTTGTAACCCATTACGCCTATTGTTATCATTTATAAACTAGTATCGGTTATTATCTTAAGCACTGTTATGTTTATCAAACTTAGATGTAACAGTGTTTTTCCTAAATGCGAATGGTTTTGTAACACATTACGCCCATTGTTATCATTTATAAACTAGTAACGTTATCTAGTTTAAAGCATTTGAAGTTACTAGTCTAAAGCATTTCAATTACTGCATAAAAACCATGGCGATCTTTTTCACTCAAGGTGTACTTATAAGGTTGACAAACCACTAACAGTTTCTAGTCTTAAGCTTCTTAGGTTACTGCATAGAAAGAATGGCGATCTTTTCGCTGAAGTTCTTACATGGCTCTAAAAGAAAAACAATATATTGAACATTTAAAAATATGTATTGCTTTTTCAACAATGTCCATATATATATTTATTTTAAATTCTTCTAATGTATTTTCTTGGTTTTACATGTATTAGATTTTCACGGCTTCAACATTTCTTTTTGAGCTTTTAATCTTGATTTATTTGTGCTTTGCTTATGCTTTAAGAAGGCCAATTTTGGGAATTGAACCCAATAAGTCCATTTGAGCATAAGATAAATCCATGCATAAAATAGCAATCTTAAATATTAATGAACATTTGATAATCTTACTAAAACAAAAACACAAGGCATCATCCAGTAACGAGTTGGGAAAGAATGGGAAAGAACATCGTCAAGATCATTTTTGGGCTACAAATTTTATTTATCAACCATTAAAGAGGAGAAATACCATAATATCTTGTTCTTATTCTTTTCAAAAAGCACAAACAGACTCAAAACCATGTGATTATATTTGCCTAGCTTAATCAAGGATGCAAAATAAGGAAAAACAGAGCTTCATGAAATAAAGAATACAGCTTTAACAGAGATGCTTGAGTGCGGTGCTGCCAAGGCCATGGCCAAACTCCTGGCGGCCCAGCATAGTTCATTTTCGTCTTTCCTCCCCTTCACAAAAACAAAAGGCATAACTCAAAAACTAAGGCAAACTAGAAAATAAAATCTTCAGCAAATTTTCAAGCCTACTGCTTAGTGAGCATGGATTTTTTTTTTCCCTTTTTAGTTCCTCTGTAAAATATGTTTCCTGACCTTTGGCAGAAAAGACACACTCGTTTGCCGGAGCTATCAAACATACAAGAGAAAACAGGATATTTTTTGAACCGAATCAGACAGTAGAAACCGAATATATAACCGGCCAGTTTTTCTTGAAGTAGCCATACTTGAAGTAGCCATACTTGAAAGCCCCGATTTTGCCTCAAACCTATCTGTGCACAAATATTCCTGATCAGAAAGGGATAGTATAGAAGAAAGAAGTTTCGGAATGTTTTACCTCATATCGCCCCTGTTTCAGTGCCATTTGCTCCAAGACAGCCGCATGTATTTATTGTAATCCGTCATGAGCTGGCCCTCGTTCCAGGGTAATGATTTACAGAGAAGGTTCGGAGGAATAGACCATGCATTGCTGTTATGGTAGCATCCGGTTATGTTCTCCATGGAAACAATAGATGAGAAATTATTTAAAGAAAACAGAGGATCTGCAGAGAAGAAAACAAAAAAAATACCTAGATAACTTGCCTTCTGGCTTCTGCACAGAGTTGGTGTGCTGTTGAAGGTACCCAATCCTTAACCATGGCAAGAACTAACAGATAATCCTTTAGGAATCAAAGGCCGGATCTTGAGCAACAAAATCGCTATTACAAAAGGCCCTAAGACGCCCTGCAACATGCAGCAACTAAGTAAGCTTAGCAACAAGGTACCTCGAATTTTACCTTCAGCTTCTGGTTGTCTCGCAATACCTTCTACAGCTTGACCCGCAGCGGTGCCTTGACCAACACCGGGTCCAATAGAAGCGAGACCTACAGCTAATCCAGCAGCAATAACGGAAGCAGCAGAAATCAGGGGGTTCAGAGATCTCTGCAGAGCAACTGGCGACCACCGCATCCGCCCTAAGTGCTTGAAACCCTAAACATTTCTTCCTATTCTCCTGTGCAGATAAGAGTATGGAAGTAGAGGTTTAGATCTTTCTATCATGGTCGAATTCCAGAAATATAGCAGAGCACAAACCTCACCTGTAAGCAAGCCCCTCTAAGCGGATCTGAACCACCTTTCCAAATCTACCTTTGCGGATCATACATCTGTGTTTGAAAATAGAGAGCTTTGTCTATGAAAATATTTCCAGAAGTCGGATCATACAGCTGGATCATTCAAAGCCGGATCATACAGCCGCCTTTGAAAATAGAGATCAGAAGCGAGAAAGGAGGGAAAAACTCAGAAGCGAGAAAGGAGGAAAAAACTCAATGCAGGGATCAAATCCGGGTCGTTATTTTGGGCCAATCGTATGGCAGGACATGGATCACCATCTAAACCAGCCATCTCAATAAACCAGTCATCTCAGCCGTTGAATGTAATTGTTTACAAATTTTCAAATTTTAAATGCTTGATAAAACAACCTCCACCCGGATGCTAATTTAAAACTAGGTTAAATGCTCTAATTTTGTGGGGCATCTATAAAGGAGGTTAATTTTGTTCAACCTCCTTCACTAGATGGAATGCATGATGTCGGTTTAGCATTTGAGAAAATTCTAGCTTCATGAATGTTTATTCTACAGTTATAGACAAAAATAGAAAAAGCCTTCACAAAGTGAACTAATTTACACAACCTTTAATATTGTGGGTTGTTATATACTAGCCTTTATGTTAGGTTAGATTGCTAACATAACAGGATGTCCTTTATATTAGGGTAACATAACATAAGATCTCACTTCACATTCGTCGTTAGATTAAAAATTAATATAACGGAAACCGTTAAATATTGCCTCTCACAGACTATCACGCCGTTAGGTTAAAACTTAATATAAGAAAAATTCTTAAACATTACTTCACCCGGATTGTCACGCCGTTATGTTAAGAGTTAACATAACGGAAACAGTTAAATATTTCTTTACACTGAAAAAAAAAAAAACCCCTTTCTTTAAATAAAAGGGCATAGGAACCAAATTGCATACCTCATATTTAGTCAAACGCCCTTATAACTTCTCATGTTTCTCAATATTGCACCGATTTGATATGCCATGCACCAAAGAGTCGGGTTCTGTGCTCCATATTCTAGATTGCCCAGAGGGGGGTATTTGGCGAAATTGAGGTGCACTAGATTTCACTTATACAAATAGCTCTTCTGCATGTGATTCAATGCGGGATGTGTGTGCAATGGAGTCACCCCACCTTCATATCCTATTAGGTTCTAACTAGCTAAGAGCAATCGAGTTTCTATTACAACAATGGGAGGTGGCCAAGATGGGCAATGAGGTGGCAAAAATGAGTTATGATGTGGCAAAATATGGATGGATGGAAAAATGAAGAATTTGCTTAGCCTATTTTGCAACTTTTTAGAAGAAGCATCAGTCAATATGGTGACATGGCATTTTGGATGATGTGCCATGTCACATGATGGTTAAGCATTTTAGGCACTTTTGGTAGAATATGACTAAACCTTTCTGGACCAAAAAAGTAGAGATGCCAATGAATTAGATTGTCGTGAAACTCAGTCCCATGGGGTAATATCAGTAGTATGATCTTTGTGGAACAATCGATTTGCTGAAAACATGGTTAATGATATGGAAAAGTTGGCATCATGATAGGCAAAAGGTATTTTTTGCAATCTCCATGAAATGAGTCCGGAAAGTTGAAATTTGCAAAAGTAGACATGCACATGATGATGTGGCACGTCAGTGGCGACATGTCATGCCAAGTAAGCAAGGCCAACTTTTGACTAGGCCAAAAATAAATAAAAAAATGTGCAACTTTGGTTTTCCATGGGCGATGTGGCAAATTTTTGGTGACATGGCAAGATCTGCATGATTTGGACATGACGATGACTAGGCATTTTTGCAACAAATGGACAAAGCAAGTCTTTTTGGTATAAGGAATTTGGCAAAGAGAACTTCAAGAGCTTAGAGCAATTTTTGTTACCAAAAGGGTGATTATTTGACTTGTTCTTGACTTACTGACTGTATTTCCTTGAGTTTGATTTCAATTTATTTTGAGTTTGATGTTCAACTTGAGCCAAAAAAAGGTGTACATTTTTGAAATATTGACTACTTGGACCTTGCATGCTTACTTTTGAATTCAAACTTCTTCCAATGGAATCTTTGACCATGTAAATGGCACACTTTTCCAAGTGGAACAAGGCTAAGACTTTGCACGGCTGGCCCACTAAAGGGGAGGGGCCAGACCACAAAAATGTTCGCGAGGCAACCTTCCTTGGTGGCGCTCTTCCAAGAGGTCGTATGCTAATGCCACCCATCAGTCCAAGAGAACTTATCAAACCACGAAGTGTCCTATGGGCGATTGTGTAGAAATCCCTGAAACAAAAAAAGGTCTGCATACTCAAATGATGATATCTCCAGTTCTACTAAACATTTTTGAATGATTTTGAAAGTACTATTAAAGAAAAGTTGTAGGAACATGTTTGAAAAAATTTGGCCTGATCTGGGACTGCAATGCTGGAGAAAAACGAGTTCAAAATGGATCAAAAATTCTATCAGCGAAGTTTCACAAAAAACCAGCAAGCAGTTTTTTGGATCTTGAGCTTTATAAGGGTTTATTTGCGTAATTTCAACTGTCACAAGTCTGAATAGAGCCTGAGATTATGTGCAAGGTCAATAATTCCAACTATTTTGGGCACTTTTATTAAAGATAATCTATATACAATTAGCTCTTGACTTATAATTGCCACAGCAGGAGGAGAATAGATCCAAACCCCATTCTGTCATTTCCTATTGCTTTGAGTCTTAAACTGCAACTTCTCGACCACATCCCAAGTGCAAATGATCAAAACTCAACGTCCATAATGTAAACCCTACAATAACCTAGCAACACACGGGGTTTATATTTCGAAGGCCGAAACGTAGTTTTTTTCATAGATAACTAAGTGCACCATTTCTGGACATGCATGCATAGCTATGGCAAATAAAATAATAGAGTTTGGATCAATCGACCATCCCGAATGGTCCCAAACAATCTTGCTACTGCAAAAGGCACTCTTGACTTCTAATTGCCACATTGGGAGGAGGATAAATCCAAACCCCATTCTGTCAGTTCCTATTGCTTCACATTTTCAGCTGCAGGTATTAGAAGCTGCTCCTTTATTGTCAATGAACGCCATTTTTAGTTATTTTACTTGTAATTTAAATAATATCATTTCTACAGCAGTGACAGAATGTGAAGAGAGAATGTACTTTCATATCCTTGCATGTATTTTTTGAAGGCTTGTCTTGTTTAATTCTCTGTGCCAATCTGGAAAGCTGAGATCAGCTAACGCAGTTTGCCATTTGAGGTTAAAATTGAACGAATGATCTCACTGTTTGCAAGATATATTTAGTACGATATCTTTTTATATCTTTCCTCCTGTATCTATGGAATGTTTTTCTGTCTTCTGAGTTCATTGTGTGTATATTAGGTTTGAATTGTAGTATTGAATATTTTTCAGGCCATCTGCAATGGTGCTGCTGCTGTAATCGCTGTTGGAGGAGATGGCACGTTTAATGAGGTGCTGCCAGCATATTAATCTACCTTCTATTTCAGAGCCAAACATATTGGTACCATTATAAGAGTCCTGTGAATTAGTCATAATAGATATCTTGTCAAACGAAATGCAACATGTAATGTTAGAATGATTGCATAAACAGTTGGTTCATATCATAATCTTGTGGCTTATATGATATTTATATGTTGTGAGCTCAGATACAGAAGAGAAATAAATTATGGTGAAGTTCTGCCTAGGCAGTATACAGGGAATGTGACAAGTGAAAGTGCAGTACTATTGAACCAGTGGTTGATATTCACACACACTGCTCACTTAGGTGATGATTATTAGCAATGAATTCAACTACAACAAATGACGATGTGAACAACATGTTGATTCATAACTCTCTTCCCTCAACATCCTTGATATTAGTATGTAGGGAATGAATGGTGTACTTAATACCTCCGAAATATGCTCATTAAGATTGGATAATACCACTATAAAATACCATTAAAAAAAACTCGACCATAGACCATGTTAGCTACTACATTACAAAGATCGACCAACAAAACCATGTAAAAAACCATTAAGCAGTTTAGAATCATATTACCCTAGGAAATTAGATGTAAAACCATGTACTAACCATGTCTTTCTTAACAAAAAAACCACTAGCATTCTTTCTCAACAGGAAAGTGAAAAAGTCAACCAACAAACCATGTTAAAAACCACTAACAATTTGGCAACTCATGTTAGCTTAAAAAATTACGATGAAAAACCTCAAATAAAAAGACATTGTTAAACTATGTCTACAAACATTATAGTATTTCCAGTCAAAAACCACTAACATTTTGGCAAGCCATGCTTGCTTAAAGAATCCAAATGAAAAATCACAAATAAAAGGACTTTGTTAAACCATATATATGAACATTGAAGTATTGCCAGTTAAAACCACTCCCAAAACCATCTACATGTATAAAAAAACTATTAAGCATTACTTTCTTACTCTCAATGTTGCAAATTGCACAATTAACCACTATGACATGCCAAACTCGTAGCAAAGACCTGGATAAAAACCTTCATCAGTCGCAATTAACCACATAAGAGTATAAACTAGCATGCAAAACCATGGTTCCATTCTAAAAACCACTATAATAGGTGGATTTTATTAAGGAAAATTATTTTTGCATGGAAAACCACTATCATAGTGGTTTTGTAGTGGTTATCTATGATAGTTAATTCTTTGGGTGCCTTGTGTTATATCTGCGTAGCTTGATCCTTGAATTGAAGTACTTTCCGCCCTAGACCTGCTCGTGTCCTTGAATAGCCCGGCTATTGTCTTGAACTCTCTTTTTGCCGAAGGTGCTTTGGTTGCTGTCCTTGTCGTTAAGGTGTCGAATGCTTCTATCTTGGGCATTGAGGTCCCTCGTGTCGGAGATAAGTTGGGCTTCTTCTCTTCTAATTGTTGGTAGGAGTACTTGACGAAGCCATCACCTAGTTGTTGAATGAGCATAGTCATAACCCGTCATTGTGAAGCTTTTCTTAAGTGTATCTCCATCTGGTACGCATGTTACAAACATCACCATACAAGGCAGAATTATGGTCGTCAAGAGGTTGCCTCCTTAGTTGGCTTGTTGATGTCGGGTTGTTCCGAAGAATTCCTCGACGTCTGTCGGCTTGGGGTCGTGGCCGCAGTTTTTGAAGATGTCTGGTTGTTCCTCCTTCTTGTTGTTGGGGATACTCGTGTCATAAGGCCGTCAAGTGTTTCTGCTCCTATAAGAGGTAGAGTTGCATCCCGAAGATGTCGTCGTGCAAAACCTAGATGGTGTAGCGCTAGAGATCTTGACATGATTGGCGTTATCTCTCATCTTGACATTGTGCTGGACGAGCGATCTTCTACTTGAGGCCGCTTCTCGAAGTGTCTGGAGGTTGAAGCTTGGCTTGAGCTCTGGTCGTCTCTCTCCTATATTTGCTCTTCCATTTGAACACTTGCTCTTGGCTATACCTGTGGTTCTTTACTTCATCCTTTGGCAGTCGAAGCGATGGAGTTTCTTGATGCAAACATTAAACCCTAAAACATGATTCTAACTTTGTACTATGTGTTAGCTCCCGATATTTATGATAGACATATATATATAATTATACTAGGATTTTAATTCATCCACTTTTCTAATTTATAGAAGAGCATATGCTTAATTGTGTATACTTCTTTAGGATTTTCCCTCCTCCAATCACGTTTGATTCTTCGGTTTTGCTGCATCTTCCTTGTTCTACTCGACTCGGGGTTCCTTGAGGTGTTGCGATCGAAGTTGACCTTCGCGGTGTGATTTGAGGTCATTATCCCAAGTCGCGGAGAACGTTGCTCGATGTGAACCCTTGAGTTGAAAATGCTCCTCCTTAATGTGTTTACCTGTCATGTGGAGTGTCGTTTGGAGATGCGTAGCATTGATCGCTTGAGTACGATCACTTGGTTGTTGCAAACCGCAGCATTGTTGCATGTCTTTGAATCTTCGTTGTGAGATGCTTCCCCTATGCCCGGAATTGTTGTCATCTCCATTGCACATGCCATCACTCTTTTTGAGTTGCGCTTTGAGTGGTCTCGTGGTTGTTGGCTAGGTCGGCTCCTTCGTCATTTGTCGTGGCTCTGCCCCCGCCTCCTCTCGGTTCTGATTGTAGCCCCATGTCTTCCGGGTTATTCGGCCCACCTAATGCTATCATCTCCTAGAATCGCCGAACATGAACTTAGGAGATGTTACGCTTGATCGCCTCTATCCTGTTCGGGACCGGTGTCGCCGCCGAGGTGCCGGGTAGGAGCGCACTCGTTGTTTTCCCTTTGATTTACATCCGTGGTCGGATCGCTATGAACTCCTCTGTGGGTAACTCCCCGTTGTCCCATCATCCGCTTGATGCCTGGGCGAGGCTTCTATGTCCGCCGATGTCCCGCCGCACGCCCGAGCCTCCCTTATGCCGATGTGAAATTCCCGCGTTTCCCGGTCGATGAAGTCACCGAGGTCCGCTTGTTGACGTAGGAGATGTAGGGAGCTCGTTTATCCCGTGAGCCCCCGCCCCCGCACTCTCGGGAGGAGGGGGTTCTTGATGTCGTCAAGTGTGCTCGTGCACGGTTCCTTGATGATTACCGGGTTAAGCTTGTGATGCCTAGCCCAAGTGGTGGAGTTGTCTCAAGCGGGTTCTCAGCCCCTCTTCAAAGCTTTGAAGTTCCTGCTCCGCTTTGTTGCCTTTCTTGTGCCGGGTCGACGCGTCCGATGTCCTCTCTGCCGACCCACGCCCTTCATCTTCCTCCCGCTTTGCCTCCTCATACTGAAGCATCTGCTCTTCTTCACCTGCTTTGCCATGGCCATAGGCTCGAGCTCTAGGGGTTGGGCGATGGCTCTCCTATCCGGGTTTGGGCTCTATGGAATAGAAAAATTGCTACAGCTACGGACATATAATTGGGCAAGCGGCTGGCCGTATTTTCTAGGTATTTGTCTATCTTAAGGCTGTCCTAAAGTATCCTATGCAAGGGGGATGCCATGATGCTAGAGCTGCTGGGGATATTAAACAGATGAAGGAGCGCCTCTGGGAGCTGAAAAATCAGCTTGGAGCGAGGAGCAAAGGTGTAGGATGCAAATGAGGGTTGTGTTCTACTTATAGGCAAAAACCCTAATTTTAGAAAAAATTTTGGATAAAGAAGAAGAAGAGATTTTAACGTAGAAAATCTAGGATTCTAAGGTATTGCTAAGCACAAGACAAGCTAATCAAGCTAAAGAGTACATTCTAAGGATCCTATTGCAACAAATTCTATCTAATTTGCGGAAAGTGTGGACAAATTGGGGCAATTTTGGTGTGACCACAACCACTCACACAGTGCGCGAGAGGCAGTTAGGAATATGATCCTAAGTGGCCTGGGCGCACTCTGTGAGGGGTGGGGCCCTGTTTGGATCGAGGATGATGCCAAACATGCAAACTAAGGGTGAAATCCTGCATATCTCGTCGAGATAGGTCGGATTGAGCCCTTACTTGCTTCATTTGGATAAGTTTTGGCCCAGATTTGGGGTCGACCACTCACACAGTGCCTCAGGGTCGAATCGGTTTGCAAACCCCAATTGGTGCAGGCACACACTCTGGCGAGGGTGGGGCTCCATGTGAGTTAGGGTTGGGCAATTTCTACAAACTAGGGTTCAAATCCTACTAATTATGGTGCTACCGAGTCGAATGGTGTGCTTACTTTCCGCATTTGGACAAGTTTTGGC
This sequence comes from Isoetes taiwanensis, assembly GCA_021234155.1. Lineage (NCBI taxonomy): Eukaryota > Viridiplantae > Streptophyta > Lycopodiopsida > Isoetales > Isoetaceae > Isoetes > Isoetes taiwanensis. The sequence continues at coordinate 1,444,735 of JAJEKV010000205.1, read as the reverse complement.
ATAGATCAAGTTTTCGACCACACAAGGCGCGAGGCGCTTAGGAATATAATCCTAAGTGGCCTGGGCGCACTTTGCGAGGGGTGGGGCCAAAAACACTGAGTTTTGCTCCAACTTTGTTAATTCCAACTGCAGAACTTAGTAACACATTCTACTTACACCTGATTTAACACATTAACATGATCAAAACATAAATTTATATTTACAATAAACTAGCAATCTTCTTTTTGCTGAGAGCTCGTGGATGTTGCACCCGAGTTCTTGATAGTCGAGAAGGTTCTTCATGCAGATGATTAACGTATGTCTTCCATTCGATGAAGATTGTTGATAGGTCGGTTGTGCCCTGTACTGCTCGCTTCGTTTGTAGAGGTATTTGCCATAGTGCTTCCTCTCTTGGGTCGCCTGGGTCTTCAATGTCTTCAAAAGTCGTGCTCCTTGCCCTTCTGTGGCTCTAGCCTTGTACCTTAAAAGCTATTGCTTCTATTTCTAAATAAACTGTAGTTTGGGAGACAGAATTTAGGGTTTGACCTATTTTGGTCATTTTGAGGAGGATTATAATATTTTTAGCCTAATTTGAGGTCATAAATGGATTCTAGACTCTTTAATGGTCCTAACGCAACAAATTTCAGGCGATTTGGAGCTGTATAACTCAAGTTACGAAGGTTCAAAGTTTTGACCACTCACACAGTGCGCCAGGGTCGAATTGGTTTGCAAACCAAATTGGTCTCAAGCACTCGTGAGGGGTCACCTCTTTTTGGGGTCCAATTTTCAATTTACAAGGGGTTTCTTAGTGTTATAATATGCAAAACTAGCTAGAATCAAGGAGATAAGCTGAACTGCACCATTAGTTTAGCTAAATTATACATCTAACCAGGTCAACATGGGTCCACCACTCACCACAAGGCGCCAGGTCGAATCGGTTTGCAAACCCGAATTGGTCTCAGGCACTCGTGAGGGGTCACCTCTTTTTGCCATTTTAGGTTGGGTTTTTGCTAAAACTTATCACTACTCTTAGCATTAACCTATTGTTTTACAATTGGGAAAACATTTTCCCAATTTTCGAGGTTCTTGCTTGGGAGGTCGCTCCCAAGACCGAAGTCTACCGTTAGTCCTAAGGAAAATGGTCGCTGCTCGATCCCGGGTCTACCAAGATCATGCTCGATACCACCGCGGACGCCCCTACTCCTTATAATGATGCCCACATCGTATTCGGCGAGGAGCATTCCCCCAGCCTACACCGGCGGGGGTCATCCACCGACTCTACTCCCATCGGGATGAGCCAACAAGGGAAGAATGGATGTGTCATTCACCCGCCTTCCATCGGGTCGACCCTATTCTGCGGAAGTGAATAAACAAACGTGGAGCACAACTAATAGTAAACAAATACAAGTACCTCGAGAGGTGAATACAATACAACATCACGTAGATAGCAATACCATAGAAATAACATCATCACATAACATAAATAACAAGAGGGGAGATCCTACCCGTGGCTCGACTCGTGGGGATGACCGACGCTAGGGTCTCCGTGAGTTCATTGCGCATGTAATTCATGGCAATGGATTTGGCTGGCATAGAACATGGCTTAGGGTAGTCCACTCCATCCGCCCCTCCCCGTGCACACTTTGCGAGTAGGCTTGAAAAGTGTTGGGACTTGGCCGTAGAGCCTCGGGTGAATAGCCGAGGGGCTACTACTACCGGGTTGCATCTCCCCAGCCCGATGAGGCAGGAAGAGAGTTGCCTCTCCTCCGCAGGCATCCATGCTCATCACAAAGGCTAGAGGGCCACCGCCCGTATTCGACTTGAACTCACCGGAAGGTCATATCCACCACCCCACGAAAGTGTCGAGCTCATGCCTTGCCCACACGCAAAGACAAGCCATTAAGCCTAGCCTCCAGAGACCCCGATAGGCCTTACTACCGAGAGGGGTCAGTCCCGTGATGAGACAAGTTCCTCCTTATCAACCCGCCTAGCCCCTTCACCCACGGCCGGGTGGGCTCGTGCACGCAGCATATATATAATGGGAACTAGTGGTGCTACCTAGGATCATCTCGCTACAGCCTTTTAGGTCTCTACCCCCTTCCCAATACATGGAGATCACAGTGAAATACATACAACATCACGTAACTGAAATAGAAATAGAAATATCATCTAATCTATTTACCTAAACAACAGAGTTAGGTTCCTTAGTTAGGGCTTATGATCTCGGGATCTATAAGGCCTCTAGAGTTGATCTAACATACTAAGCCAGCCTATTGCCTTGCCCAAAGACGGCTTTGCACAAATGAACAACTAGATACCTGCTCCTTGACATGCTCCTCGACCCTCGGGCGTCCATGCTCCCCGATCTTGCCGAAGATGGTCGCTAATCGATAATCTGTTGTGCAAATCCGCTTTCCTGAGCTCGGCAATGCGGATTGAAGTCCAGACTTGGCCGAAATGGCTCAAGAGAACCCTGAACTCGAGAGAGGAAAGGAGCTCTAGGAAAAACCCTAAAATGCAAAGAGAAGAAAGGTTTAGGGTTTAAGGGGAAAGCCCTTTTATAGAACCCTTAGGGTTAGGTTAGATATTGGCCAAATGGAATTTAGCCATTTGGCAATGGGGTCCATGGGGTTATTAATTGTGTATGTTTATTTAACATGCACAACATTCAATGTTGCCCCCTAGGTGCAACCCTTGCCCCCTAGGTGCAACCCTATACGTCTCGCAAGTACATGTCATCCGTGACATGTACGGGTGACGTGGCAATATAATATACGTATTCGGGGCGTATATTATGTTGGAACGTCACAGTCAGTGATTCCGCCTTTAGTCATTTTTCGTGTGCTTAAAAACTAGTGATTTTAGAGGTTGGTGGCTTGGACTCAAGTCCGTGAACTTTTACTAATAAATTATTTACTCTTTAGATTTGAGCCAGTGATTTTTGAAGTTGATGGATCGGACTTGGATTCAAGTCTGTGAACTATTACTAATGAATTGTTTTCTTATGAACTATTACTAATGAATTGTTTTCTTACTCTTGTTTTTTTACTATTCGGGTTTGAGTCGGAAATCGATGCAGATGACCATGAATCTAGAGCTTTAGAAGATACACCCATCGAGTTGGACCATGGAGGTGACCTCCAAGAACTTAGAGTTTTGCATTCTGTTGAGTTTGACCATGATGATGCCGATGATAGGAATCATAGGGAGGAGGTTGAAAATGATGCAAACAAGTTAGACCAATGTCATAGTCCAGATGAAAGCAACTCTGCACAAGAAGAATGTATTATTACTAACCCATGCATTCGTAGGAAGCTATTGATATTAAGCCTTAATGGAGTTCTTATGTATTCGTGTAAGAAATGAAGTGTCCCTATCAACTATGTGATGCCGATCGAGACCAAAATGAGACACATATTTCTTCATCCTCGAGCTCTTGATTTCATTTAGACGTGTTTAAAAGAGTTTGATGTAGCTATTTGGTCAGTTCAAGACTTGTTCAGTCAGCTCAACTCCAAGTGCATTTCGTTTAGATTTAGTCATGAAAATCTTTGCTTTTATTTGGTCACAGACTGTGTGTATTGGATCCTCTATTATGCTTCGTAAATATATGGAAGGACAGCTTTATTTCTTAAAACCTTAGAAAAGGTTTATGATAAGTATTTTGGCAAATATGACTCAGAAATACATTTGTCATTAATAGTTATGGTTACAGGTGCTATTACAACTTGAATAATGCTTGGATTGTAGAGCCATATTTGGTACCTAAGTATATGACAGATGATTATCTGATGGGTGAACTGTTGCCAAAGTTAGAGGTTGTAAGTGCATCAGGAAACCTCGTGGATGCTTTGGCATCTTTTCCAGAAATGAAGAGGATAACTGATGAGGATGCTGATGTGATAAAGATTTTAGATACAAGGTAGTTCAACATACATGAACATTAGATTGGATAAGCATAAATATCTCTCCACAAGGCAGGAGAGATCTCTGCCAACAAAATGTATATGTACCACAAAAGTTTTGCTCAAGGGATGTGCGGTGAGTTGATATAGACCTAGCGATGCCTAAGATTTGTGCACTTTGGACATGGGTTCAAACTCCTGCTTTAGATGTCATTTCCTGATGGGAGTTGCTAAGGGTTATATTAATGTGAACCCCGATGTAGCAGAACTTTCTGTTGATACATGTCCACTATGGTCCATTCGACGCAACCCGATATGGATAGGATATGAAGGTGTCTACTAGACTTGACTGTCTGGTGACTTCCTTAATATGGACCTTAATATGTCGCCTGCTGAGATATTTGTGGACTTGCAGAATGTCCATATTTAATGAAATTGTGCTTTTTTGCATCAAGATCTTTCGATTCCTGAGGCAAGGACGGTAATCTGCGGCTTCAGATCACCAATCTGGCATGCATAATGCTCAGCAAGTCGACAATTCGCGAAAGGCCCTCAAAAATCTTCTGAGACGAAATACTATTTTCAATTTTCCCTTGTGTTAGTTCGTTCTTGGCAGATCCATGTTTAATCTCTGTCTTTCTCGCAAGTTTTGAGTTTCTTGCCTTCTTGGCATGAGTAGGGAAAAATCAGGGCTTTTAAGCTATGATTAGTAGCCGAATTAGACAAAAAGGTCGGATCATGGCATTCACAGTTTTAGAGTTCTTGGATTTTCTCTGAAGATATATCCACAGTCTTGAATTGAAAAAGTTAACCCAAGGTATAAATAGTAGAACCCACGCAAATATATAATTACACATGCTATCTCCACGTGGTTTCTGGCCGGTTGCCACTCCACACGCCCAGAAGTACCAAGTGGCAGCGGGAGGTTGGCGGAAATGGATGACTAGGCTGGGGAGGTGGATAGAAAACATTTTTTTTTTGCTATGGCACAATCCCCAAGAAATGAAATTTGAAGGTCAAGATAAAGCCTTTTTGCAAAATTTCCAAATTCAACATGGCTTATTTTTTCGTGCTCTTTAGGAGGGAAAAATAATTCTTGAAAAATGAACACTTTGATTTTTTGAGAAAAAAGATTCAAATTTGATGAGGTGGCCATGGTGGAAGGTGATTTGGCAAAACAAGTGCTGGCGTGGCACAAATGAGATGATGAGGTGGCAACTGGAGTGGCAAAGAATATTTTTCCTGGTCAAAAATACTTTAAGAGGTGGAAATGAGGTGGATGACACATGTGGTGTGATGTGGATGACATGTGATGGTGATGTGGCATATTTTTGATGAGGTGGATAGTGTGATATCAAAATGGCAAGTGCACTTCTAATCTTTGATATTTTGGTAAGCCTAGGAAGATAGGGATCATGCCAAAAGAAACTTGGATCGAGCAAGTACCATTACCTCTTGAGGGGTCTTCCAAACTTTGACTTGACAAGGGGTCTTCAAGCACTAACTTCAAGCCCTTGATCCAAAACTCCTCACATAATGTTCAATCAAACTTCCTCACTTAGTTCTTCAATCTTGATGTCTTCTAGAGGTCTTCAATACAAAACGTCTTCAAGATCTATGTTATGTTGGCTCACGCACACATATCAAGCAAAATGTTAGCTAGGAAATGAAATGAAATGTTTATAAATATATGCGTCGGCAGACCACCAGGTCTATGTGACGCTCAACCATACACTTTACAGATTGTAGAATATGTCCTCTAGTGCATCCTCTGAAAGAAATGCACTAGACCCCTCTAACTCATCCTCTTGTATCTCTTGAATGTTAAGTTTCCTCAACATTATGTCCCTATGATCCAAAATTTTAACAATATAGTCACCGATTGTGCTACCTGGCATATCAAAGAAAGCTATCAAGTTACCACAAACAATATTATATGTATCTCTGATGCTTTTGTATTGCGGGCACTGTAAAAGCACATGCATTTCATCCTCAACCACTCCCATCTTGCATAGCTTGCAGAGTCTCAACTCATGGGGGATATTGCTCCAACGCCCAACTTCAACGCCAAGATGATGTGAGCTAAGTCTTATTCTGCCAATTGTATGCCTTAACTTTAATGACACTCCTTCTCTCAAATATCTTGGAACTTGAAGCTGTGGACTGATATTCTGCCTGTAATATTCCTTCTTGACTTCTGGTACTCTCCATGATTTCTCCATAACATGTTCCATTACCCACTCCCTAATATCCGCATGATGTTCGGCCAATCTAGATGCATCTAAATCCCACTTTCTCATCCAGTTTTGTATATCGGCATACCACCCTTTACATTTCGTGGCCTCCAAGGCTAATCGTGGTAAACTTGATACTGGCATTTCCTGTACCTTGCATACATACTTAAGCGTTCTGCACAGGGCTTCTGATTGCAATGATGACATCCCACACTCGGCCAATAGCATGTCATATGGTGTCTGTGACTTAACACCGAGTTCTGTTCTGAGAAACTTCTTCTGTACCTTTTCTATTTTCCTCCAAGTCTCCTCAGCCAATCCTGGAGCCCATACCTCACAGCCATACAACAATACTGTTTGCACTAGAACCCCATATAACTGCTTTTTCAATTGGAAGTTCCATATCTCATTTTTTCTACTGCTGCGCTGCATACTATATAATGCTTTCAGTCCACCATTTATCCTCTGCTCTACAGCATAGTTCCAACTCGGGCTTTTATCAACCTGTATCCCTAGATATTTATATGAATCCACCAGTTCTACCGGTTCCCCTTTGTAAACAAGGTGTATGTGATCCACTTTGTTTGCCCCAAACACAATTATTTTAGTCTTTCCCATGTTCACTTTCATACTCTTGTGGTCACAAAAATCAGCCAACCCATCTAAATGTTTCTGTATTCCAGCAATTGACCTTGACAAAAGCACTACATCATCCGCATATAAAAGTAAAAACACCACAAACCTCTCTAGGGCCATACCATCCCCTCCGTTCTGCATCATCCACTCTTCTAGTTGGTCTATGAACAACCCAAAAAGAGTGGGAGACATGGGACACCCTTGCTTTACACCTACGTTGCTTACTACTGGTTCCTGGCTTTCTCTAAAATAAGGAAAAGATAGCTGCACAAGTACCTTCTCGTATAGTATTTTGACTGCTTGCTTTAGCTCGTTTGGCACCCCCAATCTTTCCATACGTTCCCATAAATTGTCTCTGTCCACCATGTCGAAAGCTTTTGTAAAATCCACAAATAACATATAAAGTGGTTTCCTTGTTCCTGTAACTGTATCCATCATCGCTCTCAAAGTAACCAAGTGATCTGTAGTGGACCGTTTGGGTCTAAAACCCGCTTGTCCTATAGCCCGTACACCCATTTCTTCTGCCCATCCACTTAGTTTGCTATTAACCATAGTCGCAAAAAGCTTAGCATATAGGCTACTGATCATAATCATCCTATAGTTGCCAGGATCTGATTTGTCACCCGCTTTATGCAAGGGAACAACCCTGTTTATTTGCCATTCCCGTGGGAAGCCTTCTCTCAGCACCATATTCATTAATTTCAGTAATATTTTGTGTACCTCCTCTCCTGCCCACTTAAACATCTCCGCAACCAGCCCCAAGTTATCTGCAGCTTTCCCATTTGCTAATGTTTCTAACCCCCCCTGTATATCTTCCATGGTGAATTCCCATTCTACATTGAAATCTGCCAGAGCAGTGCCCTTTATACCTGGTACATTGTATATTTTTTTAACTTGGCTGAATAGTGGTTCTACCTCAAGCAACTCACCCTGTTCCATTCTTGGCTTAAGCCTTGCCCAAAATTTCTTAGGCTCTACCAGCAAATCTCCAATCATTCGCATGTGTTTTTGGTATAAAAACCTTTTCTTTTTCGCTTTCACTAGTGACATATATTCCCTCTTAGCCATGATTTTCTCCTCCCCCCTTGCATGTTTAAATTTTTGTCGTTTTGCTTTGCATTCCCCATCAAACCAACTGTTGCACGGGAGCCCTTTTAACCTGCGTTGGGAGACGAAACATTTCCTTGCTGCCTCTATTACCAATTCGCTAAGGCTCACAGTAAGCTCTTCCACCTTTTCAGGCCAATCCTTGCACATGGCACAGGATTCACATAAGGAGTTGTATTCCTCCGCTTTGTTATACTGCATGTATATCTTTTTACTAGGGTTGTCCACCACTTTTCTTGCGATCTCTTGGCGTTTAATATGCATGGTAACAAAGAGAGGTATATGATCTGATTCCGTCGTTTCTTCACCAACATCTACATCTGAAATAGTTCTCATTAATCTCGGGCTAGCTATCACTAAATCCACCACACTAACACCTCTGCAAGTGGGCTTACCAGAGTTCTTGTATTTTTGGAGACCATTATAGATGACCATATCGAATCCTGTACACATACTTAGCACATGATTTCCTTGTGGTGTGGGCCACCTAATTCTATCTGCTGACTCTCTATGCCACCGTAGTTCCTTCATCTCATTTCCATCATTCATTTCCATCCATAAAGGATCTCCTTCAATACTAGTCATTGCTGCTTGCTTCTGTGCTACCCTGCCATTAAAGTCACCCATTAGGATCACTTCTCCCTGTTGCATTAACTTTAGAACATCTTGTTCTAGGTCAAAAAAGGGATCATCCCTATCTATTTGCCCCCAGTTATAAACTGGTGATTCACGAGGCGGGTAGTAACACCCTGCTATGTATATTTTATTCAGTGGACCCGATATCTCAATCCATATATATTGCAAAGATTTTATGCCATGTACTAACTGTATCATCCCTCGCAGCTCATGTTTTATGTAACAAGCAATCCCACCGAATCCCTTAAGCCTCCAGTGCTTATGATGCCATACTGAATGAAGACACATAAAACCTGGAATGTCTAATATCCCTTTTTCCTCATTTTCACAAGTTTCTAACAGAAAGAAAACATCTACTTGTTCAACAATATCACTCATAGTTGCTACTTTAGTTGAGTTCAGGCTGTTTATGTTCCAACACATAACCCTGATGGTCCCTAATTCCTATGCATCTTCTTCTATTATGACTCTTCCTCTGCGCCAGTATGCTTTTTTGCCACTCTGTCTTGCCTCCTTGAAGATCTGAAGTTGTGCTTTGTACTCTAGCAGCTGGCTTTTGGTGAGATCATCATTTATCCATATATTTCTCTTCCCTTTCAACATCATTTTCTTTTTCAAAACATTGATCTTATCCTCCCTAGACCTGAAACGGACTATAATGTGCCGATTGCCACTGTTTGGTTTGCCTATGCGAAATGCCTCAATCACTCCTGCATCCATAATCTGAAGGTCCTGTTCACATAAAGCTGCCACTAGCTCTTTGGTATGTTCCCCAGTTTCTTCGGGCATGCCCACAATTCTCAAATTCAATGCCTTTTCTTTCTTTTCTTGCTCTTCAATATATGCAGAAAGCTGAGTTCTTACTTCCAGGATATCTTCATTAGTTTCTATCATGCCTGTAGATCCATTGGGTTCATTATTCTGTCTTAAAACTGATTGTTTGAATGTCTCCATTTCAGTTTTCATGCGTTCCTGGAAGCTTTCCAGTTCAACTTTCATGGCCTCTTTGCATCTATCTATTTCGTTCTGCACATGGGATAACAGAAAAGATTTGAGCTCATTAACCATACCTTGCACAGAGATCTCCATAGATATTTTCATGGATACTAAGGAGTGATCCATTGCCTGTCGCATCTGGCCGATGGCTTGCAGCAGATCTTGCTTTGTCAGTGTGTCTGGTGTTGTAACAGGAAAGCCCAGATCTTCTGTTTTCTTAGAAAAGCTCAAATCTTCTGTATTCTTTGCTCCAGCACTACCAATTGCTTCCGTTCTTGTGATTGGCAGACTTGGGCTCCCTGTTTCTCCACCGACAGCTTCCCCTATAACACCAGCTCCACCTATTGCTCCACCTGTTCCGGCCCCTGTTCCAGTGCTATCAGAGTTTTCGGCCACTGTTCCGACACTATCAGAGTCCGATGAATCCTCTCGGTTTCCCTTTTTTTTGTTTCCAACATCTGTTGCAGCCGTTCTCTTCTTTCGTGCCATGTTGCCCGATACCCAAAGCACTGTAACTGTCCCAAAATCCCTGTAGCAGACCCCCAAGCACTGTAGGAATATGATGTGTGCACATGGCTCTTATATGCTTCCAAAATGTGGCAGCGCCCGCGATCAACAACAACCAAGAGCGGGTCATCAACCAAACCAGAATGTGGGACCAATGTCCATACCCCCACATGGAAATGGAGAGCAACCCCGGTCTTGCGGCGTATTTTTTCTATTAAGGCGGGGCTGCAACTATGCCAATGGCGACTATGGCACCTTCCCTATTGATCCCCTATTTTTCCCTAAGTTTTTGTGTGTGGATCCTTGTTTATTCCTAAGTTTTTATCTGTTGTTTTTCCATATCTGTGGCGACCCATGTGATGCAAGGTGACTAGAATATATTGTTCCCTAGATGCAACCTCTGTCCACTTTTAACATCAATAATCATCTTTCTCAGAGGTGCTATATACAACTCCATGGTCTAGGCAAAGATAGATCTAGGGAAATCTCTAGATTCCAACTTCGATGTCATGAAACACAACGTAGCAAAAGAACAACACGTAAAAGCAACTTGCTTTGCATTCTACCACCTTCTCCAATAGTGTTGCGACGTGTGGTGCTTTTCTTTCCTTGACTGCTACCAGGTTCGACGGTGGCTGCAAATTTTCCTCTTTTCTACTTGTTCTTGGATTTCCCTTACATTCCAGAGTCAATGACCTTGCATTCTTGGATTTACCTTGCATTCTGGAGCTAGTTACCTTACATTCTTAAACTCTTACCCTCATTCCGGAGGTGCAAAAGAATTTTACTGCTGACAAAATGCAAAGCAAGTTGTTTCCACGTAAAAGGAATGCCTCTCTGCTTGACATTCCACGTGTGTCAACAATACCTCCGGCTAATGGGTGTTTTTTTATTGGTGGTGTACAATTCAGCATGTCGCGACATAGGGTGATTAACGGGTGCTGACCGTCCTTCATCGTGACGTTTTCGCGCCCGTCACTATTTTTCCCAGGCCCGCCAAAATTTCCCAACCTCCGGAACGCTCGATCCGTAACCAATTCAGGAAGATCGGCTGATTTGTTGTCCATGTCAGCGATCCCTGGTATGTAGCTGCTTGGATGGTGTTTGGAATTTGGAATTGGCGGGCAAATTTCCCAAAGAATGTTTGATTTTGGGAAAATGCAAATTTCTTTTTTTCCGAAATTCTTCCAATGCGGCGAATTGGCGGATCTCTTCGTTTGGCCATTGCAAGGAATGGAGTACCGTTTGATCCAAACAATCTATTCTCCGGTTTTGCATAATCTTCAAGAGCAAATCCCACCAATTCAACGAGCTATGTGGTCGGCTGGCTTCCAAGATTGCTCAGCCTATACAACAATCTTTTGTATGGGTCGACTCCATATACTCAGCCTATACAACAATCTTTTGTCTATGAATGCCCCGGCATGTAATCAGCTCTTGAAAGATGCCATGGGAATTTTATTTTTGGTTCTTGAATTTCTGTTTCCTAATTTGCGTAAGAAGTGGAGGATACAAACGTTCCTACATATGATGATACTTGTGTTGATTATGTACATGACATCCAAAATCAGCACATTACGCGGACTCGATGGAAGCGGTACATTCTTTCATGTGCGCTTTTTTAAGCGAATTGCTTTATGTAGTGCTTAATTTATTTCATATGTAGTGCTTTATTCTGAGTATTGTTTACTATTGCAATATGAAACACAGATTGAAGCAGGTACATTCTTTCATGTGCATTTTTTTTAAGCAGTCTGTTTTATGTAGTGCTTAATTTATTTCATATGTAGTGCTTTATTCTGAGTATTGTTTACTATTTGCAGAATATGAAACACAGATTGAAGATAGTTTGTTACTCTACAGGAAAATCAGTGCAGAAAAGAGAAGGTAGCAGAGAGCAAGAAAGAGAGCAAGGGAAGCCGAATTGAAGGAAGAGGAAAAAGAATTTGAAGAGAATGTTTTCAGTAAGAGAAGAAAACAACAACTGTCGAGGTTGATTGCAGACCATGCTAATGAGGTATGTCATAAAGTTTCAAAGAATGAGAGGAAAGAAGTTCTTCAAGGTGCTGCTAAGTTGCTGCCAGAATTTGAAATGTTAAAATTGAAAGAAGTAGACACAATGAGAAAGATAGTTAACAACCTCAAGAATTCTCTTGCAAACCATAAGCATGCCAGATCTCATGATGTTCTTACAAAAAAGGACCTCAAATATGGTATATCTTTGTTGTCCCAGTGCACTAATTGTTTAGGAACTTCCAAGTGCCTAAACTTGAATAGAAGATATGTGACAACAGCAGCTCGTGAGGAGAAAAAAGCAGAAATTGGTGATGGCCCATGGTCAATGTTCAAAAAGAAAACCAGATCTGATAAACTAAGCAGAAAACAACAGAAATTAGTAATTGATTTTTGGACTCATCAGATCCGAGTGTCACCATGCAAGAAACATGTTATTAAGATTAGGCTTGGCAAAGGAAAGAAGATAATGCATGCTCTACACTTCTTGGAAGAAACTGAGGTTGGTTTTTTTCTTTTAAGTTTATAATTCATTTGTTTACAATACTAATGTGCTTGTTACTTTTAATGCAGTGTTCTTTTTATGCTAGTTTTCGAAAAGAATATCCAAAATTCGAAGTTTCATTCTCAGCTTTTCGTGCACTGAAACCTCCATTTGTTCGAAAAGTAAAGGACACCTTGTTTGTTTGCATGACACCTTGTTTGTCCAGCACTGTCTTAACAAGCATGCTGATTACTTGGCCAACAAGGAAGTCAAATACAACAACCATATAATGTGGTCAGATGGCTGCTCATCTCAGTTCAAGGGTCCAAGAAATTTCTATTTTCTTAGTAGATTTTATAAGGTATCAGGCATTCCAATTCACTGGAACTACTTTGCATCATATCATGGAAAAGGTAAATTCCAATGTCTCATTAAGGCTGGAATCTGCATAACATTAAAGATAGTTGTTTGTTACCTTGCAGGGGAGCATGATGGGGCAGGGGCTGTTCTGAAGAGAGCACTCATCCATGAAATGTTGAAAAGAAATTCCAAACCTTTAAGAAATGCCCGAGACGTTGTTCAATTCTGCACGGAGCACTTCAAAGATTCTGACAAACATAGGTGCTGCATATGTTAATGAAGATTGTTGTACCAAAGGTCTTTCCCAATCTTTGTACTACTCACTGCACCGATCTTCTTTGGTAAACATTACTAACCGTAACAAACTATTAATTGTTTTAGGTACTTTTGGGAGATAAAGATTGATGAAGTAAGCGAGTTGAGCGGTTTGACTGCTACTTTTATCGGTCTAGTAAATTCCATAGCATCAGGCCAGTAAACTCCAAGGATGCTACTCAAGTTGCACATATGAATTTCTCTTGCTTTTGTCATGCTTGTTGGTTGGGTAAGTACAGTAAGTGCATAAACAAAGATAGAATAGGTACCTGGACTTTTTCAGAATTAAGACCAGGGATTCAAGATGATACTGTACTTGTGGATGGGTCAGTCTATGAGGGGATGCTGAAATGGAAATCGATATTATTGATGTAGGGGAGAACTTTGCGCTGGTTGCTCCAAAGAGATAACAAAGAGAAGGTTGACTTCTACATCTTAAAGTGCACTATACCTAAGCATGTTGTAGAGAAGGCCTACAAAGACCCATGGGGCCAAAAATTTGGGAGGAGGGAAGTCGTTGTGACAGGCAAGTTTTATAAACCGGTAGGAGACAACAAATATGAGCTGCTTGAATATGAGCCGACCGCTAGGTTTTATAGCCACCGGTTGTTTCATGCAATTTTGAAATGAAAGATGTGGGATGTAATATGTTTGAATTGGAAGTCGATGTCCATGAAAACATACTTGAAAGTTTGCGACTTGCTCACATATATTAGCACAATGTGATGTTGCTAGCGGCTGACAATCCGCCAGACAAAACAACGAGCAAGTCAACAGCAAGTCAGCAAAGCGAGGTAAGTCAACGCAAAAATCGCCAGACAAAGTGGCGTGCAAATCAAAGCCAAGTCAAAGTCAACAGGGAAAGTCAACGGCCAAGTCGGCCGGGTAAGTCAACGCACAAGTCAGCAGACAAAGTGGCAGGCAAATCAGTAGCCAAGTCAGCAGGCAAGGTGGCAAAAGCAAGTCAACGACCAAGTCGGCAGACAAGTCAACGGACAAGTCACAGACAAAGTGGCGAGGCAAATCAAGAGCCAAGTCAAGTCAAGGTGGCGCCAAGTCAACGCACAAGTCGCCAGACAAGGTGGCGGTGCAAATCGAGAGCCAAGTCAACAGCCAAGTCATCAAGCAATATGGCAGCCAAGTCATCCAAGTCTAAAATTACCAAAAGATTAGACAAGTGACCAACTCAATTAACAAAAAAACCATACAATTGACAATTTCATTCCAACAATTTCATTGACAATTTAAACTTGTAAATGCCAAGAACAAAATAAAACCATTGGTTAATGCAAATGGGTTTAAACCATTGGTTAATGTAAATGGGTTCAAACCATTGGTTAATAATGCAAATGGTTAATGCAAATGAGTTAATATCATTGGTTAATCAAAATAAAACCATTGGTTAATATCATTGGTTAATCAAAATAAAACCATTGGTTAATATCATTGGTTAATCAAAATAAAACCATTGGTTAATGCAAATGGGTTTAAACCAGTGGTTAATGTAAATGGGTTCAAACCATTGGTTAATAAAAACATTGGCTAATGCAAATGGTTAATGCAAATGAGTTGGTTAATTCTATGCTTATCTAAATCTAATGGTCATCTAAGTCTATGATTATCCATTTCAATGGTTAAAATTCAATGGTATCAGAATCGATCCAATGGTCTTAAATTTAATTTTCAGCCTAATCATCTCACATAACATCAACAAGGTGGATATATAAATATATTGATTCAGTAACCCGTATACAAAATTGAACCAAGTACAAAATTGGAGGATGCTTAGCAGACAAAATTGCATCCCATCTTCAATAACTTAAATCACTTCATAGGTATGATAGCATATTAGAAGATTAGAAGTTCCAAAGAGTCGAAGATACAACTTAATTTTTTTCTTTCTTAAACCTTTGTAAAGATATGACTCGCAAGAGTCACCCATTTTCCTCCTCGTTGTCCGGAGAAGAAATAACATCTTCCTTTTTGGACAATGTCGTTGCTTTTAAATCGATATAAAAAAGGAAACACATCGAGAAAACATAATCAAACAATAATAGGACGATATTGGAATCAAAGAACCACACATTCTCTCACTTACCAATGTTCAACATTTCAGCACCCGGCATCATGAACATCAGCTCCATCATGAACATCGAAGAACATGAACATCAAAGACCGTGCAAATCCTTCATCAGGTTTCTTGGCATAATTGTTGGCTCCCCCAACTCCTTAAGGTCTGCTGCTACTGAAACAACTTTAAAGAGAAAGATTTAAAGTCAGCAGCCTAACTATGTAAGTAATGAAGGTCAAACATACAATACCTTTGGATTTGCTACTGAGTGGACTGCCAAAAGCTTCTTCACCTTCATCAGCACATAGTCCATCCATTAAGAATTGCATGTTGATGTCTTTCACAGCTGAAGAAGAACAAACAAGATCAACATAATATGAGACAAGAATAGCATCACAATATGAAAACACTCACCTTTATTTACTAGATGTTTGGGAGACTTTGGGCTCTGCTTAGCTTCATCTGCATCTGTCATAGTCAGTTAGAATCCAGCACTCAATAATCACAAAGTCAATAAGCACAAACTTACTCTCAAGTATTTTCTTTCTTGCACTCCTCGTCATGCGTTTCTTCATTGTCCTCTGAGGCACACTGTCATGTCCAGAGCTGCTACCTTCTTCATCAATTACAAATTTTCTTTTTTGGATCTTACCACTCTTGGGTTCATCAGTTTCTGTTTCTTCCCCAGACTCTTGCTCATCATGGCTAGCGTCATCCTCATGAGCACTTGTCTGATCACTCATAAGCCCAAGCTCAACCAAAAGTGCATAAGGCACTGATTCATCACAACCTGCACCTAAACACTGCATGCTATCCAAAGACAGATTTAAAAGCAAGCTAAGTGCCACTTATGGTCGCACTTCACCAACATGCATGGTGTATTCATCACTAAAATCAAGGCCACACAAGACACAAGCTTCAGTAGAAGATAGAGGAAAGTTATAAATACCCATGTTGATGTTGATGGCCCGAAATTTCTTATTATTCCAGAGTACGTAAATTTGAGTTGCTTTTGAATGCCACTTTTCAATACTTACATCAAATGTTTGCTATATCTCGTTTCAAGATTGAAACCTCATCAACCAAAGAGTTGTACTTGCCCTTATCCATGCTCAACAGTCTGTGGAGAAGACCCTTTAACAAGTCCTCCTCGTCTTCAAATGTGCAAAATGTCTTTCCGATATTCAAAGATCATCCGCAAAATCTCGTTTCAAGTCACATCCGAATTTGTATTTCTACGCACCGCGAATGCGCTAATAATTGCACACAACTTCGGAAGCGGACAGTCGCCTTCCATCCTCAGCATCTCTTCTTCAACTTTGATTAGCCTGTTCACAGCCTCACCCTTCATTTCCCTGAGCTTTCTTACCCGGCCCATCACAATCTGAATGTTCTTCTCAAAAGTATTGACAGGGTTTTTCCTTGACCTTTTCTTCACGGAATCCCCCGCGAAGTCCGCAGCAAAAGAAGCCCGTTCACTAAAAACTCCTTTGGGTTTGCAAGAGCCTTGTTGGTGTCTTTGCCATGCGAAAGCTCTTGCAAATTGAGTTCGAACTTCGTGATTAACCCGACTTCTTACGGTATACCTTGTTAATCGATTCGCCAATTCAGCCACGAAAACCGGCCGGACGCCTTTGATCTTCATTTTCCCACATTCAAGGGGACACTTCCAAACCTCAGAAACCATTCATTTTCCAAACATCTTCCTGGGCTTCAACCGCTTGGGCTTCTTTCCCCAAGGCGTATTCACGGCAAGTAGCGAATTCACGCCTCAGTCCTAGCAACCTAGGCAACTACAAATAAAATGGAAAAGCTTTAAATTCAATCTCTGTAATAAATCAAAGCGAAAAACCTCAACATTGTTACCTGTTTCGAAGCTGGCTCCATCGCTTGAATTAGAGGGAACGAAAATGAGCTTGAAGAGCGAAAAAGAGCTTCAAAGGGCGCATGTTCCGGCAGAGCTTGAAGTTTCGAAAAATTTGGGAAGCTTGGGAGGAATCGGACCCCAAATCATTTGGCGCGCATTCCGGAGCTCGTAAGCCCCCTTCATCATGACCGTCGCCAGACTTCATTACGCCCGTCGCCAGACTTCATTACACCCGTACGGCCTGTCTCGCGAAAAAAAGCAGCGCTCATATAAGGTGCTTACGACGTGCTGAGATTTCGCTTTTTTGTACACCACCAATAAAAAATGACCCTAATGCGTCGGCATTGTTTCCACACATGGAATATCAAGCAGGCGGCATCGGCATTGTTTCCACACAGGGAATGTAAAGCAGAGGGACATTCCCTTATACAACATACGAAAACTCCATATACCCCTAGATTACAACTTACTTGTTCTATATATACTGGCACACTCCGCTAGGAAACCTACCGAAAACACCACCACGTCAACTTCGTATACAACTCCCTTTGTACATATATAGTTGCAAATGCGCGTTGCAAATTCTAGAAAGTGGAAAACTGAATTGCATGTCTTAAATTTAATGTAAATGGCGGCAACACGATGTGGGAGCATGTTGGGCATTTTTGTTTGATCACCTCCGTTTATCCCCAAGCAGACTGATCGGAGCCGTTGGCGGGAATGCATGAGGCTTGAACGTGTGACCTTGTTCTGCTTGTCTAGATATGAAGCCAGATTTGCATTTGCATTGCAATGGCAGGGGGCGAATCTGTAAAGCTACAGGCCGGAACTTTGGAGGTCACTCCAACATGGGCTGTCTCTGCAGTTTGCACCATATTTGTTCTGGTTTCATTTATTTTGGAAAGATTGCTCCATCATTTGGGCAAAGTAATTTCTGTCGCATATATATCTTTACTTCTCGCTGTATGCTCTGCAGTTATCTAATTTATTATTCTTCACAGTGGCTTTCCAGAAACAATCAGCCTGCCCTATTCAAGGCACTTCAAAAAATGAAGGAAGGTGAGGTCCCATTACGCTGTTCTGTAAGAATGTTAAATATACAAAGAGAATGTCGTTTTATACTATTCTAGACTGATGCTGTTTCTGGAATTGGCAAAACCAGATTGTCTAAGCTTTAAAATGTGTCTCCTCTTGCTTTATGCATATCCGTTTTGTGCAGAGTTGATGCTGGTTGGCTTTATGTCTCTACTCATTGCTGTCTTCCAGCAACTTATAGCAGACATCTGCATGCCACCAAAGTATCTGAATCGCATGCTTCCATGCAAGCTTACTGAAGAACAGCTTAAGGAGCTAAAACCTTCGCAATCTGAGGCCAATTCCACACACAATCTGAGAAGAAATCTGGCAGCAGCAGTTGAAAGCAAATGTTTCAGCAAGGTGCTTTGCAATTCTATCTCTTTTTTTGAAGAGAAGAACTGACAAATATTTAATTCAGGGAAAAGTTCCTTTTATGTCTCTAGAGGGCATTCATCAACTACACATCTTTTTGTTTGCATTGGCAATAGTACATGTAGTTTACAGTTGTCTAACTATGGTCGTTGGAAGATGGAAGGTGAGCATACATGACCAAGATCTTTTTCTTTTATTTTGTTAAGGACACTAGCATGTCTAGCACGTTACTTATATTATGTAGCATTTTTGGTGCAGCTACATGCTTGGAAAGCCTGGGAAGCCACAGCCCACACATTAGATTATGAACCTATGAAAGGTAAGCATGCTCAACTGATCCTTTGGGAAACCTGGATTGCCTGACAGTCCTTTTTTGGCATTAGTTATGTCAAGATCCCTAAACCTAAAGCGACAGAGTACCTTTGTTCGAGCTCATGCGCAACCTAAATGGTCAACTGGTCTATCTGTGTGGATGGTAAGCAAATATTACTAGCTGTTGGTTGAGGAAGAGGCTGCAGCAAGGATGAGACCTTTGTACATTGTACAGGTGTGCTTCTTTCATCAATTTGGAAGATCTGTAACAGAAAGTGACTATCTAACCCTTCGGCATGGCTTTCTCATGGTGAGTTTATATCGTCGAGATTGCACAATTTAGCTAGGGGAAACATCTGAAAAACGCCTCTCTGACAGAAACACAATATCAATAAAAGCTTTGATTTTCACGCTTACATGTTGCGTGCTCTTGAAGATGATTTCAAGAAGGTGGTTGGTATTAGGTATGCAACAGATAGCCCTGAAATCCTTTTTCAATTATTCGGTTTCAATACTCCTACTGAAACGCTTCTATTATCACAGTGCTTATATGTGGGTCTTTGTCCTGCTATTTCTTCTGTCCAATGTACATGGTAATGTTTTTTCATCGATGGTTTCCTAACTTCAATGTTCATCACTCTGTCCATTCTGATACTCTAATCTGTTGACTGCAGGTTTGTTTAGTTATTTTTGGATATCTTTCATACCCCTCTTGGTAAGGACTATATGCAATAAAAGCTAACTCTTGCTTTTCTAACATCAATTTTATTCTATATTATTCCGCTTGCAGATCATTCTTATTATTGGAACTAAGCTGCAACACATTATCGTTACTTTGGCGGTGGAAATTGCCCAACAAGAAGAAACTAGAATGTTTAATGCGGCAGTAAAGCCAAGAGATGAGCTGTTCTGGTTCAGTAAGCCTAAGCTTATACTTACACTTATACACTTTGCTCTCTTCCAGGTAAAGGAACAAACCTTGTCCAGTGGACAACAGAAATTCTTCTTTGTTGTTCTTCTTGACTGATTAAATGTTTCTTGTTTTCACAGAATGCACTTGAATTAGCCCTTTTTTTCTGGATATGGGTAAGAGAAATAGTGAACTCATATGTTGTCTTAGTATCCCCTAGATCAAATTTCATTCTGTCATGCAGGCGACATTTGGCTTTAATTCCTGCTTCATGGAAAGCCTTGGATTTGTCATTGTTCGACTAGTCATTGGGTAAACTTAAGTTTTCAATATTCAAATTGGAGTAAGGGCTTTGTAAGATATCAACTGATATGGTATTTTCTATCAGGGTAGTAGTTTTTATTCTATGCAGCTATACTACATTACCTCTATATGCATTGGTTACACAGGTACAATATTTCTCAAAATGCAGTCTAAGGAATCTCTATATTAACATTTGGTATATCAGATGGGTTCGCGTTACAAAGCAGCTATATTTGGTGAAGATGTGAAAGAAGCATTGACTGGCTGGCGTGAAAAAGCCAAGAAACGAGCAAGCGTACATGGTGGTTCTACTCACAAGACTGTAGAAACTGAAATGCAAGATGCCCAGTAGGCATAGCGACTCGAGTTGTGCCTTAAACCAAACCGCAATACAAATATACAAAATATCAAAAATGTATGAAAACGTCTAGCAAACAATGGTCGCAAACTGTTAGAACGTATAATATTCATATACGTGCGCAATCTTTGTCCTTTTGCCATTATTGGCTCAAGGAGCTAAAAAGGGCTTTTGCCTTTTAGCCCTCGTTGTATATATACGAGCGTTTTCTTCATGAATTGATTATTATCTTTGGGATTATTGTGTATGGGTCCCATGACCTATTGGTCTCCGTGGACGTTAAAAAATTTATTCTATTCTATTCTCTTTTTCTCTGTCTTACTGCGCCTCTCTCTTTCCTTGCATGTTATATTTCTAACATGGTAAAGAGCCAAATTCGAGTTCGTAGATATGCAAGAATTGACAAAAAACTTTTGCCCAACAAAAAACTTCGGAGGAGCTTCAGATGAAAGGTACATCGGACTATCTTCTTTCCATATTGCCCAAAATCTTGAGAGGAAATTAGAAATAGAAGATAACAACATCGAACTGCCTTCTTTCCATATTGCACACATCCTAAGAGGAAATTCGAAGTATAAAGTTATGCTTGAGTGGGAATTTAATTTTATGATGATGCAAAAGCAAAAGTAGAAAGTCGTAGCTATAGAGCAAAAAAAATAGGTCGATTTTAGAAGGCGACGATCCTCTTAATGTACTGGATTTGTGCGATTCAAAGCTTTTGTAGAAAGAACTCAGAGTCTAGTTTAAGTGGCAAAAAAAATTAGTAAAAAATGGTAAGTGCTTTTTGAGTTATCGAAAATTTATTAATCAACCCTGTTTTAAGTCTGTACGAGAAAGTTGTGTTGATGATAAGCTATATCCTCTTGACGCATGATAAGAAACTTATATTTTTCAAAAAATTTTACATATATTATTAAACGTAGACGTGATTTGTTAGTTTGTTGTTTGTTTATTTTTGCAAGCACTAAAAGATTAATGAAGATCATTCGTACTAAAGCACTAAGTTTGTCATTTACTTATTCTTGAAAAGCGCTACAAGATTAATAGTGTAATTCATGCTTATAAAAAGTTAAAAACGCCTCATCATATAGGTTGTATATTATGCATAATAAAGAAATTATTATCTTTTCCATGACCACGAAAGTATAGGTTTTATATGCATTTATTATCTTTTGAAAGCAATGGAGCGATCTATACTCATACAAGTCCCTTATTATTTAAGGAATGTTTATTATGTGATTGCATAGTCCTCATAGTCCAAAATGCATCCTACTATATTACATCAGTGAACATTTTGTCGGATTTATATTCATTAGGATATAAATAACAATTGTATCTATTTTAGGGAATGTATTAGCTGAGTATATGTGCGAATAAATGAACAAATATATTTTTTTTTTTGAAGGACGCGAGGCTCTTTTTATTGACAAGAACAAAGGCACAATACACAATGCACAGACAGGAATAAAACCCTAGTGGATAGGCTGACCCAACTAGGCAAAAACACCCGTCTATGCATAAGAAGAACACCGTAAATACGTCTGCCAAATTATCTCTTTTTTATCATCAGCTAGAGATGAGCAACAATAAGCTTTAGTGATCTTCTGCTGAGCACAACGGAGAAGCTGATGATCAGAGATGTGTGCACCTTGAAAAATACACAAATGTCGCCTCTGCCAGATAGACCAAAAAATCCAACTAGAAGCAAGATGAAATGCCCGCTTACGCAAGTTAGGCCAAACAGGGGGATAAAGTGCAAGTAGGATCTCCTGGCTAGTAAGAGAGACACTGAAAAGAGTGAACAGCCACTCCCAAGCAAGCCGTAGATGATCGCACAAGAAGAAGCAAATGCCAAAGTCCATTCCAAATTGAGAGTCAAACACAATGTTAAAGGCATATGTAGGGACTGTATTAATGCGAATTTATGTGTATTAAGGAATGCACATAGTTGACCGCATGTAAAATTAACTCCAAATATCGAATTAAACTCCAAACTAAAAATGAAACTAAAAGACCAAAATGTCTAGATGCAATTGATTTGATACAAATCTTAACATCCCTTGGATATTTCCTTAGCCCTTAAGGCCTTGCATGATTCAATTCTATATCGTTTTGGAAAATGGAAGTTTGAGTTTTTTTTTTTTTTTGGGTTGGTCAATATTTTCATTGGAATGACCCTAACCTATATAAACCCATAGAAGGGCACAATTAATACCACTTTATGATGAATAACATACATGCATTTCAAATGCATTTGCATCATTCGCATGTTAAGAAGGCACACCAAATATTATATGCCAATACCCTGTTCTACACTATGAAAGGCTGACACCCAGCATTTCTATAGAAGTAATTTTTCTTTAACACTATGAAAGGCTGACATCCAGCATTTCTATAAAAGTAGTTTTTCTTAAGAAATAGACAGGAACAAATGAAGTAATATCTAACATCCAGAACCCATTTTCAATAGCATGGAAAGATACAATAGGGATAGCATCATAAAAATATCTGTAAATGAAGCAGCGTAGACCACAAATGAAATCATGCATTTCTAGATTAGACTTTTTCCCTGATCATGCAAGAAGACCTAGTATGAAGAGACAATCACAGACTGCTACCCAACAGAGGCTGAAAGGTTTTTTTGTCCCAAATGTGTATCCTCTGTGAACCCAAGAAAACGTTCTTCTTGCTGCATCCATGCTATGAAAAAAATAAAATAAAATATAGATACCTCCGTTGCCACCTCATTGTGCCATTTATTACTCCTTTTCTTAACTGATGCTATGATGAAATGCCCCTTTCTAGCAAAGAACAAGATCACATGCCCTTCCTTGCACCTTCTCAGTCACATTCAATGGCCAGGATTTTTCCTTTTCCTTCAATCGAATGGCTTAGAATCATGGTGCATGCCCCTATCTCCTTATTGAACCATCTGTATGTAGTTAAATCCTTGCTGGTTGGAAGGCAACGTCAATTTAAAGGAAAACAGAGCTTTGACATATGTGAACTTGATGTCTCGGTTTTTGGGTAAAAATCTAGTTCATGGTTTGAGGTTATCTACTATATAATATAGGAAAATTGCGGCCATAGTTACGAAAAACGAAAACGAAAGTAAAACAGCGAGTCATTTTTTGAAAACGGAAAACGAAAACGGCAATAAAATGGCAAAGTACTCAAAAGATACAAAACAAGATCATTTTACTAGAAAATCCCATCGATCCGAGACATCGGATCGCCATTCTAGAATGGGACGAGCATGCATGTTTTGCATGCATGCGGGCGGCGCATGCCCATTCTGGTTGGGAGTTCGCTATTTTAGGCGCGTTTTTGCTTCGACTTCTCATCGGCGCTTCCTCTTCTCTCTCAGCAGTACCTTATTCTCTTTGAATCCACCCTCCCCCCCTTCTTTGTTATTGTATTTTTATCGCGTGGCACGCGCGTAATCAGCCCCTCCACTCTGGGAGGTTTGGTTTGTCTTGTTGTTTTGTTGGTGATGTGCAGGTACAGGTTAGCGAGCGGCATCTGTTTCGACTTTTTCATTCGTGGGTTTTGGGAGCGATTTTTATGCCTTACGTTTGTCCAAGCCCCTTGCCGAAGGCTTATCACTAGGGTTTTTCCTCGAAAACCCGAAAGGGCGGGGTTTTTAATCCCGGTGATAAGCTTTCGGCAGGTACACTAGCCCAGTCTCTATTAGCATTGTATTTTGTTGGGGTTTAAGTGATATAATTGGATTTCCCTTTATTTTTTATGGGTAGTTCGCATGTGTGCGGCTACCCACTATCCACCATTGTAGAAAATCTGCTGAGATGAATGAGAAGCAAGTCTAACGGGCGGTTTGTTGGTTTCATGCGAGTCCCATTCTAGAATGCTATTAATTTATTCAAAAGCAATATATAAATATATTAGAGAACAACATTAAATTATGAATTATGGGAGACAAGCATGGATACAAACTTAGTGCATACAATACAAACATGGAATTTGGAATTAAGCATAGAATTGACATGATAGGTAAAATCATTCAATAAATAAACGTGTAACATCATTTGTTCAAAAATCAGACAAAATAGTATGAATGGTCAAAGTTATGTATGAATGAATCATGCAAAATAGTATGTACTACGTGTGAACCAGGCAAAGTTCCCTCTATCTATATACCCTAATATTGAATGTTAAATCAGGCTTTTCATCTTTGCCAAAATGGATATGGCATTGATTTAGCGATAACAGTATAAAATGGGAGACAAATGGGACCACTTGCGGTCATTCAGCAAGCTAGGTAACAGAAAGTTTGAAAGTTTAGAACAGAGAAAATAGCAGAGTTTGATTGGAAGCTTCTAGAATTGAATGCCGAAATTTCAGTTTAGAGCAGAGAAAATAGCAAAGTTTAGAGCTTCCGGAATAGCAAAGTTTAAAGCTTTCAGGAGTTTACATCAGATTATTTCTGGATCCATTGTTTTAGAAAAAACATCCCGAGAAGTTTCGACACTGAATATGATGAACATGTCGAAAAATGGAGGTTTGACATCGCCAAAGAAAAAAATAAAGACAAGATATGCATTTGTTCAGAAAACCCGAGACTGATTGTGAATAGGCCGAAATGGAAATATACCTTTTAGGCTATAATTGGATTGCTAAATTGGGAGAATCATTAATTCACTTTCGAATTATTTTTTCAAGTTTAATTGGGTCCGACAAACACAAAAACAGGGGTTAGAACTGTCCATACTGAAAACAGCCCGTTTTTTGCCCTTTTTTTTAGAAAACAGTTCAAACACGTCATTTTTGGTAACATCATTTTATCCTAGCCTGTTTTTGCAACGACAAGCAAGAAAAGACTAAACAGCCATTTTTCGTAACTGTGATTACGATAACCTTAACTGCCGCGGACATTTCTCTTTCTCTGGCTCCCCAATGTTTAGGTAAGTGCGTCGACAAAGAGGTATGTCCATATGCAGTCATCAAGAATATGTCTCTTTTTGTTGGTCTGATTTATTTTAATTGGAGGCTAATAAGCATATAAATCTGAAATTTTTACAACATTTGTATCTCATATCCTGTATTGTATTCGAATATCAAAATCTAAAATCCTCAAATGCATAGCACAATATGACTAATAATCTTCGTCTAGTTCCGCACTATATAACAAATGGCTTAATGCTCTAAGCTATAATTTTGTAAGCCGTTTACAAATATGCAACCTCATAAATGACACAACATATAGAGTAAATCCCCAGTTTTTACGTACGAGCACATGGAGCCCACTGAAGGACAACTCCCCAGTGTGAAAAGACTTAAAAACAATCACGAAATCCCCAAAAATGGCCAAAGCATATGTTTATTCCATATATTTATAAGCATTAAGTAATGTAAATAGTATATTACTAATGTTATATGATATGTTCGGACCCATTTGATTTTTTGCATGCAAGTCTATTGATATGAATATAATAAAATAGAATAGAATAAAATGAAATAAAGAAACTTTTTTTCTGGAACAATGTCTAGGGCGCAAAGTTTTTAGGACGGCGATGGCGGTCGCCCTAATGCCTCTTATTCCCATTCCCATTCGAAGGTCATCTTCTTCGAAACCTCATACAAACAATGCATGCTGCTGCCTTTATACTCAGCCATGGCTGCTTGTATAAGACCAGTTCTTAACTTCAGTGTGGATTTGTTATGTTAAGGTGTTTTGCCGGCTGCTCTCAAATTCTCTCCTTCTTGTATCAAATGACGAGATATGGCTTTGTCTTTGATTAACAACCAGTGATCCATAATAGATAGGCTAGAGCTAGCGGCTAGTAGGGCTTTTCAGATTTTTGGTGCTTGCATGCCCGTGATTGCGAAGCAGATGTGTCGTATAGTTGCCGAGGTCTTATTCATATGGCTAATGCTAGTGGTTTTATGAGTCTTTCAGTTTGGATAGTTCATATATCTTTGTTTCAGAAGCCTAAGCATGGATTCTTCTTCATTTGCACTGATTGCAAGCTGAAGATTGCATAATTGCTCTCATTGCAAAAATGGATACAAGTTTAGTTGGATTTAGCTGTTTGGTTTATGATATGAAGCTCCAGGCTTTTGTATTGTCTATAATGGTATTGCTTGTGAGACAGTTATGAAGGCCTCCCTATCCCATCTTGATGAGGCTTTAAAATAGAGAAAGGTAAATATGCATGAATCACCATAGTGATGCTAGAGTTTTGCAATGGGGTTTCTTGGGCAGGAGACCTTGGAGGCCTAACTGTTGTATCCGAACACAATGTGGTTTAGACTTATGCTTTAGCTAATTAGCAAAAGCTTGGCCTGTGGACCACTCCATTTGGAGGCGGCCTTATAAAGACTTTATACTGTTTGGAAGATGAGTGACTACTCCATAGTACATTTTGGAAATGGGATGCAGAAGCCCTTTAGTACTGTAGTATGGACATCTCTGGCCAAGTTAAAGAGTGGGAAGATATTTGTTTTCCTTTTGCTTAACTAGGGTATCTTTCGGAGGGGAGCTTCAAGTAGTTCTTGCGTCAATGATCAATGCTATGTAGATAATCGTGTGAAAGCATGTAACTGGAATTTGTTCTAAGTCTGGGTTCACTACTGTGCCATTTGGGCCATTCTGTAATAAGGTCTTTGGACCACTTTTTATTAATACAAAATCGTAAATTTTGTACCCTCAAAAAAATATAAAGAAATTTATGAACGAATGGCCATGAGACGATGTAGAGCATGGGCAAGAAGCCCAAACAACACAATGGAAGTCAGAGGGCATGAAGACTCAGAGATCAAATAAAATCAACTAATATAATATTGTGCTATTTAGATTATTTGGATATATCCAATCCAAGGGTTACAAGGAAGAGGTTGGAAGTTTATATATTGGACTACATTCTTTTTAGCCTAGCTATATATTCTCTAGTTGTTGTCTTAGTATTAAACACTCTAGTGAATTAACTCTTCTAAATTTTTTGTATATGATTGACCAACATTCATGTACACCCATAAATGTTGTTTAGACTTAGGCATAGATAATAGAGTGAGGAGACCGACTCGGATCACCAGCCACTTTTCCTCCAAGTGCATTGACAGTCTGCATGGACCACATGTCATCCACCCCCCTGCTTACCTTAGCCGCGGCTGGATTATGACCGCGGTGATTTATGCCCAGATGCTAGTACCTGACCTGGCAAAGATTCTGCAGCTCCCTACGCTACAGCAACAGACTGACCGGTTGGTCACAGTGCCTACGACTGCGGCAGAGAGATGCTTTGGTAGAAGCCATCCCGGAAGATTCGGGAACTACAACCTTCCCCCGTAACCAGTGGTTTGATCCTGAATGTAGAGACTTCAAGTGCTGGCTTCGACAGGTCACTGACCCGCCATGTCCCCCCTCGCGATCAGACAGTACCATCTTTTTGTGAAAGGAAAGAAAGCCAGATATATTCCAGAGCATCAGAGGGAAATCTTTTACCTGTTGGAGCGCCATCCCAGAACATTTTGGAGAAAGGTGCTGAGCAAGCCTTTGCAGCCTGCAGGAAATATCAGTCTGGATCAACGAGTGCAATACTTCCACTAGCTCTATGATCCTCCTGGGATTCGGTTAGACGTACCCTTCCAAAGGGGCCCGTCCTTGGAAATCACAGAGCAGATGTCACTCGGGGCCTGCAGCATCTCGTCAATAGCAAGGCGGCATACTTAGATGGCATGCAGGCAGAGCTGCTCAAGTGGGCGGAACTACCCATAGTGCCCATCCTGACCGCATTATTTAATAGGGCATTACAGGAAGGATTTCCCCAACAGTGGACCACTAGCAGAGTATTCCCCATCTACAAGGTAGGAGACCCACATAGCCGAGCCAACTACAGGACAACCACGGTCAGTTCACTCTTTGCAAAGCTAATGGCCAGCATCCTCGAACAGACTCACGATGTGGGTAAAGGAGGCAGAAGTGAGAGCGCTCACACAGGCAAGATTCAGACCTTGACACTCCACTATTGACCACATTCCGGACCTTGCTTGAGGATAGCAGGAACCGCCGTCAGGATCTCTACTGTTGTTTTGTCAACTTTGCAAAGGCCTTTGACATTGTGCCTAGAGAAAAGTTGTGGGAAAGCCTCAGATAGTTGGGAGCCCCTGAAGACTTGCAAAATGTGGTATACAGGCTCTATGAGACATGACTGACACTAAGAGGACCACCTGTCAATAGTAGTATTGGTGTCCCCATGGATGCCCGCTCTCCTCAACATTGTTTGGCCTCTACATTGACCAATTGAAGGGGTGGCTTGCCTGCCATTGGGGTGATGGAGCTCAGCTTGTGCACCATATCATTAGGCAGCTCATATAAGCAGATGATTTGAACCTCCTAGCCCACACCCTTATGCCATGCAGCAGCACCTACATGCCCTGGGTAGCTTTTGTCGGGCCACTGAAATGAGGGTCAATTTGGCCAAGCCGGGTCAGACGGAGGGCCCTGCTCATGGCGAGATGGTTGCCATGGGAGGGGAAAGTCCCCGTATGTATACGGCCGGGGGTCGTATATATTCAGGGAGCATCACAACTTCTACAAACATGGATAAGTGTGACAAGAAAAGCAATTTTTCATGTGGAATTTGCTCCTAGACTCCAGTATACTTGGGTTTTATTGTTGAGTCCATCTCAAAGTGGCAATTGTATAGAGAGATAGTGGTTTGGGTGCATAATCACATGGGGAAGAGCTATCGGATGGGCATATTTGCCTTTTATTCCTCGATCTATTGATAGTGATCCTCGTTTGTGGGGTATACTTGTACAAGTTTTGGTATATTGTATAATGAAGTTTGCAAAATACTATAGGGTTTAAGGCTACGTACTATATAGTGTTGATTTTGCACATGTATTATACGATTTTAGGGGCTCCCTGCTGCCTTACGTTATCCCCATATGAACATACACCCAAACCGAAGGGGGTTTCAGGGGGATTTTAATTTAAAAAGTGTTGGATGTAACATTAAATTAAAAAAATAAAAATAAAAAAAAATGGCCCTTTCTGTGCTATGGAAAAAATAACAATAATCTAGAGACAGGATGACAAACAATTGACAATGACGTGTGATATAATATACAATAAAAATAAGATGTGTAGATAAATTTGTGTGATTGTATTTAAATTCAACGCATTTAATGGTCTAACATGTGATCAACATATCGACACTTACCAACAACATAGATTGTGGGGTACATGACTTAGACCCACCATATTAGAACTCAGACCCACCATATCCTTGCGAGCTTTGATGATGTAATGTATGTGCTTACACATTGTGGAGTACGAGAGTTACACCCATTTTCAGAAAAGCGATACCACAAAGGTATTGCACGCTTCTCTTAAGCTAAAAGGTGTTGCTGCTTCATGGTGGGAAATCCAAACTGACAGGGTAAGACCCTTGGACCGATTTTTGTAAACGATTTAAAGATGAGTACACGCCTCATTTTGATAGTTGTCATGCGCTTATATCACTTTGTGAATAGTCTAAAGGAAACCAGTATTAAGACACACCTCTTGCAAGCGGGACCCAAAGGCTTCGAGGAAGCAGTTGAACTTGCAAGAAAGTTAGTTGTCATGAGGAAACTCAAAAGGCCAAGAAAAGTTTTGATTGGAAGTCAAAATGAATGGAAAATTCTGTGGATGGAGCATTATCTGCTAAGAAAAGAAAATGGAATCAGTCAAACAAAAAGGCTGCGGGATAGTCTAAAGATTATGGCAAGAAAAAGGCAGCTATAAAGTGTTATAACTGCCAGTGCATGGGTTATTATGCGAGGGAATGTCCTAAGCCACAAAAGCCAAAGAAAACGGTGGCTACAACTTCCAAGACATCATCGGATGGTGAGGGCGTAAAGATGTCGTCGGCTATCGCGAGGGAAGAAAGCATGGTAAATGTTTCTTCTAAAGTTTTCTTTGGTAAAGTTATTCCTGTTCTAGGTAGAATCAAGGAAAAGAATGTGATTGTTCTTATTGATTCTGCGAGCACTGACAATTTTTCGTCTGCAGACTTAGAAAGGTAGCTAGGCCTTGAGCTGACGAGGGTGACTCCATATGTGGTTGAAGGAGAGGCGGGGCCTCAAGTTCAGCATGGGGATCAACAAGCGCAAGGCGTGGACTTGATACTTCAAGATAGAAATTCATCTAGAGCAGTACAGTTTAAAATTGATGTTGATTTGATCAATTTAAAATGTTATGATGTCACTTTGGGATAAAGTGGCTTTAAACTGCATGTCTGCTCATTGATTGAGAATCCCGTGTATTAACTTTTGAGTTAGAGGACTCTAAGTCTGTTAGTATATAAGAATCACCTTATATGGGATCCGGGAAATTCTAATCGGCCATGCAGGCTAAAACTGCTTCTAGAGTGAACAAAAACCAAGTTTTTGGGTTATATGTGTATATAATGATGATATATGTGTAAAAACTTGCAATTCACTTGTTGAGCAACTGGAGGTAAGTTCCCAACTTCATCCTCAATTACTTGTCTTTTGGAAAGATACAAGGATGTGTTTCTCGATGAGTTGCCTATAGGACTACCACCGTCAAGGGGAGTGGAGCATGAGATTGATCTTGAGCCCGGAACTAAACCAATGGCAAAAGCACCTTACAGCTTGAGTCCTCTTGCGTTAGAGGAAGTCAAAAAGCAAGTTAAGGAATTGCTTGAAAAGAGGTTTATCCAGCCAAATAAGTCTCCTTTTGCGGCTCCAGTACTGCTAGTTAAGAAGAAAGATAAAACCATGTGCATGTGCATAGATTATTGTTCTCTTAACAAAGCAATAATTAAGGATAGATATCCTTTACCACAGATTGATGATATCTTAGATCGTTTGGGTGGTGCAACTTGGTTCACCAAAATTGATCTAAGGAGTGGATATCATCACATTAAAGTCTGTGAGGGTGACGAACCGAAGACTGCCTTTCGAACTCATCAAGGCCACTATGAGTTCTTAGTCATGTTGTTTGGTCTCACCAATGCGCCGGCTACGTTCATGAGATTGATAAATCGAGTATTCGCTGATTATTTAGACAAATCAGTTGAAGTATTCTTGGATGATATACTTGTATACTCGAACTCATTGGAAGAACACTTTCAGCATCTAGAGCAAGTGCTTAAAGTGTTGCGAGCCAATAAGTTGTATGCCAAAATTTCTAAATGTGATTTCCTCAAGCAAAGGGTTGCTTATTTAGGTTACATCATGTCGGGGAAGGCAGTGTCTCCGGACCCTAGCAAAGTACGAGCAGTACAACAATGGATTCAACCTGATAATGTTCATGAGTTGAGAAGTTTTCTTGGGTTGGCTACCTACTACCAAAAATGTGTGCCTAAGTTTTCTAAGGTAGTAGCCCCGCTCACCGATCTTTTAAGAAAAGATCAAGAGTATATGTGGGATCAAGCTCAACAAGAGTGTTTGGGGTCTGGGTTCGGGAACTCCTGCAAGACAGCCCTCTGTGAGGACCCTTGGATCTAACAGGAGAATCCGGGGGGACTATGTCACGCGGGATTTGCAAGAAAAGAACAAGAAGAAGAAAACGGAACAGAAAAGAACAATGAGAGGAAAATGATATGCTTCTTTGATATCAATGATGAGCATACATGAGCTCTCGCAATCGAGAGAAGACTGAAGAGAGACAAGACTCAAAACTCATCTAGCCCTCATATGCTAGCTCTACTCATCTATATAGTACAATGGCCTTTGGCCCAATATAGACACTCTGACTGATCTCGGTGCCGACTCCTGGAAGGAGGCCTGATTTGCAGGAATGTTGGCGGTGCCTCTTGAAGTGCCTAGAATCACGCGGACGTTGACGCGGGCGGTGACGGCCCCTCACTTGTCTGAGCGGCGCCTCTTGATAGGCTGCTGCTTGGTCTTCTGCGGGGCCTTGGATGGCTGACCCGTGGTTGACTGCGGATCCTTGAGCTTGACCTGGTCCGTCGTATGCATGAATAGTCCTGTACCAGGAGGCACAGGACTAACAAAGAGGCCTTTGAAAGGATCAAAAGTCTTTTGGTGAGTTGTCCAGTACTGAAGGTACCCGACCACAATGAGTCGTTTGAGGTATACACGGATGCTTGTGGGCAAGCTCTGGGAGCTGTGCTTATGCAACAAGATCGTATTATTGCATATGAAATAATCAAGCGGAATGGAATTATGCAATATATGAGCAAGAACTATTGGCTATAGTTCATGCATTGAAGACGTGGCGGCACTACTTGAGATGTGGTACCAGTAAAAAGCCGCGTAAGTTTGTGGTATATACTGACCATAAGCCTTTGAGATTCTTGCAAAGCCAAGCTGAGATTAGCCCTAGGAAAGCTAGGTGGCTTGACTTTTTGCATGAGTTCCATTTTAGTATTGAGCATACTCCGAAAGAATAATCCAGTTGCGGATGCCTTATCCAGGATTAAGCATTAATTGAATACTTTGATGGAAGGGAAGAATGATCTCTTACAAAGGATTGAAGAGGCATATCAAGAAGATAAGCAACAACCCGCACCAAATCTGGGGATTGGTGGACTGAACAAGATGGGTTGTACTTTTATAAAGCAAGGATTTATGTACCATTGCATGCTAATCTTCGAGAATTGATATTGCGTGACCATCATGAAACCCCACAAGTTGGGGATGGAGGTGAGTGGAAGACCTATGAGTTGGTCAAGCGCCACTACTATTGGCCAGACATGAAGGAACGAGTCAGGGACTTGGTTTCATATTGTTTGACATGTCAAGCTATTAAAGTTGACCATGGTCGTACCTGGGACTATTGCACCTATACCATTGCAAAGACGAGACTGTATAAGTATGGACTTTATAGTCGCTTTGCCTTGATCCAGAAGATAAAACACTCAGGTATGGGTAAGTGCTGATTAAGTCTAACTAAGTACGCCAAATTTATGGCCTTAAAGGAGATGCTACCAGTCCAGATGTAGGAACTGCATATGTGAGATATGTTTTCCCTATTTTTGGTTTGTCTTATCTATCATAAGTGATAGGTATACCAAGTTTACGGGTCACTTTTGGGACCTTATGAAAGGTCTCAAGGTGCGATTGAGAATGAGTAGTGGTAACCACCCACAAATGGATGGCCAAACCGTGCTTGGAGAATATATTGAGAAGTTTTGTCCATGAATGTCAAACTCGTTGGGAGGAGTATTTGCCTTACCTAGAGTTTGCATTTAACAACAGCCATCATATGGGGATTAAGATGACTCCCTTTGTCGCTATGATGGGGCAAAATCCCAGAACTTATGCCGGTATGCATAAGTATCTAAAGATGGATACTATCGTGAATATGTTGGATGACATTAATGCAATTTTGCGTCAATGTCGACAAAACTTGCATAGAGCGCAAGATCGCACTCAAGTTTATGCTAATAAGCGTAGATGTGATGTTACCTATGAGGAGGATGACTGTGTGTTTTTGAGGTAAATGTTCTACTTTGGCAGGTGATTCATCGCTCTTTGAGAGTTAATGAGATGGTTCATCGCTTTAAGCCGGGAGTAAGCCCACTTTGCCCAATGTGTGAGCGGTGCATTGAAACATTGGAGCACTGTTTATATTTGTGTGCAGAGCTGAGTCTTAGGTCCTGGCTGCATTCTCTATTTGGAGTATCTTTGGATAGTCAGCACTTTCTTTTGGGTATTTATCCAAATCAGTGGACTGCTTCTAAAAGGATTGCATTTCACATGGCAAAGTCTTGGCTAATATGGAGTGTATGGAAGCGAAGGCGAAGAAAGGTCTTTTATGATAAGCGTATTTCTTCTCAGATGGTGCTTCAAGAAATTCGTAAGAAGTTGTATAATTGCTTTCAGATCTCCAATTGGCCTGATCGTATTAAAATTCCAATATGGAGTGATCATCTAAAAGTGATTGATGCTTCTGGGACATTTCTTACTTCTGGAAGTCCTTTGTAATATTTTGAGTGTATAATATGAAGTATATCACGTTCTTCAAAAAAAAAAAAAAAAACCCGGCCTGGCAGCAAAGGTACGGGTACTAGATGACCGAGTCATTGGGTATTGATCAGGCCGAGTGGCAGAGGGGTACTTAAAAGTATAGTGTCAATAGGTATTGACGTTTAAATACAATTGATAGACCAACAAAATAAACAAGTGCATATTTTAAACAAAGCAAGTGCAAGATCAAATAAAATAGAAAATACCTCAATATTTGAGTTTTTGTCCTTGTGCACCAGCAGTACGGTCTTCAACTTGGGGTGCAGCCTTGTTGACTGAGGTTTCAACATTTTTACTAGAACCCAAGTATTCAATTGAATCGCAGTCGGTCTCTTTTTTTGTATTACTGTTTGGGGCAATGGTCATTCTAGGCGGATAACTCACCCTAGTATTGGAGCAGCTTGAGATACTTGTGCGTGCTTGCTTGAACTGTTTTTTGCCACGAAATGAAGGGGCTGGGGCCCTTGTATTTTTCAGAAAACTAATTGGTTTAATGTGACGCTCCCTGAATATATACGACACCCAGCCGTATACATACAGGGACTTTCCCCTCCCATGGCAACCAACTTGCCATGAGCAGGGCCCTCCGTCTATTTCGGGCCATCTATGAAATGATGCCCGAAAGAAGGACACGAAGGGGTCATTCGGCCCACGCCTTCAATGGGACTCCTACGTCGCGGAAGCATGAATACAAGGGTTAGCACACAGCATAAATCATATATAAATAACCACCACGAAGGGTGGTGCATCCATCCAAATACCAACGGCATAGAATATGCATCTAAACCAAAGAAAACACCCAAACCCCAGGTTCTACCCCGGCTCAGACTCCAGTGAGGATCGACTGACGGCTGGGCCTCAAGAGATCAGCAGACCGAGTCTTGGCATGGCGTTGGCTGGCATAGAACATCGGCTAGGGTTGACCACTCCATCCGCCCCTCCTGTGCACACTTTGCGATGGGGTCAATTCACGCTATGGCTTCGCTTATAGCCTTCCCGAGACGCAGTTCAAGGTATCACCCTTTGAGCCTACTCGTGTTCATGACGCCTGGTCCGATGAGGCAGTGCCTGGGAAGCGCCCCTTCCGTAATCACAGTGGTTCCATGGGTGAGCTAGAGAATACGTGCCGCATCAGCACCCCCCCATCCGTGCCCGCTTACTCACCCTAAATCTACTCAAAGTGCAAGGTGCTCCATACGGATCACACCTCTACACCCGTGGAGTGTCGGACCCATACCCGCCCCTCTACGTGACCGGCCATCGCCTAGCCCACTCAGAGAAGTCTCGGGGAGCCTTGTATGCCTCGTGCAAGACCCCACTCCTCATGTCACCACTGTGTTCCTTGTCCGGTGCTAAGCCGCACCATAGCATCTAGGACCCGGTGGGCTCTTGTGCACAGCCGCAATATTGGGAATTACGGGTTTTATCTAGGAACATACTAACGATATGAGTTCGTGAGGTCTCTACCCCGCCCTTATTTCCCCCATTTCCGTGAGTGATACCATACAAAGAACTATCAATCCATCCTTTTTAGGAACCAAACCCGTAATCGTAATATAAAGAGAACTTACCTTTACAATCAAGGGTTAGTTCCTACCATTAAAACACACGAGAGAACATGTATGAGAACATCACAACGCTACCCTAGAATTCACAACTAAACTACTACCAACCAAAGTGTTTCTACTGACCCGTTATCGTGGGGTGCTTCCATAGTGTTTGTCTGAAGGGTGGCAAATGTACTAGGGGTTGTTTAGTGATTTTGGTGAGGTCAGCAACAGTCCTTGGGCCAAATCGGCTGCTCCTTGGGCCAAAGAATAGCCCTTAAGGCCAAATGCTCCTTTGGCCAAAGAGAATCCTTTGGCCAAATGCTCCTTAGGCCAAAGCAGCTCCTCTCCTCCATCTCCAAATTGCTCCTAATTCGAATTGGGGCACAAAAAGCCCTAATTTGGGTGTCCAAAATGGAAACCATGCCTTGCCCAATCGATTTGGGCCAAGTGGCACCCCCTTGTTGGTGCTAATTAACTAATTTAGCTTAATTAGGGTAATTAGGCTATATACTTTATAATTATCCACAATGGATTTATTAACATAGCTAAATAAACCCATTGTGGTCGATGCCCACTTAGCCAATTACCCCTTATGTCCTAGTGACGTGTCCCTACCAAGTGCATACGTGATACCGTATGAATGCCCGAACGCCACATTCTCCCCACCTTAAAAATGATGTCGCCCCCTCAAAGATCGGGCTACTATTGTTGCGGGGCAGCACATCATGATCATCGCTTAGGAGTGTTAAAAGTGAACAGTGAAAGTTTGTGGAAGTGTCACTGTTTCATCCGTGGTGACGAGCTCACACTCTATCTATGTTAGAAAGCATTCTTTCTATAGATACAGGTAACTGATTATATATTAAAGACAGGTATAGATATAAAGAACTTCCATTTGTTGTTATATTATAATACAGAGTTATTAACCTCGCACTGATTAATAGAAAGTCATTCTAATCATATTAACTTTTGTGTGTATATGTATTATATTCTCCCTTCACTTTACAATTTCGTTTTCCTATTTTGGTACAATTTTAACAACTCATATATTGCTATTGTGAGTGTTTAGATGCCTCTGACATTTATAGTTACCCTTTAATAGAATTATATATTGTACCGTATATTCCATTTTGACCTATATACGTTAACGTTATCTAAGTCTCGTTATTCCCTTAGGAGTTTGTGTAAGACATACATACTTATCCCCTTCTATTATATTTGATTATGTGTTTAATAACTTGCTGATTATCTTTAATGTTTCCACAATCACACTTTCTATCTTTAGCATAGATTGCAGTCACATGAGGACACATATTAATTCATTGGTTATGTTTGTACATTTACCAGACGTCCCGATATTCTTATATTTGAATTACTTATTTATTTTATTGTTATTTTCATAAATTTATCACACATACAGGTACAGGTGCAGCTGACGTATACATTCAACGTAATTGGTACCGCCCGGTATCGCTATCCCAGATGCTATGGCTATGCAATCGTCCTGTATCACAGAAGGCCAGTTGCGACTATGGTGTTCACGGCGGAAGCATCGAAACCATGCGTGGTCTGCCCTGAGCCTGTTAGATGATGATAACTGAGGAGGTCCCGGGCTCCTACTTGAAGTAGAAGTGCTGAATGTTGGGAATAAGGAGTGTTAAGATATCCCTAATTTGGATGGATACTCGAGAAAATTGGTATGACGATGTTTGGTATCTAAGTGAAATGCTGGACCTAAAAATTACGAGGATTGATGTATGATGCGGCATCTAGGTTGCTATTCAATGTAGAAGGAGACTGGATATAGCACGATATATCTGGTGGAGAAGTGGTTTATGATTATCTACTATAGACCATGTTAAGGAGGTACTATGCCAAGGTGGAAACTGGATTATAAGTACCCAGCTCCTGAGAGGGAAAACACTTTAAAAGTGTAGGTTTGATTCGTGGAACGGTAGAGAATAATGTGTATGAGGATGTTGATCCATAAATTATGGATTATAAAATTACACATATATTGTGTTTGGTAAAGAGATTGATGTTCCTGAGGTGTGAAACAAAGACGCAAGATTATAGACGACTAAGAAGACCACGTAGGCACGTGAATACACTTAATAACGTTGGTCAAATGCATGATCCTTATGCGAGGGTGAAAATTAAAGAAATGGCCGATCCTATGTCACGGGGGTATGTAGACACCGGATAAGAGATCGACAATAGTGTGGGACGAAGTTTTCCCACAAGGTGAAGAGAGCTGAGGTCGAACCGACGGCGGCGGGAATAAGCATTCTCAGAAGACCGAAATGGAAGACGAAATTGCTAGCAAAGGGTGCAACCGTCTGAAAGCTACAAAGTATGTTGGAGCTCTGGCGAAGCTTATTCTATGAAGGAAAGTTGACGTTGAACTAATGATACATTAGGAAGGCAAGTAATGTACCCACACGACAAGTGGGAGACAAGAGGTGCTTGAAAGTTGTTGTAAACAATGTTTCAAATATAGAGAGTTTGGAGGGACACTTTGAAGAGACCAAAGCCCGAATATGAAGAAGGGAGGCATCCAATGAACATCTCGCCAAGGAGGATGTGCTCTGGATTTGGTATCGTGTGTGCATCCCGAGGAGTAGTTCCACGTTGGTAGATGTGTATTAGGACCATTTACTAGGAACATAGCTAGAAAAAAAGATAGGGTATATACTAGAACTTTTAGTTCATATATATGAATACGGAGGTAATGAAGATAAGAATTCCTATAGTAGACATCAAGTATGGCCACTAGGAACTTAGGGTGGCATGTGCCCCTATGGAATTTATGACTAGAGCGTGAGGACCAAGGCAGCCTAAGGATAGAGAGTCTAGAAGGTGTGGTGTGAAATCCACAGCATATATAGGAGAAGCATCTAGGGCTACGTCAACGAATCATATATGAGTCAAGAGTTAGGGTTGGTGCACACATGTTACTATATCTCATAATAACAACGTAGTGGTTTCGGATGTTTGAAGGATTTAGTAGTATTACATACTACACTAGCGAGGATATCAAGGATGTCGATTGTGACATCCAGATGTATGTCATATTAAAAGAGAATAGAATATTCGTACAAGGCGAGGGAAATATTACTTGACAAGGTTTACAGAAGGAGCATAATGATATGCTTATATACTGGTGATATTGGGTTAGGTATGCTTTACCGCAGATAAGCATTCAAGTTATCCGAATGGTTAGAGTTGATTATCTTAGATACGCCGTACTAAGGAAGACGAAAAGTTTAAATGAGTGAGAATAGCTAGAGTAAGTCTAGCATATACTACGGTGTTATTACGTTCAAAAACATCCCGAGGATGGTTGGAACGGTATTGGAATAACCGATAATGAGAGCTTAACTACTCAAAGGTTCTAGATACCAATGTATTAGTTCAACGTTATAAGCTAAGAGCATTTATTTGGTTTTGGGAATGAAAAGATATATAAGAATATCGCGTCCCCTGATGGAAGATAAGAAGGAGTACGATGACTTTGGCGATTATACCTTTAGGGGTAACCAAGAAGAGGGCAGTACATAGGAATTCCAAGTCCCGGATAAAATCAAGACGAGGTGTATTGATCGAACGGTTGTGGTTATATAGACCAAGAGTCCATATAATCGAAGAGTTACCCTACACGCGGTGAACAATTCTAGGTACGTATAGAAGCCGGAGGATCCGCTTCCTTACGGCATAGACCCGTTAGAGATTATGACTTGAAACTCTTAAGAGGGTAAGGAATTGGATAATCATATGGCTTACTAACGAAGATTGAAACATTGGATTTTCCTATTAGAAGACCAGGGGTTTTAGTGCCTCCGCTTCATTATGAGGGAGCCAAAGACGACAACATTCAAAGGGATCAAAAGTTGAGGTTGACATGCTAACTTAAGATAACTAGGTTAGGTGTGACAAAACATGGCGAAACGCAAATTAATCAAGGAACCTTTAGAAAAGGCCTTGGACCGTGGTAGAAACCTTTGGAACTATGGCATAATCCCATGGGAAAATTATAGTTTATGTACGGGGTTAAAGTACCATAAGTTTAAATTCATCCCTTTTAGGTCAACCCCTTAGGTTAAGATACTCCATGATGGCGTACCTTTATTGGGTGACGTGTCAGCTTATTTATACATATACCATATAAATACATGGAACGTCACATTCACCCCCTCTTAGAAAATAATGCTGTCCTCAGCATTGGGGTTAGTTAAACAAATGACTGTTAATCGAAAATCGCAATAGAAGGAAGTATCCTTAAACCTTCTTATGATAAGTATGTTAAATGCACCTTGGTGCTTAAACTCGCTATGCATCCATACATGGGCAAGTCACGTCTCGCTATCGGCCTGCACATGTGAATACATCAGCATGTACAAGTCCAACGTAGAGTTGGCCCCCGCCCATTTGGGAAGTAGGTGGTACAAACCACATCATAAGAACTACAAAGGTTACATTTCAAATTGTTAGAGCAGATCTCTAGCAGTGTGGGATGAGGATATATGTTTGTTATGTACATAGCATGGACACATACGATAAACATGCTGGAGAGGTAATCTAGGTGGTGACACTAGGAGAGAAAGACGAGCGTATCCTAAAGTTACTGATGGAGGGTCCGGAGATATCGCTCAAATGTGCAAAGGATGATCAATCCGTTGCATGCTAGGGTATGATGTGGTAGTTTGCACTTGAAGTAAATGTCAACGGCCAATAGAATAAAGCTTAAGGTAGTGGGGTTGAGTAGTACAATAGTACAATTCCAGGATAGGTATCAAATAGGAGTTACATGCTAGAAGCTAAAATGTGTCTTTAATAGACACGTAACTAGCTTTCCCACATGATCCATACCGGATCGAAGCAGGTGACGCCATGGGTTTCATGGAGGTCTCAACATGGATACAAGTCCGTGTTGTCTCAACATAGATAATTGTAGAAAGGCTCACAAAGTACAAGGCAAGCACCTTGTAATTCACAATTTATAATGGGCTCACCCGCTCTTAGGCCATGACTATGGCTTAAATGCGATGCCAAGTCATTTGGAATGCCGTAACAGCAAAGATGACATCATGACAGAAAATGTAATGAGTAACATTTCCGTGATGTAGGACAATGTTGGATTATAACTCCCAATGATAGGTAGGTTTACAATATAAGGGCCATATAATAGTGGCTTAGAAGGCACAAGACGGTTAACGGATACGTAAAGGAGTAATTGGATTGGTGACTCTACTGAATATAGATCACAACTAAAGGATGATTTGTATACGATGTGGCTGATGCATGATATTTAGCAATCTGGATAGATAGGTTATTACCTAACATGAAGGGTGGTCATTGCTAATATACAAAGGTAGATTTGCGGCTTGAAAGGCAGCAAGAGCTGAAAAACTCCTTAAAGATTTGGTGCATGGCTTAGGGAAGAAGACTTCCATGTCCTAAGACAAGATGGTGAATTGAATTCACCAAGGACATTTTTAATAAATAGATAGATAGGTAGATAGCATTTATATGTCATGCCACATTGGCAAATCCCCGAGGACATATGATGGACCCCCGCAGACTTGAACACAATATCTCCGAATAGAGGAGGCCTACCTTGGGGGTCTTTGGGTGGTATCTTGTCCTTTGGGACATTCACATAACCCTTGGAATAATGAAGTTCATTTGTGGAACTTAACGCCATTTGGGGATTAAAGGAATGGTTGGAAATACTTTTCCCCAAACATATTTGGATACCCTAGAAGGAGGTGAGTAATCAACAAGGGTTGGGTGGGATTGGATTGTAATGAGAACAACTCTAAAAAAAAAAAGGTAGATTGTTGTCACTTTGACAAAGTGTGGGTGCGATAACTACTCATAGCCATGTAGGCGGTGAAGTTTGGCACAAAATGATACCAAGGTTTGTACCCAACAAAAGGACTCATTACGTATTTCGTGAGTATGTGCCATGATCTAGGGAAGTGATCCGTAAAAGGAACAAGACCAATGAGAAGGAATATTGAAGGGTGGTAGGATCAAAGGAATCCAAACCGATGGTCTAGAGGGTGCCGCATGGCAGCCCCCTAGTCGGTTGGACGACAAAGAGATCCTTTCTCCGAAACCGAGACGAGTCAAGGTTTAGACACTAGAGTGAGGCAACGTTAATTAGAATTATGTTTATAAAACATTACTTATATAACGTCGAATAAGGTCTAATATAAAGCATATGAATGTAGTATGGATTGAATCATGGCAAGGGCCAAGAAACCGTGGTTATCAAGGCATCCGCCAAAGGACAATAATAATTAAAGTTATGGATCGAGGAACGCCGATAACCGGGCATTATTATCGCCGCCTAAAGAATATCCAAGGATATAACACATGCCGCTATTCTAGAGAGTTGCCCCGCCGTTAATTAAATTCGAATTAGTCCCACCAAGTGAGTTGATGTTATCATAACAAGTTGGCCGGACTTGCTAGATTACGCCGTGTCATTTGGTCGGTTTATTCCTAGGGGATACTAGCTTTATATATGGTTAACAGTTATCCGGTTGACTATGGCGTAGAGAAAGGTCGACTCCGCGGGCCATGGCGAGAGAGCTTGCTCGCCGGCTATGGCGAGAGAGCTTGCTCCGGGCGGCTATGGCGAGAGAGCTTGCTCCGGCTATGGCGAGAGAGCTTGCCCCGGCGGAGTTCTTTGCCTCCCACTTCGTGGGTTTACCAAAGGCACGGCTCTAATTTTAAAATATAGATGCATTATAAATATTAGAAAAAGGGTTATATCACTTCAAGAAAGAAGTTGGCTTATTGGTGAAGGTGTTGGTTTGGGTGCAGAAGGTCAGGGGTTCAAGACCCCATAGTACCCTTTATATAAAAAGTTGCTATGCAGAGAAATAGAGTACTATATGTGTATACGAAATATGTGAAACACATATGTTACATTCAAGAGAGAGTTTGGTGTGGTGGTAGGCACCTAGGTTTGGAGTTCAGAGGTCATGGGTTCAAATCTGGGTTGAGGCGCCATGAAATATGTATATAAAGAAAAATAATAAAATTTTTATACGGCGGAAATACGCGTTTTATACGGTCGGGCGCCGACAGCATTATACGCGTTTCTACCGCGTCTGTGAGTCGATCAAAAGCAAGCGGCGCCCGAGTTGACTTTCGGGGCCCCTCCTTGACCATTTTTCGCCAGCTAACGACTGTCCTAGGGTATTTGGGGTACGCCCGATCCAATGGAGCCATTTCCGCCTTCATCCCAGCTACCTACAAAGGTTATAGCCCCTCCAAACTTGGGTCCTCCAAATACTCTAACTTCTTTAAACCTAACCGACGAGCTACGAAGTTAGAGTTTGCCGCGTGCTATGATTCCGTCCAACCGTAATCATGGCTCGATACCATCAGGACGCCCCCCGAATATATACGACACCCACCGTATACATATTGTGGACTTTTTCCTCCCATGGCAACCAACTTGCCATGAGCGGGGCTCCTCCGTCTATTTCGGCCATCTATGAAATGATGCCCCAAAGAAGGACACGAAAGGGGTCATTCGCCCACGCCTTCAATGGGACTCCTACGTCGCGGAAGCATGAATACAAGGGTTAGCACACAAAGATAAATCATATATAAATAACCACCACGAAGGGTGGTGCATCCATCCAAATACCAACGGCATAGAATATGCATCTAAACCAAAGAAAACACCCAAACCCCGTGTTCTACCCCTACTCGGACTCAGTGAGGATCGACCGACTACCGGGCCTCAAGAGATCGCAGACCGAGTCTTGGCATGGCGCTATCGGCA
Source organism: Isoetes taiwanensis (assembly GCA_021234155.1). Lineage (NCBI taxonomy): Eukaryota > Viridiplantae > Streptophyta > Lycopodiopsida > Isoetales > Isoetaceae > Isoetes > Isoetes taiwanensis. The sequence goes on along the minus strand of JAJEKV010000205.1, from coordinate 1,400,968 downwards.
TAGAACATCGGCTAGGGTTGACCACTCCATCCGCCCCTCCCCCAACACACTTTGCGATGGGTCAATTCACGCTATGGCTTCGCTTATAGCCTTCCTGAGACGCAGGTTCAAGGTATCACCCTTTGAGCCTACTCCGTGTTCATGACCTTTGGTCCGATGAGGCGTGGTCGGGAAGCGCCCCTTCCGAATCACAAAGGGGTTCCATGGGTGAGCTAGAGAATACGTGCGTGCCGCATCACACCCCCGCGATCCGCACAGACTTACTCACCCTAAATCTACTCAAAGTGCAAGGTGCTCCATACGGATCACACCTCTACACCTGTGGGAGTGTCGGACCCATACCCGGCCCTCACGTGACCGCTATCGCCTAGCCCACTGAGGAGTCTCAGAGCCTTGTATGCTCGTGCAAGACCCCACCCCTCATGTCACCACCATGTTCCTTGTCCGGTGCTAAGCACCATAGCATCTAGGACCCGTGGGCTCTTGTGCACATGTGCCGCAATATTGGGAATTACAGGGTTTTATCTAGGAACATACTAACGATATGAGTTCGTAGGTCTCTACCCCCCCTTTATTTCCTCCATTTCCGTGAGTGATACCATACAAAGAACTATCAATCCATCCTTTTTAGGAACCAAACCGTAATCGTAATATAAAGAGAACTTACCTTTACAATCAAGGGTTAGTTCCTACCATTAAAACACAGAGAGAACAGAATGTAACATCACAACAAGTGCCCAACAGGGCGCTACCCTAGAATTCACAACTAAACTACTACCAACCAAGAGCCTACTGGACCCGTTATCGTGGGTGCTTCCATAGTGTTTGATTTAAGGGTGGCAAAGAACAGCTAGGGGTTGTTTAGTGATTTTGGTGAGGTCAAGAATAGTCCTTGGCCAAATGCCTCCCTTAAGGCCAAGAATAGCCTCCTTAAGGCCAAATGCTGCTCCTTGGCCAAGAATGTAGCCCTCCTTTGATGCCTTGGCTTTGCCAGCCCCTCTCCTCCATCTCCAGCTGCTCCTAATTCGAATTGGGGCACAAAAGCCCTAATTTGGGTGTCCAAAATGGAAACCATGCCTTGCCCAATCGATTTGGGCCAAGTGGCACCCCCTTGTTGGTGCTAATTAACTAATTTAGCTTAATTAGGGTAATTAGGCTATATACTTTATAATTATCCACAATGGATTTATTAACATAGCTAAATAAAACCATTGTGGTCGATGCCCACTTAGCCAATTACCCCCTTATGTCCTAGTGACGTGTCCCGGCGTGCATACGTATACCGTATGAATGCCTGGAACGTCACATTTAATAGTTTTCTCACTGATCTCCACCATCTTGCACTTGGACCTGCTGAGTTTGAAGTCAGCCCATGGGTCTGCTGCCAGATCCATTGTCATAGAGATAAAGGTATTCCTCATTTCTAGGTATGATAAATATGCCAAAATGCTCTTTTTGAAAGTATTCTTAAGAAGGCTAGTGAAGGAGAACATCTGAGCAGCAGCGGACATGTTAGGAAAAAGATCATCAAGATTATTAAACATGTACCATATAGCATGGTCGAACCAAGTCATGTTGTCTCTGCATTGCAGCTTTTTGTCCTTGAAGTTTTGCCACGGTTTTCACAACCACATTTCCCCGTATGGGCATAATGTCCTCCACATTTTTTCCCATAGAAATCATCTCTCGCTTTGATTAGGGTAAGCCCGATGTCCTTTTCGACTTATGTACATATAAGGCTCCTTGTTGCGTGTCTTATCAAAATACCGCAATCTATGTTCAATTTAATTCTATCCTTTTTGACGAATTTGTCCATTTTTTCAGCAGCAACTTTGGTAGCCTCAATTTGGGCCGGTGTGATTCCTCCGAGAATGATCCAAGCTTCCCTACTGATAGGTGCAAGCGCCCCAAAATTTTTTGACCTCCAGATGCCCTGGTTATATAATAGGGCTTGATGTTCCACCAATCTTTCTGGTATAATAGGAAATAGAAGACAATTTTCAAGGGTAAAGTTGAAATTGTCGTTGTTAAGGTCGAGACTAGTGTAATCCTTCTGCAGTACCTTTTTATCATTTTCAGAAAGCAGAGAGGCCCCAAAGGGATCATCCATACCTTCTTGTGTTAACAGAAGTGGGTCCACTTCTTCATCTTCCACCAGAATTTTATTGGCTGCCTTGAGCGCCATCATTCCTTTGGTGAACATTGTCTTGCAAGTGTCTTCCTCAGTGGTCCAGTTATAGATCTTGTTGGGCAGAGAGTTATAGACTTCGTCAATGATAGCCAAATACTCCTCGTCCTTGGCCTTGTTTATAACTGGAATTAAGTAGATCCATTCGCTGCAGCCAAGGTGCGTGACAGCAGAAAAATCACCCTCTTTTCTCAAAGCCTCTTTTTCATGTATGTATTCGTGCACCCGGTTGTCTTTGATACAACATAGGAGAGTTTGTACAGCGTTATTAGGACATTCCATCTTGCTCATAGCATAACCCAGATCAGATAGCTCCTTGTTCCAAGTGGGAGGGATGATGATGAACTGTTCTTCATCAAAAACATCCTGAAATGTTCAACAAACATAAGTATGTAGCAATGCGAGTGCATAAAATAGAGAGAAAAGAAGGATATAGACTAAAAAGACACTGGCAACTCTGGTTAAACCAGAGAATTGAAATGTCTAAAAAAAACCCGGCCTGGCCTAGCAAACTAGGCCATGCATCAGTTTCGGTCAATCCCTCTACTGTCTTATCAATCCAATCATTTGAACATTCATTCAAATCTGGTGCCTGTAGTCCTTTAGTCTAATCATTCTTTTTCTTACAGTAAACACGAGAGCCATGTGATCAGGAAGATCTTGAGACAATAGACATTGAGGTCAACATGAAAGCCATGTGATCCGGAAGATCTTGAGACAATAGACATTGAGGTCAAGTGATCTAGTCAAAATCAAAGAGCATTTAAAAAGATCCTGTGGAGCAAAGCCACTTAAAGCCACTTATCAAGATTCGTGTGTTTTACCAAGACATGCAAATGTTTTATGTATTAGCCGTTAGGCATATGGAACATTATGATCAGAAGTGCAGATAATATGCCTGGTTCAGCATTGCATTAGTTATTTAACACAGTCATCCAATCTAACAGCAAACTCCACTTAGGAAGGTCTTTATGAGTATTTAGACTTATTATTATGGTCAGATCTGCTGTGTTATGGTATTCTAGATCTTATGAATGTAGTAAACCCTGCTCACTTCATATTTCAAACCAGCTTATTTTAACTGTAGTAGATTCAGGAAAAACAAAATGTATTGTACATGTAATAAACCCAAGAGGTGAGAACATAGGTAAACAACTTAGACTCAATGCCTATTTATGCTCAGATAAACTTACTCATAATCAATCAGCCTTTAAACTCTTTTAAACCCATAGAATTCCGTGGCATATAATATTAAAGAGAAACAAGCTACATTGTTTTTAAAGTATCCAAAAATACATGCTGTATGGCAAAGAAAACAGGAGCAGCCAGTGTGCCATTTTAATTCTGTTATATCCATAGTAGCTTAGACAGAGTAAATGAAACATCCTTTGACTATTCAAATGGTTCTACCAGCTGATAGAAAAATACAGCATAGTTACCAGCTATGCATTGAGCATCCCATTCAGGAAAAAATACCATAACCTGAGAAACAGGAATTTAGAGATAGAAAGACTATAGTAAACGTTGTAGCCTCCATGGATTGTTCCATTATGTTAGGAATGCAGTCTAGTCCAGTTTCCAGAGACCCTCAATCTTCAAGCAAAACAGAAGCAAAAAACGACAAAGGTAGGAGAAGCTCGGTACCTGCAGCCAAACAACATGACATTAGCATGAAAATGGTAATGCATGAAGGGCCAAAAGGTACAATGAGACTTCTCGGTTTATCACCGTTCAGCCTTTGTAACCTTTTGCCCTGCAAGCATGAGATATAGGGTAGAAAACAAGACCAGCATTTAAAGTATTATCAAAGAAAGTTCACAGTTAAGTAACAAAGGAATAATGATCTGAAATTCAGTCAAAGCCCAGTCTAACAAATACTTAGACCTGTGTTATGGCAGATAGATTCAGGTGTATATTTGAAAAACTCGAGATGAGCTAACAAATCATACAATTTCCAGTGGCAAAATCCGGACTAAAGATTAAAACCCCTCAAGAATACCTGAAGTTCTTCTTGATCAGAAGAATTGTCTTCTTCTTGTTGTGTTTCAGGAATAGATGGCTCAGCAACAGAGTCCTTTTCATGAATATTACTGTGCATGCTGCTGGAGTCTCCACTATGTTTCTTGTTGCCATTAAAGGCTTTTGCTCCAAACGAGCTTCTCTTCTGTCCCTTACAACTCTTAAGATCAGCCATGGATTTGCTGTAGTTGGCAAGTTCGGAATCAGACAAATAGGCTAGAAATTCAGCATGTAAAAACTCGTCTCTCAAAGCTTCTTCGTCTGAACTAGAAGTGTATGGGTTTTGGTCTGAGTCCAAGTTCCACATTTGAATAGATCTGGGAACCCTAAATTATAAATCAGAGCCGTATGTTTGGATAAGGAGTATCTTACCGGATCAAAATGGAAAAAGCAGAATGCCATCTTCTAGCAGGCGATTGTATGAGACCGGTCGCCCTCCTTATGTCAGGAAGATGAGCCGCACTGTCAGCCGTCTGGACAAGAAAGAGCCATTTGCCATGCTTCGGGGCCTTCGAGCATGGGAAAAATTTTCTTAAAGGTTAAAAAATATCTTATATATGGAAGTAAAAATGTTCTTAGCCCCCATACCAGTTAAAAACGTCTATTTTATGTTAGGTGAGAATAGTCAAGAGTCATTTATACAAAGCATATGGGTTCAGACTAGTAGCTAGTGGATAGGATTAGGATGTGAAGTGATCAATCATTTAAGTGTGGAAACGATTCCAGAAGTGACAACTATAGACTAGACCATCTATGGTCACTTAGAATGGTCAGCAAAAAATACCAACAATTTATTGTATGGTATATCTATTTAAAAGTTAATTTAAGTATCATGGGGCTAGAAATATCATGTGGAATCTATGTCTTAAGCAAATGCAAAAATACATAGCAAGAAACCATGTGTATCACAATTCGAGTCCAATGTTACAGTGATAGCCCAGCATTAAAAAACAAAGTGGGGTCTCTAGTGAATGTCCTGCATAGTTATTATGCCCATGGTGTTAGTAATTAGACACAAAGTCCATGCCCAATCAAAAGTATTGAACTGGGACATGTAAGATTTAAGATGTTTATAAAAAAAACCTACCACCACCCGTAGAGTGGCTTTTGACCTCAGAATTAGTGACTGTCGTAGTAGGGAAGGCAGACCCCTACTACTCAGTAGAGGTCATGCCAAAACCCTATACGAAAATAGAAATTAAAAGTATTGCACATACAAGGGAAGTACCTTTAATGTCTGCCTTTAATATTTTGTAGTAAAACTTCCTTGTCAAACTTGAGGCCTGGGAATTCATTGCTGTGGATATACAGCATCACTCTTCTTTTGAGTCCAATGCGTTCAAAGCCATTTTTGATGAAACAGTTGAGTAAGGCAATTATGTCTTCTGTTGCTGAAGCTTGGCATGAGTTGATGTATAGAAAAGGCATTATCTGTGATAAAATCACATTACAAGCTTGATGGTATGGTCTGCAGCTATCTGCATGAACGTATTTCAGTGCAGTGAAAGGTAAATTATCCCTTTTGTCGAATTTGCAAGTTCTATAAATGCCAAATTCTCTGCTGATAACTTCTATAGTCATGTTGAGGAAGTTGGCCATAAAACCAAAATACTTGTCTTGACCACTAATACTCTTGAACATTGTTTCCTCTTTGATACCCAGGGTATCCATGTCGTAGATTTGTATCTGTTTGCTACCATCAGTAAATGACTTTTTCAGGAAGTTTCTGATATCAGGGCAATTGACTGCTAGTAAATCATCCATGTATCTAAAAGTAAACTTGAATGACTCTATTTCTTTGTATAGTCCCTGTTTTGCAAGGTTTTTTATGAAGTTCATTTCGAACCAAGCTAGGTATAAATTACACCAGCATGGGCTACAGGAAAACCCCATAGGTATTCCACAGATTTGTTTCCAAATGCCGACTCCCATATTAATGTAACAATTTTTGAGGAGCCAAGTGTTGATATTTGAGAAATTAAGCTGGTCAACTTTGTTCCAGCACTTGCCTTGTGGAACATGCTTGAACCACTTACTGACATACTGGCTGTCTGGACATTTTTTCACCCAAAGGTCATAGTGTTTATTAACACTTTTCATATACAGCCAAGTGGTTTCGAAAATCAATTCCATAATCCTGCAAATTCCTTTATCACCATGTAGAGGAATATTCTCGTAGCATTTGGTGATGTCTGCTACGAAGACTTCATGAATTTTACTGGGGAGATTGAGAAGTACATCGTATATAGAAGCAACAATCCAGTTAGGGGACACTTTACCAGGGAGTAGAGTGCAGACTCTAGCACATGCCCATTTAGCAATTTCTGGCCACATTTCCAAAATATTATTGAGAACAGTAGTGATGATCTGTGATACTTCAGTGTATAGCGTACCGTGAGCATTTGTTATCCAGCGAAAGTCTTTTTTGTGTGCTTTATAGATACCCAGTAAATATGGGAGCCTATCATTTTCAAAATCATTGATGCTGGCTAGCTGGAGAATATCATTTTTGATCGTGTCTTTAATTGCTTCAGGACACTTATCAATGGGAAGAAAATCCTTGCTACTTAGTCTCTTAATAGCCAGGTCCCTAATGAACTGTGGGCAGATAAACGCAGGGTTATTGGTGGCCTTATCTACACCAGATATATAAAAATTCTTGATCAACCATTCAAGGTTGCAGATAACCAGAGGATCATTGAGTGCAAAGCACCTAAAACTGTCATCTTTATATGCCATTTTGATATAGGAAGTGGCAGTGCTAATAAGCTTATCTTTGATAAAAGCTATGGTGTCCTCTTTGATGAATGGGAATGCATATATATGGGCCAGGAACAAACTGGTACATGTACTGTCCAATTCTTTCTTAAATTCATCCATATCCAGTAGCTTGTCGGGAATATGGTTTAACCCTTTCTTAAAAAGCCCTCTAAGCCTTTTATTATGTATAATCCTGAGGTCTGTTGTGCAGACGTATCCCATTCCAGCATCAATAAATTCTGAGAGAGTAGGGTTTTTGCATGGACATGAGATGTTTCTGTCCGTAGCAAAAACAGGAAATGGTTTATAGCAGATGTCCCTCAAGTTTTCTGTGTATTTCCAACTGAACATAGTGTTTTCCATTATATGCTTGTCGGCTTCCCCTAGGGTATCTGTAAGTATGTTATGGAAAATCTTGGGTAAACATATCTTATCTAGAATTTTGGATAAGAACGTGCTGTGGATAATTTTCTTCTTGTCTTTGGCTCCGACCGTATTAAGATGTACTCTTCCTAAACAGTCTTTTCTAATTGTTCTATGAATCTGAAAAAATCACAAGGGAAATCACCATTAAAGTAGATACCCTGCTATGAGCAGCAAAGGTACGGGTACTAGATGACCGAGTCATTGGGTATTGATCAGGCCGAGTGGCAGAGGGGTACTTAAAAGTATAGTGTCAATAGGTATTGACGTTTAAATACAATTGATAGACCAACAAAATAAACAAGTGCATATTTTAAACAAAGCAAGTGCAAGATCAAATAAAATAGAAAATACCTCAATATTTGAGTTTTTGTCCTTGTGCACCAGCAGTACGGTCTTCAACTTGGGGTGCAGCCTTGTTGACTGAGGTTTCAACATTTTTACTAGAACCCAAGTATTCAATTGAATCGCAGTCGGTCTCTTTTTTTGTATTACTGTTTGGGGCAATGGTCATTCTAGGCGGATAACTCACCCTAGTATTGGAGCAGCTTGAGATACTTGTGCATGCTTGCTTGAACTATTTTTTGCCACGAAATGAAGGGGCTGGGGCCCTTGTATTTTTCAGAAAACTAATTGGTTTAATAGTTTTCTCACTGATCTCCACCATCTTGCACTTGGACCTGCTGAGTTTGAAGTCAGCCCATGGGTCTGCTGCCAGATCCATTGTCATAGAGATAAAGGTATTCCTCATTTCTAGGTATGATAAATATGCCAAAATGCTCTTTTTGAAAGTATTCTTGAGAAGGCTAGTGAAGGAGAACATCTGAGCAGCAGCGGACATGTTAGGAAAAAGATCATCAAGATTATTAAACATGTACCATATAGCATGGTCGAACCAAGTCATGTTGTCTCTGCATTGCAGCTTTTTGTCCTTGAAGTTTTTGCCACGGTTTTCACAACCACATTTCAGGTATGGGCATAATGTCCTCCACATTTTTTTCACATAGAAATCATCTCTCGTTTCAGTGGGGTAAGCCTGATGTCCTTTCTGACTTATGTACATATAAGGCTCCTTGTTGCAGGTCTTATCAAAATACCTGCAATCTATGTTCAATTTAATTCTATCCTTTTTGACGAATTTGTCCATTTTTTCCGCAGCAACTTTGGTAGCCTCAATTTGGGCCGGTGTGATTCCTCCGAGAATGATCCAAGCTTCCCTAGTGATAGGTGCAAGCGCCCCAAAATTTTTTGACCTCCAGATGCCCTGGTTATATAATAGGGCTTGATGTTCCACCAATCTTTCTGGTATAATAGGAAATAGAAGACAATTTTCAAGGGTAAAGTTGAAATTGTCGTTGTTAAGGTCGAGACTAGTGTAATCCTTCTGCAGTACCTTTTTATCATTTTCAGAAAGCAGAGAGGCCCCAAAGGGATCATCCATACCTTCTTGTGTTAACAGAAGTGGGTCCACTTCTTCATCTTCCACCAGAATTTTATTGGCTGCCTTGAGCGCCATCATTCCTTTGGTGAACATTGTCTTGCAAGTGTCTTCCTCAGTGGTCCAGTTATAGATCTTGTTGGGCAGAGAGTTATAGACTTCGTCAATGATAGCCAAATACTCCTCGTCCTTGGCCTTGTTTATAACTGGAATTAAGTAGATCCATTCGCTGCAGCCAAGGTGCGTGACGGCAGAAAAATCACCCTCTTTTCTCAAAGCCTCTTTTCATGTATGTATTCGCGGCACCCTATTGTCTTTGATACAACATAGGAGAGTTTGTCTGAAATTATTAGGACATTCCATCTTGCTCATAGCATAACCCAGATCAGATAGCTCCTTGTTCCAAGTGGGAGGGATGATGATGAACTGTTCTTCATCAAAAACATCCTGAAATGTTCAACAAACATAAGTATGTAGCAATGCGAGTGCATAAAATAGAGAGAAAAGAAGGATATAGACTAAAAAGACACTGGCAACTCTGGTTAAACCAGAGAATTGAAATGTCTAAAAAAAACCCGGCCTGGCCTAGCAAACTAGGCCATGCATCAGTTTCGGTCAATCCCTCTACTGTCTTATCAATCCAATCATTTGAACATTCATTCAAATCTGGTGCCTGTAGTCCTTTAGTCTAATCATTCTTTTTCTTACAAAGAAAAACGAGCCATGTGATCGGAAGATCTTGAGACAATAGACATTGAGGTCAACATGAAAGCCATGTGATCCTAAGATCTTGAGACAATAGACATTGAGGTCAAGTGATCTAGTCAAAATCAAAGAGCATTTAAAAAGATCCTGTGGAGCAAAGCCACTTAAAGCCACTTATCAAGATTCGTGTGTTTTACCAAGACATGCAAATGTTTTATGTATTAGCCGTTAGGCATATGGAACATTATGATCGGTGCGATAATATGCCCGGTTCAAGATTGCATTAGTTATTTAACACAAATCATCCAATCTAACAAAGAAACTCCACTTAGGAAGGTCTTTATGAGTATTTAGACTTATTATTATGGTCGATCTGGCTGTGTTATGGTATTCTAGATCTTATGAATGTAGTAAACCCTGCTCACTTCATATTTCAAACCAAATTATTTTAACTGTAGTAGATTCGGGAAAAACAAAATGTATTGTACATGTAATAAACCCAAGAGGTGAGAACATAGGTAAACAACTTAGACTCAATGCCTATTTATGCTCGGATAAACTTACTCATAATCAATCAGCCTTTAAACTCTTTTAAACCCATAGAATTCCGTGGCATATAATATTAAAGAGAAACAAGCTACATTGTTTTTAAAGTATCCAAAAATACATGTTTGTATGGCAAAGAAAAACAGGAGCGACCCGATTGTGCCATTTTAATTACATTATATCCATAGTAGCTTAGACGAGTAAATGAAACATCCTTTGACTATTCAAATGGTTCTACCAAATGATAGAAAAATACAAAGATAGTTACCAGCTATGCATTGAGCATCCCATTCGGAAAAAATACCATAACCCGAGAAACGGAATTTAGAGATAGAAAGACTATAGTAAACGTTGTAGCCTCCATGGATTGTTCCATTATGTTAGGAATGCAGTCTAGTCCGGTTTCCGGAGACCCTCAATCTTCAAGCAAAACGAAGCAAAAAAACGACAAAGGTAGGAGAAGCTCGGTACTGCAGCCAAACAACATGACATTAGCATGAAAATGGTAATGCATGAAGGGCCAAAAGGTACAAATGAGACTTCTCGGTTTATCATCGTTCAGCCTTTGTAACCTTTTGCCCTGCAAGCATGAGATATAGGGTAGAAAACAAGACCAACATTTAAAGTATTATCAAAGAAAGTTCACAGTTAAGTAACAAAGGAATAATGATCTGAAATTCAGTCAAAAGCCCAGTCTAACAAATACTTAGACCTGTGTTATGGCAGATAGATTCAGTGTATATTTGAAAAACTCGAGATGAGCTAACAAATCATACAATTTCCAATGGGCAAAATCCGGACTAAAGATTAAAACCCTCAAGAATACCTGAAGTTCTTCTTGATCGGAAGAATTGTCTTCTTCTTGTTGTGTTTCGGGAATAGATGGCTCGAAGAACAGTCCTTTTCATGAATATTACTGTGCATGCTTTGGAGTCTCCACTATGTTTCTTGTTGCCATTAAAGGCTTTTGCTCCAAACGAGCTTCTCTTCTCCCCCTTACAACTCTTAAGATCAACCATGGATTTGCTTTGTAGTTGGCAAGTTCGAATCGGAACAAATAGGCTAGAAATTCAGCATGTAAAAACTCGTCTCTCAAAGCTTCTTCGTCTGAACTAGAAGTGTATGGGTTTTGGTCCGAGTCCAAGTTCCACATTTGAATAGATCCGGGAACCCTAAATTATAAATCGAGCCGTATGTTTGGATAAGGAGTATCTTACCGGATCAAAATGGAAAAAGCAGAATGCCATCTTCTAGCAAAAGCGATGTATGAGACCGGTCGCCCTCCTTATGTCGGGAAGATGAGCCGCCTTTGTCACCCGTCTGGACAAGAAAGAGCCATTTGCCATGCTTCGGGGCCTTCGAGCATGGGAAAAATTTTCTTAAAGGTTAAAAAATATCTTATATATGGAAGTAAAAATGTTCTTAGCCCCCATACCAGTTAAAAACGTCTATTTTATGTTAGGTGAGAATAGTCAAGAGTCATTTATACAAAGCATATGGGTTCAGACTAGTAGCTAGTGGATAGGATTAGGATGTGAAGTGATCAATCATTCCAGAAGTGACAACTATAGACTAGACCATCTATGGTCACTTAGAATGGTCAGCAAAAAATACCAACAATTTATTGTATGGTATATCTATTTAAAAGTTAATTTAAGTATCATAAGTGGAGTTGGGGGCTAGAAATATCATGTGGAATCTATGTCTTAAGCAAATGCAAAAATACATAGCAAGAAACCATGTGTATCACAATTCGAGTCCAATGTTACAGTGATAGCCCAGCATTAAAAAACAAAGTGGGGTCTCTAGTGAATGTCCTGCATAGTTATTATGCCCATGGTGTTAGTAATTAGACACAAAGTCCATGCCCAATCAAAAGTATTGAACTGGGACATGTAAGATTTAAGATGTTTATAAAAAAAAAAAAAAAACCCCGGCCTGACCTAGTATTCTAGGTCATGCATCAGCTTCGGTCAATCCCTATGCTGTATTATCAATCCAAAGAAATGAACTCAAACATTCAAGACTGGTACATTATCCTTTGATCCTTTCTCCTCTTTTGTCTACATGTCATATTTATTAATATGATCAAGTTATCGAAATATTCCAGAGTCACATCATGTAACTGATGTCCAATAGTCTTTTAGACTGCATTTGTCTATTCTTGAACAGAAAAAAACTGTCTATGGTAGCTAGCGTAATATGTTCTTTAAAACATGTTAAAATATGTTGTACAAGAGTCTTTTAGAAATACAAGATCCTTTAAGAATGCATTTGTCTATAATCAGGAAATATTAACCCATAACTAAACCAATCAATATCGTATGCTCTTTAGTAGATGTTTAAAATATGTTGTACAAGAGCACGTAGTCTATGGCCTTATCGGTTTTCATACGATGTTATGTAGGGATGAGGCTTTAAAGGCGTAAATATTTATATCAAATCCCGTGGTATAGGTTAAACCCATCATATTATACTTGTTTATGACTAAGCAGACTTGAATAAACCTTTTAGACTTTTGCAAAGACGTCACCTTACAAAGTAAATTGCTGTATGCAGAATTTTCCAACCATATATATTAAAAACAGCAGTAGATCTACATGATATAATATGGGTATTGTTTATGGACATCAGCAGTTACATACTGTGAGCGAAAAATAACCCCAGTAGTATGAACTTAGAGAAAATTTAAAAACATAGAACTCGGCTACAACAAAAAGCAGTCAGTTCTTTCAGTAGTACTCTCTGACTTTTTAAACCCTACTGAAATACTTGTTGACAAAGCCAAAAGATAGTCATATATTTATGAAATAAACTGCTTAGAGTAGAGATTTGGAAGCCATCACCAGTTATTCAGAGTTTAAATAAGAACTTTGTCACCATTTTTAGATCCATCACTCTTTGAAAATGTAGACGTCTCCTCATCTCCAGAAAAACTTTTATCCTCTAGCATACAGGAAACAAAAAACGACAAAGGTGGGAGAAGCTCGGTACCTGCAGCCAAACAACATGACATTAGCATGAAAATGGTAATGCATGAAGGGCCAAAAGGTACAATGAGACTTCTCGGTTTATCACCGTTCAGCCTTTGTAACCTTTTGCCCTGTATGCAGAATCAAAATATTTTCCTATAGATGGGCTTATCAGATCTTGAAAAAGACTTAAATATAAGAAAAACGAATGGAAAAAGATATTGAAACTAGAACCTGTTTAGCATTTATAGCTTATGTGTTAGTTTAGAGAGCCCTGTATAGGTAATCAGCAGATGATTCCTTATTCTGGAGAAGCATTAGTATTGTGGTACAATGAAATGATACCTGATTATCCTCTTGTTCAGAGTTATACTCCTCTTCTTGTTGTGTTTCAGGGATAGAAATTTCAGCATCTGCATCTTTGTGGGCGGCCTTAACATTATGCCTGGGGCTATTGGGAACAAATTTCATACTGCCCGAAGCACTCTTGGTATCATTGTGCAGCCGCTTCTGCCCACTTCCATTCTTATGATCGACCATGAAGTCCTCGATATTCGAATCGATAGACAAGCCGGAACTCAAAGATCACGAGTTCTTCTCTCAGAGCTACTTCTTCTGAGTTAGACGAATCTGATTCTAGGTCTGAGTCCATGCTCACCATTTGAACCAAAAGGGGAGCCCTAAAAAATCATGCGTGTCTGCTTTATGGCTGGGAGTATAAGATCTTAGTCAAATCCGGATCTTTTGTGCATACCGAGACTTCTTACATGCAGGCTAAATCTGATAGCTTAAGTCAGATATCACATAAACTTACCATATTTGGAAGCGTGAGAGAGCTCCAATTCAATGCCAAAAAACCTAGCATGTCGCATTCGTCTTGTGCCAGCGTGAATGGGTCAGAAAAACTGTAAGTCCGGATCTGCTTTACATATCTCTGAAGTTTAGGGTTTCAGCATGGCTAAGCGATTTGAGAGAAGAAAGATAAAGTTAAAAATGTGAGTTAAAAGGAAATGACGGAAAAATGTATGTATTTAAAATTTAAAATGGTCTATATTGATGTATATCGATCAAAATTAACCCTATGGTGTATGACTCATTATCTGTAAAACTCCAGCTATGATTCAAGGGGTAGTGGTGAGTTAAAAGACGCCCCTTATAAGTTATCTAGTTTATTTGACTCAAGTACAGTTATAGAGTAGAAAAAACCAAATGTATATCTACTATAGATACAAATGTATCTCATACACTAGTGTCCTCTCCAATGGGAGGTGTAAGTCATTGATTTATGTAGGTGTCATGACTACCCTTATTTAAAAAAAAAAAAAAAAAAAAAAAAAAACTTGCATAGAGCGCAAGATCGCACTCAAGTTTATGCTAATAAGCGTAGATGTGATGTTACCTATGAGGAGGGTGACTGTGTGTTTTTGAGGATTGTGTATCCTTCCTTATTACGAATCAACACCCTTAAAGCATTGGTTAAAGGACGAGGATGATGGACCTTTTAAGATTGTTAAAAGATTAGGTACCACAGCACATGAGTTGGCGTTACCGCAGGATATTGGGATCTATCCTGTATTTCATGTAAGCCAGGTTAAGCGAGCTATACTAGATACAGACAATGTTGTTAGTCCTGAGAGTATACCGCTAGTGTTGAACTCCGCCATATCACCCGAACGGATTCTAGATACTCGTGTTCGGTAGTTGCGCAGTAGATATTCGTGAATATCTGGTCTTGTGGTGAGGCCAGTCTCCCGGGGATGCCACTTGGGAGACGGATGAGTTTGTGCAACGTTTTCCTCATTTAAAACTCTAGACCTTGAGGACAAGTTCCTAAGAGGAGGGAAGGAAACTGTTACAGTCCAAGGGCAAGTCGTGCTTGCAGGCCTTGGGATGGGAAATTGACCCTGGAAGTGCCACTGGGTGGCCTGGGAACGTTCCAAGGGTGGGAAACTGCCTAGGGGCAGTCTTGGTTAATTTATTGTGGCGCAAGTTTCGTATGTTAAAGTGAACATTTAATTAAATGTTAAAGGACCTTTAAAAATCACTTAACCATTGGGTTGAGGGGGTTGAGGTGGCAACACCCGATTGGCCTTGAGTTTTAAAAGGAAAAATTCCTTGCGTTCATCGCGACCTGATACAAGTCGGCCAGATTTGGAGAAAAGGCCCAGACCAGGAGATTAGATAGACTGTTTTGAGTGAGACAAAGGCCCATGGCCTTTTCTCAGGCTAATCTTAGTTTTAGTGTCTCTATAAAAGAGTTTAGGATGCGTTTTGGAGGAATCTTTTTCTCTTGGAGCAACTTGGCGGGATTTTAAGCTTGTGCTCTCAGTCTAAAGTTTTGACCATATTGGGATTATTCCACAAGCTTTTTATGTTGCTTTAGAATTATCCATTGTTTGCGTTCTTGCTCTAGTGTTGAGCAATAGTGCAGTAGCAGTATTAGTTCTTTTGATAAGAACTATTGAAGCTGGGCTTCAAACTAATCCTGGGGGTTAGTGCAATTGTGCGTGTGGAGTTCTGGAAACTTAAGGTTGAGGGGAACTCTGGGAGTTCTAGATAGCACAATCGACCCTACTTTTTGTAGGTCTTGACAGTCCTCTAACCAACACCCCTAATACCTTTACATGCTTGAGAAGGGAGATATTTGCCTACCCTTTTTTCTGATCCTACTCCTCTTGTACATCAATGGCATAGGACAATTGTCTATCCCATCATTTCCCCCCTTGGAATCCCCAACCATTTTTATGCGTATTCATGTTATGTGGATATATGATGATGGTTGATCATGTTTGCTCCTCTTGTATTGGGAAGGGGATTAGAGACCTAGTAGCCTTGTTTAGATGATTCTTCTAGTTTAGACCCTTTAGTTCCTATTATATGCGGCCTGTGCATAGAGCCCACCTGGCTACGGAGGCTATGGAGTGACTGAGCACCACATAATGGGGTCAGTGGCAAAGTGAAGGGAGGTCCCTGCTACTGGAGACCCATAGTGGGCTAGGCTTATAGTTAGTCACTTCATGTGGGCCGGGTATGAGTCCGACACTTCTTGGGTCAAAGATGTCGCCCTGACTCTCAAGAGCTGCAGGTTTCGACCTGGATCTTGTTTTAGGGAGTTCAGTCGAGTACGGACGTGTGTCGCCACTGCCCATAGAGCCACCGCACTCCGGGAGGGGGAGATGCAACCCCTCCTATCTCATCGGACTGGGGAGATGCAACCCTGAGTAGTCCCGTTGGGTGATACCATGGGATTACATCTCAGGCAAGTTACAGTCATGACAAAGACTGATTTAGCCTATCTGCAAGGTATGCACAGGAGGGATGGATGGAGTGGTCAACCCTAGCCATTGTCTATTGCCAGCCCAAGTCATTGCCATAATTTGGTCTGCTCTATCTTGAGACCCTAACATCAGTCTACTTTCCCGGCAAGTCTGAGCCTGGGGTAGGGGCTCATGTGATGATGATGATTGATGTCTATGATGGATCTATGGATGGATGGATGGTACTACCCTTTGAAGTAGCTGATTGTGTTGTTATTGCTAGTGCTGATGTTTATGTTTATGTTTCCTTGAAGGAATCTTCTATTCAGAAGTTTTCAAACTTCAATCTGCCAGCAACAGAGTCTCAGCAAATTCCAAAGGCTCCAGGTATTATCTAACCTTAATGGTGAGATGGATGTTGGTTTGGATAAGAGCACACCATGTGATCTAACTCACATTACAGTTCCTACTATAGGCCCTCCCATCCAAAAAGCCCAGTCAGATATTCCTCCCCTCCTGACTTCTGTCTCTCTGCCTTCTCCGATTGACTTGGACTCTCCTATGGTAAAATGTTCCATATGTTCTCTCAAGATTTCATACAAGTTTGCAGATCAGATGGCCTCTATGCAAGAAGGTGTCAGTCAACTTTTGCAAAGGCAGCAGGATGTTGGATCTTCATTGGAAATTGGCTTAAGCAAGTGAATGAATACATCTGAAAGAAAGGAGCTTCAAGAAAAGGAAGATATCAGGCAAGTGAACGTTTCCTCTTTGATTAATTTTAAAAATAACAGAATATTTAAATTTTCTTCTGGGGGATTTTTGAATTCAAGTGATAGTGAGGGATATAGAAGTGATAAAGAAAATTGGGACAAGGGGGAGTATCGTATGGGAAGCTCTCATGTTGAGTCTAAGGCTGATTAGAATCATTTAAAAAAAGTGCTAGGAAAAATGATAGCAACATTAATAAAGGCCTTATTTTCTCTGGCTTGGATAAAACTCTTGCTCAAAATACAAGAAGCAAAAATAGTAAAAGGAAATCTACAAGAGCCAAAAAATAGTTTCTCAACCCTCTTTCCCATTCCTTCTGTTGTTCCAATGAAGGTTCTCTCTTGGAATGTGAGAGGAATTAAGGGTTTTCTTAAAAGGAGGCGTGCTATAGCTCAAATTAGGCTTTATAAGCTGATCTGGTAGTACAAAGTTCTTCTTTAGGGTTGCAAAAAGTAGATTATTGAGGAACTCCCATTACTGAGGTTGTGGATGAGACTGGCTGTACTCATGCACCACTCAAAGGGATATTGCTAACACTTTTCATGCTAAATTTAAGGATCTCTTTCAGGGTAAGCCTATTCCTTCCAATGATCTCTAGAACGCTAATGCTTCTAAGTCTCTCATTGATACTATTCTTCCTTCTACCTCTGATTCTATGGATTGCTCAATGATCTCTATGCCTTCACAAGATGAAATCCTTAACATTCTTAATAGTTTCAGCAAGAGGAGTCCCCTGGTCTAGATGGCCTTCATGCTGAATTCTATGTTAAATTCTGGGATATTCTTAAAAATGATCTTACTTCTCTTGTGTATGCCTTCTGGAGTGCCGAGCATTTGCATCCTTCTATTTCTAGTGGTTTCATCTCCTTGATTCCCAAGATTGATCATCCTATCAATCTTCAAGACTGGAGGTCTATCTCTTTAACAAACATTACTTATAAGCTCTGTGCTAAAATCATTGAATCTAAATAAAAGAATTATCTCCAGAAGAATATCAGCCTAAATCAATTTGCTTTTTTTTTTCCAAGAGATACATTCTAGATAATTATATGGCTGTTATGGAGGGTCTCCATTGGAATAGAATCTCTAAGCAGAATTGTGTTCTTCTTAAACTAGATTTTAAAAGAGCTTTTGATTCAATGAGATGGGATTTTCTTGATGTTGCTATGTCTAAGCTTTGTTTCCTTCTCAAGCTAAGAAATCTCATTTATGGTCTAAATTCTAGATCTAACTCAGCTGTTCTTATTAACGATTCTCCATCTGGATTCTTCCCCCTTACTTGTGGTGTTAGGCAAGGTTGCCTTCTTGCTTCTTATCTTTTTCTAGTTGCAGCTGAGTTGTTACTAAAGCTATTTTCTCATTATCAGAATCTTGGTCTTATTAAAGGTCTTCAGCTTCCTGATTCCAATGAATCTCTTAGTATTCTTCAATATGCTGATGACCCTTTTTTCTTTCTTGATGCTGATATATTAACTATTTGGTTCTTTCTGAAAATTCTTATGCAATTCTCAGCTGCTTCTGGTATCCACCTTAACATTGACAAGAGCTTGATAGTTGGAGATACTAGTCATCAAAGTTTGGCTGGTATTAAAGTTCTCTCCCCTCTTCAAGCTACTAAATTGCTGGGTATGCCTCTATCTCTGAATCATAGTATCAAAGGTCTGTGGAATCCTATTTTTTCTAGAATCAAGAAGAAGCTTAATAACTATAGGACTACTCTATCCGTTGCTGGTAGAACTATAATTGCAAACTCAGTCTTAGCGAGCTCTCATGTATATTTCTCCATTGCTCTGATAGTTCCTAAGCTAATCTATCATGATCTATCCATTGCTTATGGTCGTTTCTGATCAACAATCACTTTAGTTTAACTGAAAGGCAGCTATCAAGATATAGATCGATGTACTATGACCACAAGCAACTTGCAGATGTCTATGGACATGCTTTTACTCTTTGGGGATGTTGATACATTCTACAGTAATAGTTGGTCAGCCAAGTCCTATACCTTTGGAACAACTGATCCCTTCAATGCCTACTTCAACTCTATCTTCTTTGCAGAGTCATAGTCCTTTGATTTCACCATGGAACCTTCGTTGGTTGATCTAACTTTTCCTTCCTCTTTTCATTCCGGATTGTCTATATTAGTGTGTTCTTATCTAAATTTTTATCTTGTTTCACTATTTTGATTGTTTATACTGCGAACAGGATTTGAGATCTAAGGTGACAGCTTGCGAACAGATATCATTTCTCTCTGATATTGGTGGGATGCTGTTTCGAATGTTAAAGACCTATGGTGCTTCAAATTTTACTCATCATTCCACTTAATTTTGGATTTTAAAAGCATGGATTCTGCTTTGTACTTGAATTTTTATATTAATGACAAAACCAGCTCTTACTCTCATAAAAATAAAAAATAAATAAACTATAAGACTGTGTAAGCATATGCCCCTGAGATAGAGCACCATGACAATGAGCATTATCCATCATAAGGCCGATAGACGTACGGGTCCAAGCACACTAGGGTGACATGTATGTTTTGTCCCCTATGTCTCCCAAATTAGTACGAAGGTTGTTAAAGTGGAGGCAAATTTGAGATATGTATTAATGACAAGAGAACTAATTTCCTAGCAAAAAGTGTGGGATGTTGTAAAAGTTAATACATATTTAGGAAGGTTACAGACAGATAGAGAGAGGCAAGTTCACACTGAAATAGTATCCAGTCTAAAGGATTCTATGCAATTTGTGAAATCAAGATGACAAGCTTACAGC
Source organism: Isoetes taiwanensis (assembly GCA_021234155.1). NCBI lineage: Eukaryota > Viridiplantae > Streptophyta > Lycopodiopsida > Isoetales > Isoetaceae > Isoetes > Isoetes taiwanensis. Next base: position 1,381,126 of record JAJEKV010000205.1, on the reverse strand, counting down.
AAAAAGGGCAACACTCTCTATGTCAATTGGGCAGATTCAGCATGGCAAGAAAAGATGCTATACTAAGGCTCTAGGTATACATCCTAGAAATGTGTCAATAGCTAGGAAGCACATAATTTCACTGGAGCAAGGAAAATGTAAATGGGTACTTGAAGGATGGAAGAAAAGAAAGGATTGCGTTAGCGAAGAAGTAATAGATTTGTTGTTTCTTATTGGACTTATCAAACCAGAGTATTTCCAAATGCCAAAGATGTTAGATCTGGCAGAGGAAAGCATCCCAAGCATCCAACACATTATCTTGATGTGAGCCAGGTACTATTTTCATTTTTTGTTGTGGTTCTTATTGAATGCATGCTAAGTCGTGCCATTTAGTGATAATTTTGTTGTTTTACTAGTTAGGTTAATTCATGCTAGATACTAGTAATAATACGTGTACATCAAGTGCTAAATTACTTCCAACCTATGTAGCACTAATACATGCTTAGTATAATCTTATATTGAAAAGATGGGACTGTGACTAACTAGTACTATTAGTTACTAGTAACGGGTGTCTGCGTTGCCGGGCATAAATACAATTTGTTGTAGGTTTCCCTCAAGGTACAATTTGTTGTAGGTTTCCCTCAAGTTGCAGATATATATGACCTTGCTAAATTTAAAGGCATAGTCATTATAGTATAGGAATGGTCATCGTCTAAATGTGCATTCGCATGAAGACATGTTTGTAATGTTTGTAGGTTGTGTTAAGCCATGCTTTGCAACACTGTTATGTTATGACTTTAGTTCATAGACAAATAAAAAACTACAGAGATTGGGACATTATATTTGCAGATACAATACTACTAAGTATAATAACGTAGACTCTGAGCCATATTGAGGCATCAACCACTTTCATAAGCTGTTGCTGAGTTCTTGTATTTTTAGTGCTTTAAAATACTTTCCTATCTATTGTTTAAATTTGGTTTTGCCAAAATTTGCATTGCATATGGTTACTAAACCGTTGCCTTCATTTTCTTGCTCCATATACATTAATCTGGAAGCTCCAAGTACACTCCCAAAATGTCATCGAAGACTCCAAATTGCTCAAAGCATACATATAACCAAGCCCACAAAATGAATCTCCAACATAATGCTAAACCATGTTTAAGCCTGACATATTTTACTATGAGCTTCGGAATGTTAAAGAGGAACGACCATTTAACAAAGCTATAAAAATGATATCTTTGAAGCTCAAATAATACCATGTGAAATTGTTCCGATGCACATACCACATTTAACTTTTCTTTCTAGAATGGGACTCGCAAGAAACCAACAAACCGCCCGATAGATAGGCTTCTCATTCATCTCAGCAGATTTTCTACAATGGTGGACAGTGGGTAGCCGCACACATGCGAACTACCCACAAAAAATAAAGGGAAAATCCAATTATATCATTTGGACCCCAAAACAAATACAATGCTAATAGAGGAGTGGCTGATGTACCTGCCGAAAGCTTATCACCGGATTAAAAACCCCACCCTTCGGTTTTTAGGGAAAAACCCTAGTGATAAGCCTTGACCAAGGGGCTTAGACAAGCGTAAAGGCATAGAATCGCTCCCAAAAACCCCCGCATGGAGAAGTCGAAACACATGCCGCTCGCCAACCTGTACCTGCACATCACCAACACAACAAACGAGAAACCATACCAGAGAATAGCATCACCCAGCGGGTGGAAAAAAAGCATCACCCAGCGGGTGGAAAAACATGATAAACAGAACTTGTACAAAATATAATAAACAAAGAAGGGGGGGGGAGGGTGGGTTCAAAGAGAATAAGGTACTGCTGAGAGAAGAGGAAGCGCCGATGAGACGTGGATGCAGAGACGCGCCTGAAATAGCGAACTCCCAACCAAAACGGGCATGCGCCGCCCGCATGCATGCATGACATGCATGCTCGTCCCATTCTAGAATGGCGATCCGATGTCTCGGATCGATGCGATTCCTTTGTACTTTGCATGTAACAATCAACACAAAACAAAATTGGATAATGCCACATTGGCTATCTATTTTCATTATTTCTTAGCAATAATTGGTTAAGCTTCTCGAGAACATACATTCTATAATTCTAAACAAATAAATTGCATGCGACGAATAAGACTGAATGGGAAAGAAAGTACCTTTATCACAGATGTGTCGTGTTGCCAGCCTCATATCTCTTATTTTTTGCTTGACTATTCAGGACATATTTATAATCATGCTGCAATGGCAGAGACAAATTGATAGAATAATACAACAAATACATTTGTTGCATGTTGACATTAAGATGCATCCATTTTAAGATTCAATTCCTCCATCTGTAAAGACAAAGATACATAAAGCATTTTGAAGCTGCTAAAACTGTGAAAGCGGATGAAGATCTGGATGAAGATGTGCGAATGGGCTAAATTTGGTAATGTCACTCGTATAATTTGTGAAACATGATCAGCTTTGATTTTCCTTAGATGTTTTTATTACCATCATGTCTGTTGATAAATTTAGGTAGCAAACCAAGCATCAAAGTTGATGTTGTCGTGAGATGGTCAGTCCATTGCTAAATATCTTGAAAAAGTAGACTATATAGGAGATTATCTCGTGAAAGAAGGCCAGCTTGAAGCTGCAAATTCGTGCTAGTAATTCAAGGCATGCGTAATCATAAGGTAATGGTTAACCCATATTTTTCCATTGGTTCTGTAACTATTGATGCCACTGTTATGTTTATTTATATATTATAGATTTACCCTAAAAAAGACGATTTGAAAGGGGTTTATAAGAAAGCCCTAGAGAGAATGTTCACACTTGTAGAGGATTCTGGATGGATATTAACTCTTCCTGGAAGTGACACAACAGTGCCAATGGTATATGATAAACCAATTAATTTTTACTCAACTCTGGCCATGTTCTTATATATAGTGTTAGTGCAGTACATGCTTCCATCGAAAATGCAGTGATGAAAAATAGTAGTTTTGATGTTATAGGAGGCGTGAAATGCAGCTAGATTTCATGTTACAAACATTAGAAGCTTAAATTAGTTCTGCACCCCCTTATTCATTAATCTACACCGTACGTAAAGTTCCTCGTTTGTGGGGTATGCAAGTACAAAATTTGCTATACTGTATAACAAGATTCGCAAAATACTATAAGATTTCAAGCGGAATACTATATGGTGTTGATTTCGTACGTGCAAAATACAATTATGAGGGCTCTCGCTGCCCTACGTCACCCCCCGTGTGAATATGCACCCAAACCAAAGGGGGTTTAAGGGGGATTTTAATTTAAATGTGTTGGACCCAATGGTTGTGTTAATTAATGCGAATGGTAGTTATGTGTTGGTTGTTAATGTCAATGGTTGTTATGTGTTGGTTGTTATGTGTTGGGGGATTTAATTTTTATATGTTGGATGTATGGTTTGTGTTGCAAAAATTTTTTTTTGGTCCCTTCGGGGCCTTAGGGACGTCACCCCCTCTCCCTCCCCCCCCCCGACCCCCTTCCCCCCGGTGTGACAAAAAGTTTAGAATTCAAACCAGAAAAAAACTAGAATCCATTTGAGGCTTTCATCACCTGTAACTTTTGAATTTGATCACAATAAAACAAATAGAACATAAGTAAAAGTTACCATAAAGATAGAGCAGATTGATCCCATTATTCTGAAAGTCATAAAGTTTGCAACACCCATACACAAACATTTTTCAACTGGAATTTAACAGCAGACTTTGGCCTCCATGGATTCTTGTGGTGAGAAACCAAAGTGGGAAACTTTTCTGCTTATTAGCACAAGGATCTAGAAGCCTTGGAATTCGCTTAATAACTGCCTCAAAATCTAAAAATGCATGGTAATTTTTTGCAAGCTTCATTCGGAATGAGCCATAAAACAATATTCAATAGCGCAATCCTGTATTAATCAATTGGTAGGATGTGAAAGCCTACCAAACCCGGCCGAAAAATTGCTGTTTTAGCATAGATAACTTAACCAAATATATCCATATCATACACTATCAAAAAGATACCAGAGAGATCTTTCTAACGCAATAAAAATCATCTCAAACAGAGCTCTGGATCAAAAGTTATGATAAGAAATGTGTTGCCGGCGGGGAAACTGCACTACATGCACCCTTCATGCACCACACACACAAAAAGAGGTCTTTTGTTGTGAGCCATTGGTTGTTGACCATTGAAAAAAAGAGGCTAAAATCAATGGCCCTTCATGTGCCCATTATGCACCACACGCACAAAAAAGGGCTTTTGTTGTGAGCCATTGGTTGTTGACCATTGAAAAAAAAAAAAAGCCTAAAATCAATGGCTCAGAAATGGTGCACTCTAGATGTACGCATTAGTACATCCATTTGAATACATCACGAAATCATAGGAAAACCTTAGTGAAAAGCGTACAAAAACACAAAGAAAACCCCCTGTTTATGCTACATATGCAGGTTGATGATGAGCTCATGCCTCCTGTGCTTCAAAATAGATGAGGCTGTTTATCCCATGTCCAACCCATTGGGAAGGCGCATCTTCAAGGCTCACAAATAGTAGTAATAGTAGTTCAGATACTGTATGGCATGCAAAACCATAGAGGATTTACATGATGATGAGGAGGCTTATATTCAAATGTATCTAGGGGGTTGTATATTGGTGGAGCATATTGCAAGGATAAAGCCATCGGCTAAGGAAATGTTATTGTATTTGAGTCTGGCAGCATAATATAAATCAGTCTGGCTCAAATAATTGTAAGGTTTAAGCTAGAGCTCTGCAGCTTACAATGATGCTGAAGCTTGGAGAATGTAGGTTATTGTTATAATAGTGTACTTTGCATGTAACAATCAACACAAAGCAAAATTGAATAATGCCACATTGGCTATCTATTTTCATTATTTCGTAGCAATAATTGGTTAAACTTCTCGAGAACATACATTCTATAATTCTAAACAAATAAATTGCATCCGATGAATAAGACTAAATGGAGAAGAAAGTACCTTTATCACAGATGTGTCGTGTACCCTGGACTACCACAGTCGTTGGATTCGTCAATCCTATGACCCAGATCGTATGTTAGGGTCCCTGAACACCTCTCGTTTCGCTTATAGTCATTTATGATTGGAGGCGCCTATGATTTTAAAATATGAAATACGATTTCGCCTAAGGTTTTGAGGGAATATCGAACCTCTATATGACTTTGCCTAGGCTTTTAAAATATGAAATACGGATGCTTGAACCTCTACCAAAATAATTCAATGTCCTAACTAAGACTACTTTAACTAATATACCCAGTGAGCTAATACGATTATTTTTTATCTTGAATCTGTATTTTTTTTTTTGTAACAACTTATTCGATTGTTTTAGGGATATCTGGTCTATGGTTTAAGGAATTGTTATTTTCACATCCATATCAAATCCCCCTGGAACCCCTTGTCATTTTGCTACATATGGAGGTGAACATGTTGCTTTGCAATCTGAAGCAACCTAATGTTTGATATCGTTCTAAATTCTGTGGAGAATACAAATTTCTGTTAGGTGCAAAAATCTTTGGTGGATGCCATTTCAGCGGTTTATGAACACATCAATATCTGATAGCGAGCATCGCAAGCTATAGGCATTTCAACATTCTTCAGGAGAATGTGAATATGACGACAATTGGACTTTTCTTTCGAGGATTGATCACCGTAAGTGATATGGGGTTCTTGCCGCCCTCTATGGTAGGCATTTCTATGAAGTTGTCTGGGTGGCCAGGAATTCAGTCAACATTTTGCGAGTCTTACTGAGATCTTTCACCTGGTAGAGATTACTCAAATGGGTTTTCTCGGTCAAGATTTCGTAGGTCCAACTCTTCATAATAAAGTATGTATTCCTATTCCCTTGCCAACTTTTGATGGCTTAAAAGATCTACAGAGTTTCTTGCGACAATTTGAAGAATATTATGAGGCATAAGCATGTTGTATCCTATCACTTTTAGAACCTGCCAAAGTATATACACTAGGTACTTCTAGAATGAGTGTTGTTTCCTTGCTCTTTCTATCAAAACTAACTAAAAAATTCAATAAGATAAAGATAATGCCATTGGAGGCCAAAATGAATGCATCACACTTTTAAGTCATTGAGACATTATACAAGTAACTAATACCCAGTGTTGGGTACCTTTTTAGGTAGTCTCATGGTCTCGTATTAGCAGTTTTTGTGGTAGGGTGTAGCATGCTTATGCCCTATATGAGGAATATGATTACAAGAAAGGGAAAATGTGTAGTCTTTAAAAGGTGCATGGAAGGTAAAGCCAAATGATTGTTTCTCCTTCAACAAAGTTATGGTATCAATGAGTCGATGATTGTAACAATCACGAGTGACAATCACACAACTTTCTCTTATGAAAGTTGCAGCTATGGAGAGGAGCATCAGAAATCAGCCAATATAGTAAGTAAATCAACATGTTTGAAGGATAAAGAGTTCTTTCATGATGTTTTCAAAGTGTCTTCTTGCATAGATACAATTGCTGAATCTGGTTTACATCAATTAGAGCATATTAGCAGCTATGATAGTCCAAGATTTGAATGTTTTGGAACAAAATACACGAGGCCAGCCATAAAATCTTGCATTGTGTCATTGCTAGAGGGGTGCAGGGTTTTTTTTTTTTTTTTTTTTTTTTTTTGGGGAGGGTCTTGATGTCAGAAGAGAATTCCTCAAAACCACTGAGAAGTAGCTTTTTCCCAAACTCTTCTGAGAAAGGCGTAGATGGAGAGGAGATTGCCCCACTCCATTAATACTGCAAATTAGCTCTAGGAATTAACTCAAACCATCGATACCACCCTAGGAATCAAGTTTCACAGATAGAATACACCATTTGGACTAGAAGCGCTAGTATTAGCCTAGGTCATGCATGCACATACCATTAGGTGGAGCGTCCGTGTTTCATTCTTTGGCAAAACTGGTTGTGTCCCTTGGTCCCTAGAATAACTTTGAGGTTTTGGACGATATGGCAAAGTCGAATCTTTATTCCAAAGTCTCTATCTTGCTCGAACAATAGAATAACCAGAATTCTACCAGGTATCCCACATGCGCTTTGTGATTTGGTAAGTTCTCATAGCCTGGCGGATTTTCTATGCTCGTAGCATGGTCCGTGAATCGAGGATTCAACCATTGGATAGGGGAACTGAGCTTCGAAAGGAAGGGCATTAGAGTACATCCTTCCGAAGGAGCATGATTGGTGCTAGTGCCAGTGCCTTGGATATGGTTGAGACATTATATAAAAAAATCCAGAATAACTCATACTTGCACGTGGCCTACAACAATTCCTAATAGCACATTTGCTCATGAAGAGGCACATGGCAATTGCATCAATTCACATTGGTACACACTATCTCAAAATTGAGATAGGCAGTAGAATATGTCAATATTGCCAAATGGGAGCAATTGAAGATGAATATCATACTCTTTCGATTTGCCAAGCGTATGCAACTATCTGAGCATGATATGCGTGTCTGATTACACTTAAACAAACACTATATGTGCTTTTGCAAATGCTTGTAATGATGGCGCTAGCACTTTATATCATAGAGATTGTTGACCGACGAGCCTAATCATGTTTGCTTTCAACACATTGATATGTACAGATGTACAGATTCATCGAAGAGTTTATTACTGTCACAGTTTTTCCTTTAAAACCCTTTGGGGCAGGGGTTTTTTTAATCTTGTACAATAATGAGCTTTGTGTGCTCTTTCTTATATTGGGTCCCATTGGCCTCTTGGTCTGCATGGACGATAAACATTAATTCAATTCTAATCGCAACTACTTATTTGTACTACGCAACCACACTCAAATCATGGCCAAACACAAATTATTCATAATATATTATCATCCACGTGCTTTAAAGGATTGCTTGCTTTAGAATAGACCGATTAAGGAATCCAGCATAGACTATTGAGATCTAAGCTTGTAGCTTGCCCCTCCATGAAAAAGGCTGGGTTTGGATTAGATCCCTAGTCATCAAGGGCATGGGGATGTTAGAAGGGATGTATCCTGCCGCGGACGTTAAAATATACTTCCTTCCTTCTTTCCTTCCTGATGCGAGGTGGTTGTTGCACTTCGTGATAACTTTGTCGGAAGGTCTTCTAGGAGGTTTAGCTTCATCTGAATGATACTACATCTATTGATAGGCCTATGTGATGCCTTCAAAAGTGAGAGACTGGCATTTTATAGGCGCGATGTATTCTTGATGTTCATCTATAAACGTACCGTATTATTCCATTGGGTTTGTAAGTACTGGAAAGTGCGTTAAGAGAACTTTTGGTGATGGTTTAACTTGATGGCTAGGAATATTATATGGTCAGAATTAGATGTTTCTTGTGAGTGTTGAGACCATCATAATTCAGTTTTCAGTGAACTGCTTTATTCTTCCGTCCATTTTGCAGCATAAGGAGCTCATATGGCACTACTTGATGCTTCTCTAGATTGTTGCAGTTTTCATTCTCTAGGGTGCACTTTCCGGTTGGCTGTCTCTAGGCACTTTCTAAGGGGCATAACAAATCTTGCATCACTGGTACAATGCCAAAAGCATTTTGGATTATGTTTCCATAAGCAATAAAATTCATTAAAAAGCCGAGATAGAATATGGTCAACATGAGAAGAAACTACTTACAATTGATGCTCATTGTAGTAGGTCATTCATTAGTTTCTTTGGCAACAGATTGTTCGATTAAACTTCTTTCACTTGTAATGTCTATTGCCAATTTCAACTGCAGTTTAAAACTTAAGGAGAGCATATTGTCCACTAAACTTACAAAATTTCGAGGGAGAATCGAGCCTATGACCTTATGGGCCGAATGTTTGGTGGCCGGTAATCGTTTTCGTTCCCGGAATGTGTTCTGGCGACAACGGCAAATAGGGTACAATAGTCGCCTTTTCTTTTTCTGCAATATAGGTCCGACGCTGCTGTTGAGGTGAATTATCATACCGTAAACCAGTTCTATGCATTCCGGATCGCCTATGCAGTACAGCAACCTTAGCTAAACACAATATACCTCCTGGATCTGCAAGGGCCGGCCTCAGAATCCTGAAATCATGGTAAGGGTTACAATTTTCCGCAGCTCATTTGACGAAATATGCATCGCCTCTGCTCTTTGAGGTCTCCATAGCTGGCCGTGTCTGATTTGCTTTTTTACATTGTTCTATGCAGGTGGTTCTTGCGGCCTCTGTCATTACCAAGACTGGAAAAGGTTAGCTCATTTTTTTAGTTGTACAAATTACTCTGAACGCGAGATTCGAGTTGTTGTCTTTTTTTATGTCTGGGAATTAAATGGATCTGCCCGTCCCGAATAAATGGACATTTTCACCATCCGCGAACTGGATTTCTTCAATGTCAAATTAAGATATATGGCCGTAAACTAGATCTGATTGATCAGACACCCACATTTCTTCTAGTAGTGCATTTTATATATGATTTAGAAAACATGTCACTCATTATTTTCTATATCATTGCAGCCCTGGTCTCTAGACAGTTTGTGGAGATGTCTAGGATTAGAATAGAAGGATTACTTGCTGCTTTTCCAAAACTGGTGGGAACTGGAAAGCAACATACTTATGTCGAAACGGAGAATGTACGATATGTATATCAGCCAATGGAGAACTTGTTCTTATTGCTAGTGACAAACAAGCAGAGCAACATCCTCGAGGATCTCGAAACATTGCGGCTACTTTCAAAGCTGGTATCCTGAATTGCTGACATTTCTAGACTTCTTGCTTGTTTGTTCATGTTATTAGAAATTTATATTCCCTGTATTTCATTACCAGGTGCCTGATTATTGCCCCAGTTTGGATGAGGAGGGAATTATTAAGGTTGCTTTTGAGCTCATATTTGCCTTCGATGAAGTTATATCAATGGGGCTTAAGGAAGCTATTACAGTTGCGCAAGCAAAACAATACCTGGAAATGGACAGTCATGAGGAGAAAATGCATCAAATTATGGTTCAAAGCAAAATCAACGAGACAAAGGATATTATGAAGCGCAAGGCCAACGAAATTGATAAGAGCAAGGTCATAAGTGTGGTGCTATCATTTCTTCTGAATATATGCACTTTTTCTGATGCTTAATTTTGGGATGGTATATGTCCTGCAGTTTGAGAAGCTTAGAAGTGACAAAAGTGGTGGATTGCCAATTCCCATCCGTTTTGACAATGGAATAAGTGAGATTTCATCTACTGGCTCTGGTTTTGGAAGCAATGGAGCTTTCAATCCGAGCATTGATGCGGAACCATTTAGCAAGCCAAAAGGTACCGTGATTTTAATCCTTTAGAATACTATCATGACCTTGGTTCCCATCTGATGGTGTGAATTCCCACAGCTCGTACATCTGCAACTAGTGGTGCAGCCACCGGTAAACGTGGTATGCAGCTAGGAAAGACTCAGAAGGCTAATCAGTTCCTTGAGTCACTAAAAGCAGAGGGGGAAGTCATTGTAGATGATGTGCAAGCACTAAGCTTGGGCAATAATGCAGCAGTGCTTCCCTCTTCAGAGCCAGTATCCATCACAGTAGAAGAGAAGGTGAAGGTATTATTAAGGAAAGATATTGGCCTCGAAGATTTGGAAGTACAAGGCACCATGTCATTGGTTGCACAGAGGAAAGAAGATGCTTTCATTCGTGTACAGGTGATCTTGATGCTTTATATTGTTATTCTATGCATGCTTTTGTTTAATATGTTTCTTTGCGAATAGGTTGAGACGGGGAGGAATGATGAGGTGCAATTCAAAACCCATCCTAATATCGACAAGGACTTATATTCTAGAGAAAATATACTTGCACTGAAAGATCCAAGCAGACCTTTCCCAACCGGTTCAGCATCTGTTATCTTAAAGTGGCGCATGCAGAGCAAGGAGGAATCGTTTGTGCCTTTGACCAGTAAGTAGATGCAACCTCTTATTCAGGCATGAGTTTTAAATGCCCATGCGGGCCCATAGCTGTTCCTATATAGGCTAGTGTCTGACACTCTAAAACTGCCATTTCCATATCAGTTAACTGCTGGCCTTCAGTTTCTGGTGGCGAATGTTATGTTAACATTGAATATGAAGCTTTACAAAGATTTGAGCTACATAATGTCGTGATTTCAATACCTTTGCCTGCTTTGAGAGACCCGCCAACAGTGAATCAGGTGGATGGTGACTGGAGGTAATAGTTCAGGTCTTTATGTTCGTATTTTGTAATTTGCCTTCTGTATATGGGTTCTGCAACCGTTTTCCATTAACAGGTATGACGCTAGAAAGGCAATATTGGAATGGTCAATTGACCTTATTGATAGTACCAACAGAACGTAAGCATCATTGGTTGCATATGAACCTAATCTTTACCCGACTCTGATATCTTATTGTGAATCCTACAGCGGTACCATGGAATTTGTGGTGCCAGCAACAGATCCATCTGTATTTTTCCCAGTTGATGTCAGGTTCACCTCTCCAAGAACATTCTGCAATATAAAGGTACTGTATTACGTTCTGGCAATATTAGCATCAAATATATTATACATGGCTTTACTGTACATTGCAGGTTGCAAGTGTGAACCAGATACAGAATGGAGATGATGTAAAGTTTGCAGCGAGGACACAGCTTATTACTGACAAATACCAAGTGTCTTAGCACGAACAACTAAGCTCGTCCACCAGGGACAATTGTTTTTGTGCATCCATCGGTCATAGTTGTGAGAAATGGCTTGCAGTCATTTGTAGCTCTGGCGTATTATTTCCAAACGTCATTTGATTCTCATTTGTTGTTGAGACATATTGCGGCAATTACAAATTAAATCTACAAAGTTATAGTTTGACTAAGGCTGTGGTTTCGCACACCATATTTCTCAGAGAGCCATGTTTCTTAGAGAGATCTGGTTAAGCGTTCCAATAATTTACTTATTCCCATTTCGGATATAATTTCTTATCCCAAAATTGTGTTCATACAAAAAAGAGGGAGAAAAAATCTCAGGAAGCTCTTACATTTGAAGTTCAGTTAAATGCATTTCAGGTTCCCATGCCTGATGCCAAAGTGGCATAATTTTTTTTAAGAATGTTACGAGATTTTCACCCGTCCGTTAAAATTGCATTTTACTGAACCTTACTGTGCAAGCAATTGCATTTTTGGCCTCTGTCTAATGGTGTCTGCCAGGGATATTTGTATACAAGATAATCTATGAAACACAATTCTTGGATTGAAAAAAACTTGTTAAGGGTGGCTCCAAGATCTCTACGAAACACAATTATGGATCCAAAAGAACTTGTTAATGGTGGGTGCCAGATAATTTATATGTATGGAACATAGATGTTGGATTCAATAAACTTGTATGGGAGGGCTCTTGTGTATTATTAATCTATTTTGGACACACTTGCTTTATCCAATGAGTTGTGTTTACAATTTTCTGCAATGCATGTAGCTTATACCTTGCATTTTTGTTTTGCCCTTTGCTAGGGCGACTCCTCTTCGTAAGATGTCTCACTTATCTTTTAGAGTACTCTTATGACTTTCCAAGTAACTTCATAGGCAAAGTAACTCCAACCCGAGCTGAAAAAGATTCTTTAATATTGCATTTATCATCGAGGATGAATAGAATAGAATAGAATAGAATAGAATAGAATAGAGTTTTTATCGTCCACGGAGACCAATTGGCCTATGGGACCCAAACAGGAGACGCAACAAGCGTATTACTGTCCGGGTTAAAAAAAACCCCCTCCCCGCCCTAAAGGGTTATTTGGGGGAAAAACCGTGACAGGAATAGGTTTGCTGTCAAACTGTACAGATACAAATACAAATAGAGACAGAAATATGTACATGTATTAGGTAAGTGCCCGAGGACCGAGCTGATGTCAAGGATTTATGATCTCTTGAATGTATGAGCCCAACCTCCGTATCGAGCTCGTGCTCATCATCTCATGCAGGGGCTGGCCGAGATGGACCAGCTCAGCATAGCGTATCCGAATGTCATCATATGCCGGACAACTCTGAAGGGTGTGACATTCGTCTTCCACAGCTTTAACCTGGCAACGTTGACAAAGCCTTTCCTGACGCAGCTCTCCAACCCATCTATCTGTCTCAATCCGGAGATGGTGTGCACCTGTGCGGATAAAGGCAATGGATCTGCGCTTTTTCATGGGTAGATGAGTGCGCAGGTAGCATTGCGGGCCCCGCTCCAATATGGGATTTATGTGGCATTGATAATGTGCCGTCTTGACCTGTTTAAGGGTGCTGGCATCCCATAGCTTACTGAGGAAGCATGTGTCAAGGTACTGTCTGAGGCTGCGGCAATCTGCCTCCGTTTGCACTTGGATGCACCTGTGGTCCTGCACATTCCATCTGGCCAGCGCCAGCAGGCTTTAGGCGTTGAGGCCCCATTGCCACAGTATAAGTGAGGTTAGGGAGACGAGTATCATCCATACTGACCACGTTCTGGAAATAGATGATGTGTCTGTCAAGGGCCCCCCTTTGAAGAGGCAAGTAGCCTGTTTCTTGCAGCAGTATCTGGTATGGGACTGTGGACTTCACCCCCAGGGCCCGTGCCAAGAAAGCTTTCTCCACCTGCTCCAAGTCATTCCAAGTGGCGAGGGAGATCACGGGGCCCCAGACCTCGACCCCGTATAAAAGCACAGGTTCTACTAGCACCTTGAATAGGTGCGATTGGTGGGCCCAATTATACAGCTCTGCCTTGTGGCTATTGTAATCCATTGCATAGAGTGCCTTCCAACCTGCTGCGGCTCGCAACTGGATGGAATTGTCCCAGTTCATGGCCGACGGGAATTCCACCCCCAAATATTTGTAAGCGTACACCACTTCAACATTTTGGCCACGATAAGTGAGGATTGGAGGCCTTGGCTGGCGTGCGGACAATACCAGAACCACCTTGGTTTTGGCTAAGTTGACACGCATGTCAGTCACCTGACAAAATGTGTCCAGGGCATCGAGATGGCATTGCATGTCTGCCTGAGTGTGTGCTAGGAGATCCACATCGTCAGCATAGATCAATTGCCTGATGATCTGGTGTAGGAGGTGAGCCCCAATGCCTCCATTATCAGCGAGCCATCTCTCCAGCTGATCAATATACATGCCAAATAGTGTGGGAGAGAGAGAGAGCATCCCCGACGGACCCCGATACTGCTCTCGAATGGTTGACCTGCTGTTTGCAGCCGGCCGGTGCATGTCTCATATAACCTGTACACTGCGTTCTGCAGTTCGGCAGGAATGTCTAGCTGCTGCAATCTTGCCCACAGCTTTTCCCGAGGCACAGTGTCAAAAGCCTTGGCGAAGTCTACGAAGTAGCAATACAGATCTTGCTGGCGGTTCCTGCTGTCCTCAACCAGAGTCCGCAGCATGAAGATATGATCTATGGTTTAGTGCCTCGGCCTGAATCCTACCTATGTGAGTGCCCACACTCTTGCTGTCTCTGCCCATCCTGTCAACTACCGCTCGAGGAGCTTTGTAAACACTGAGCTGATCATGATGGTCCAGTAATTGGCTGGGCAATGCGGGTCTCCTGCCTCGTAGATTGGGACGACCCTGCTAGTGGTCCATTGGGGGAAAAAACCTTCCCGCAATGCCTTGTTGAACATGTCAATCAGTACCGGTGCCATGGATGGTCCTGCCCATTTGAGTAACTCTGCCTGCATGCCATCAAGGTCTGGTGCTTTTCCATTGGCTAGACGTTGCAGCCCCTGTGCTACCTCTGCCTCTGTGATTTCCATTACTGGGCCCTGCTGGAGGGTTAATGCCGCCCGTGCACCTTCAGAGTTGTAGAGCTGCTGCAAGTATTGCCCCCACTGGTCTGAACTGATGTTTCCTGTGGGCGGCACTGGCCTCCTGAGCACTCTCCGCCAGAATGTCCTGGAACAAAATTGCGTATTAAACGGGAGCAAATCATCGAAACGAGAGCGAAAGGAATATTCCTCAAAGATTCCTTTTTTTTTACAAAAAGGGGGTAAAACGAGGTTAAAAAAAAAAGATGCATGAAATTCTATTTTGACCCCCTCCCCCCCAAAGTGACTAATTTTTTTGTGCAACGAAAGAATTGACTTTTTTAAAGTGTCACTTTTCTTAGCAAATAGAATGTTCTTGAAGTATATTTTACGAGAGAAACTCTAATTTCAGAGGATAAAATATTTAACAAAAAATTGAAGTAAGTCCGTAACTGAAACTGTAGTATTCTCAAAATTTGAAGATAGAATCTTCATATTCACATGCAAAATTTACAGTCTTTTTCTAAGACTCAGTTATGTACAAAAGTGTGAGGAGTGATGAGAGAGGGATCCAGGACGTCATCATATTCATTTATGCCATCCTCATCACCTTCACTTCTTTCACTGTCACTAGAGGAAGTGCTTGAGTTATCTTCCTCATCACTATCAACAGATGGTGAAGCATTGCCACCACCTTCTTCATCCTCTTCTTCGTAATTACAAGTTTTTTTTAAGCAAATTTAATTTAATTTAATTTAGTCTTGCTCTCATAGGGCCCTAAAAGGCCATGGAGCGCTCAATTACATGCTACATCAGAGTTTAATCAATAAATTATGATGTGCATCCACCGTCTTAATATATTGTCCTAACTTATAATATGATTCTGAAAATAACGCATGAAAACTAGTATAGTGAAAAGCAAATCTACTCCTAATATCATTGTATGCTGGGCAGTGAACAAACACATGGTCTTCGTCTTCAACACTACCTGTTTCACAAAATTTACAAATTCTCTTTCCAAAGGGTACTTTGGCGCCATCTACACGCCTCCACTTCCAACCCGGTGAGAGCTTGTTCTCGTATCTTGCCATGATTTTCCTCAACGATCTCCGGGATATCACCGATAGGTATCGTTGATGTTCATATTCCTGCATAGGATTTACCTTAGTTTTGTAATGTCTCATTCTGCTGCCAGGATTAATTGCCATAATTTATCAATAGCCAGCCTCTCTAAGAGTGCTCTAGCGTCCGATTTACAATCCGGCCAATTGTTGGGCCTCGCACCCCCATCGATTAGCCCATTCCATGACATCGTGTAACCAACCTTGTTGCTCGATGCTAACATTGCTTGATGGGGTAAGCGGTCTACGATAGCTTCTAACCCTCGTTAGCAAAGTTTATGGTTTGAAATAAAGCTTCAAGTTCGAGGGGGAACATACCGCCTTCGCTAAAATAATAGCATATGGCAATTGGTTTTTATGCCCAACTCCCCGCGCAAAACAATTTCGGACCGCTTCAATCTGTCCCCAAAGCTTATCGGGTATTGGGCCTCCATATAGGTACACCATACAAAGAACACGGATTGAACCAAAGAGTTTTAAAAAGCATCTTTTAAGCGTCCCAACCATGGAGAGAAACCCCTGAGCATTTAGTTTGCATGCTATACAATGCCATTTTCCCACCACGTAACTCTCCTCTTTTTACGCCAGCTTTTCCAAGTGTACTTAGCGAGAAGTCTATGCCTAGGTACTTGAAGCACTCTACTATTTCAATATCCTCGCCCATCATAAAAGAATGCCTCCCTATCCCGCTGCACCAAATATCATGATCTTTGACTTGCTAATGTTCACCTTCATTTGTTTCACTCACAAAACCACCTCAAATGTTCTAAGTGGGCTTGCAAAGACTGCCTCTCTTATTAGCTAGCAATACCACATCATCAAAGATAAAGCAAAGAATTGAATGATGTAAGCCCCCTATCGTGGTCCCAAAGAAATGAATGTGCTTTCATCCAATCATCTAGTTCATCAATATACAAACCAAAGAGTGTTGGTGAGAGAGGGCACCCTTGCTTTCAACACCAATCGTATTCTTGACCAAAGCATCCATTTCATGGGACAATTTAATTAGGACTTCCGAATACAATTGAGACAAAGCCCCTCTAAGCTCTTTCCGAACCCCAATCACCGGGCATTCTCTCGCCTAATCCCCTTCTAGGCACCGTGTCGAAGGCTTTGGTAAAATCAATAAATGCTACATAAAGTGCTCAATTTGGTGCCTTCGCTTTTTTCCACCATTACACGGAGTGCCATAGCATGATCAAGCGTGATTGTGGTTTTACGAAATCCAAATTGACACATGGAGCGCTTCTTATTGTCCTCACCAAGAACTCAACCTTCTTTCCAAAGAACCGCCAAGAATTTTTGAAAAGTGTCCGCTAATCAGAATTGTTCTATAATTATATACTGAACACCTGTCTCCAGATTTGTGAATGGGGTGTACCCTATTCAACTTCCATGCAATTGGTAACCCCTGTTTGATGCACAAGTTCAGTAGGCGTGTTAGGATAGATATTGTCCCATCTCCTGCCCATTTAAAGAGCTCTATACATAGCCCTTCCAAATCCCGTGCCTTGTTATTCCCCATGTCAGAAAGACTCTCTCTAACCTCTGTCTCTGAGAAAAGATCTGCGCTTATGGACGTGACAAACATTTCCTCTGCATCTCCTCTTGCATAAATATCTCGTACCATATTTAGTAGCTCGTTCATATCCAAATTTACATGATCATCTCGCTTATTCAATCTATTCCAAAAAGTCTTGGGAGCTCGTATCAATTGTTCAGACAACTCAGTTTGCCTCGTTTGAAGATATGCACGCTTCTTTGATCTTATCAGCTTCTTATACCAAGTTAGTTTCTTAATGCAGGTGGAAGGTAGCTTGGATCTCGCCGCTCTGCAATCTTCATCCCACCATGAGTTGCAGGGTTTGCCTTTCACAAACTTTTTTGTGAAGCCAAACACCTCACCTCCTGCTTGGAGAATCAATTTAGTAAATTGCTCAGCATCTAATGATACATCCCCGGTCCAGTTTGATTGCGCAATCAGTTTTTCAACCGTTTCTTTGTATGGCAAACAAAGATCATATCGCACTTTCATCTTTGGATGGAAAGGAGGGTGTATATCAGCAGCCTTCAAACTCATTTTGAGCGTAACATGCAGCGGCCTATGATCAGATTCAAGCATCTTTATGCCAACAGCGCATTCATGGATCATTTCCAACTCATGTGCAAGCAAGTAATCAATGGCACTCGCTCCAGAATGGTTAATGCACGTGAAACTTCCAGAGTTTGGAAATTTCAAGACACCATTAATGATTTTCAAATGACAAATTGTTCCAAGCTCCAAGAGAAAGTTGCCCATCTCATTAGACATGCTATCCTCTGAGCACCTAGTGAACTCGGGTTCTACTATCTCCTGCATCCGGGCATCCGATATGTCAGCATATAATTTAGATTGATCATTACCTGTCCTTGTGTTAAAGTCTCCAAAAAGGAAGACTTCACCTTGAGACATAAACTGCATAGTGTCTGAGCAAAGCCTCTGAAATGGGTCCTCCTTATTAAACGCCTTATTTTGGTACAGACTGGCATTCAAGGGAGCGAAGTAACATGCTGCCACAAATAAATCTTGGCTAGTTGCCTTTATTTTCAGCCACATATACTGCTTATTCACATCCTCTGCCACTACTTGCATATGTTGAGCAATATCAGTTCTACCATAAACTGCAATTCCTCCTGAACCTCTACCTGGTCCTGCAGATTTCTCATTCCATATATGTCCTACTAGCATAAATCCAGGCACCTCAGGGAGCGATCGAAATTGATGCTCCCAGGTTTCTGTAATTGATAGTCCTCTGGCGTAGACGATTGTCAGATTTCAATTTAAAATCATAGCACAATATCGTCACGTCATTAAGGATCAGCTCATCCCTACAACCCACCTTCTTGGACTTTCTCAATCTTGAGTTTAGTGACTAAGCCTTCCTCCTTGACTGTGTCAAGCACTTTTGCTATCCAGAAAGGTCGACCTTTGTCATCCTCCTCAGTTGGAAGAGCAATTAGCATACCCTTGGTAATTTCTGTGATATTACCTTGAGGCTCATTCCTGCGTCTTTGGTCCGAGGTACATGACTCGATCCTCGTCTTCTTCTACTGCAAGTGCTAATGTAGCATTGCTTGGACCTGCTTGGTGCTGGGGTTGATGGAAGGTGTTAGGCCATTGAAATGGTTCTTGCAACTGTCTTAGAGCTATATTTTTCACAACAATTTTTTGTTCGAGAAAGAAATTACTCCACCACATCCGATCTTCTTCTAAGAAGTACTTAAAGCCTGAGGAAATTCCATTTTCAATGGCCTTTAAGGATGACTCTGGGGTACTTTTCTTCTGCTTGGACTCCTTAGGATTTTTGAGAGGAAGTTGCTCAGCACGTTCTATGAAGGAAGTGTTTGGAATATATTTAAGGAAGCGTAATCCCTCTGGTGGACTCCAGTCCTTAGTTGTGGTATAATTCTTCCCCTGTAAGAAACTTTGGCCATCCTTTAAGTAGAACTTGATGTGATGTTGAAAGGTGAGATCATTTAATTTGTTCACAAATTTTGTTCTCATTCAAACGTTGAGAGAAAATAAACTCTCTCGAAATCAGCAAAGTTTTTTAAGAAGATCGATCAATCGGAGTGGGAGTGTAAGAATCTTCAATAATTCAACTAAAGTAGGAAGAGAAAAAGCCTTCTTCCTTCCTCGAGGCTTTTAAAAATCTGCTGAACATTTGGTCAATTTGATCATGAGTGTGGCCTACAAGTAAGAAACCCAAAATTCACTTTTCTAAAGATCCCTAGCTCCACTAACATGGCACAAGACACAAAGAGTGTTTGATTCTTGTTCTCCTTGTAGTATTGTCAAGTTGCGTGTAAAGCAATCGGTGGTAATTGCTTTGCTCGCAAGACAGACCGTGTTAAGAATTGTAATTGTGAGGTTCGAGTCACCATGCAAGTTTGGATACGTCAAAAATACTTTGCACTTTAGACTTCCTTTGAATACCATAGCTCCTACAAGGTGGACCTTAACAAAACATTCCTCTGGCACATCTTTAGGAATGTTCAAGAAATGCGGTAGAGTAGTTTTTTTGTCCATTCCATCAATCACAACAGACATATATTGCAAAGGGACGCAAGAGCTTTTTTCCGTGTTTGGCAAGCTTTCTTCTCTCTGCTGCTTGTTGTTCACGATGTCTGGCAAGGTTCTGTTGCACAATATCTGTAGAAGAAATCAGGTCAAAGCATTTTCTTTAAAACAAGTGAGAGATTGGGGAACATGAGCTTACTTCTTTTCGACCTCTCCGCCTTTTGGTTTTCGTCGACTCTTTAATTTCGCAACCTTGAGCAAAATGACATTCTATGTCTCCCCGGAATTTTCACTAAACCGAATTCACTTTTCCACAAGCCGGTGAAGTGTGAGTAAGAGATGTGTCAAGCCGAAAAGTGCAAGTCTCTTTGTACTCATTAAAAATATCTTTTTGGTGATGTTATCGGTTAAATGATACATGTTGCTGTTAAGGCGACTTCTCACATGTTTCTCTAAAAATATTTCTCCATCCATGACACAAAGAAGAAGGGCATGCATGGTTACAACTCTTCTTGGTCCACAATGATCATCAATTGCTGGATTTTTGTCCGCCTTTTGTGTATTCTAGACATTCCTATGGACCCTAAACGGTGGACAACCATAAAGCATTTCGCAAACTTCTTGACGGTTAATGTAGTGCAAGAAGGTGTTGCGGTCTGGTCTTACATGATAGGCCAAGTAGGCATTCCGTCAGCCAATGTCATTGAACTCAGAAGTTGTCTCTAATTGCTCGTAATTTAGTCATGTTAAATTTGTTGATGCAACCCAATGAGCAAAGCATTTACTTCTTAAAAGTCTTCTCATTTTATGCTCGCCCATAAGGTTTTTTCTTCTTACAGAGGGAGCATGCTCTCAAACCATAATCCACCTTGAATTTCTTGGTGGACCAAGCTAGAGAATGTGTAATCTCGTTGCACTTCGTTGGTGTCTTCATCTTCCAAAGAGTTCTACTCGGGGTGACCTCCTCTACCCTTAGTGGTGTGCTTGTAGAGGAGAACAAACCACGTGAAGTCGCATGCGGATAAGGCGGAGGTACAATGTTGAATGAAGGAGATGGGCCACCATATGATGTGCCAGCGAAAGTTGTTGTAGCTTCTTCACAAGGAGTTCGTTCAAACATGTCTCTTATAGCAGACTGAAATTCTGCAAACCCATGTGTCATCAGGGTTGTGTGAAGAGGAGTAGATGTTGCAAGGTCGTCTTCATTTGTAGTGAAATCGTGGTAGGAGAAGCTATGGTGAATCTCGCAGTCTTCAGAACATGCTGTATTCCTTGTTTGTGTAAGTGAAGGTGGAGAAACTACAAATGGCTGAGGTAGTCTGTTTCGAAAAATTTTCTGAGGTCGAGCATTTATAGTGTCGGGGGATGGTACAAATGGTGGTGGAAGATTGCTACGTGCAACAGGTGAGGGTTGGAAAGGTGGTGGCAGCCGGTTTCCTACTGGACTTGGAGAGGGTTGGAAAGGTAGTGGCAGTCTACTAGTTACTGGACTCGGAGTGTCTTCGAGAAGCAACAAAGACCTTGTCGAGATAGGTGTTGAAGAAGCGTCTCCGTCTTGTGTTCCATCTGAAGTAGAGGTACTTGGGCAAACAAATGGTGGTGGAAGTTTGTTCACGAAGCGGTTAACCATGTTAAACAACTGCAAAAAATTGAGGACTTGTTACTAACTCACAAGTCGATTGGACTAATGATATTCGAGAATAGAAATGCTATTCCGGAATACTAATTTGTGTGCAGCATTTGCTGTGTGTGTGCATAGATGTTATTCCAGAATACACTTGGCCAGAGTGTTTGGACAAGACAAAATACAACTGACAGTGGCCTACCTTTAAAAAGGAAAATTGAGCGCCTCAGTTGCGTATTCCGCTTCCAGAGATTTAGTCGCCAGCCCGAGCGCCTTCCGATCTATATTGATTTGCTGTATTCCGATTTACATAGCGAAAATAATGGACAGGTAAGCAATTAAAGTACATAGTACGTCTTTCGTGTGTTTCCTGATTTGCTTTTGTAAGCCAAAGTGTATTCCAGAATACACTTTGAGCTTCTGGCGAAGTGCAAAGTGTATTCTGAAATACACTTTGCTCACTGCCGAAGTGCAAAGTGTATTCTACTTTGCTCACTGGCGGAGTGCAAAGTGTATTCCAGAATACACTTGGCTTATCTTCTTGAAAACACTTGTTTTTTTGCACTTAAGCATACCACTTTTTAGCAGAAACAGACCACTTTTTAGGTTGAACGTACCACTTTTTAGTCCAATTAAGGCATAAAAAATTAAGTTAGAGCGACAATATTTATGCTTGTTTTCTTGTCTTTTGCTGGCCTTTAGGGCACAAGATTAGTAAATCTTATTCTGGAATATAGCTTTCGTCTCATTTTCTGTCTTAACATTGTTGTTTTAAACGTTTCAGTGGCAGGGAAGAAGGAAGCAAAAGGGCACCAAACAAATCTCTGAAGATTAGGCGTCCACACCCTCAGAAGCACACCGCTGACACGGACGAGCCTGCTATTTATGAAAACTTTCAAACGCAATGGTTCGTTACCAGGGGTGCAGATGGAAAATACAGCACACTGACGTTTCTACATGTCTGTAAAAGTGCTGGGAACAAAAGGTACGCCGACACCGAGTTCGTTAACCTAGGGACAATAAAAGAGGTCTCCGAGGTTGCCAGACAAGGAGATCAGGTGGGGAGGTTATCCTTCAAAACCTCCCAAGGCTTCATTGTTGTAGACATCGCATTCTTTAGAACTGTCAGTGTGCAACCACAGGCACTGTAAGTCGTATTTAATTAAAGTGGGACTCATTCCATTCCCATTTTTTTTCGGAACCCTGTTAATTTACACAAAAAGAAGCACCCCGACCAAAAAACTGGCCATAATTGGAATTTTTGTCTATTAGTGTGCATCCAAGCTTTTCTTCCAGTTTTCTTGGATAGCGTGTCGAGAACAAGAACAATGCAACGCAAACATGCATTAGACCTATCAAGTTCTAATTGAAAAAGATTCTTAGTTGAACATTTTGGCTCTATTTTCTTAGGTGGGTAGACAATAGATCACAAATTCCAACAAAAATTATGCAAATCGTTTACTTAATCACCCAAAAATACTAGTTTTGAGATACCTTATATTTATAAATGGGCTCATTACAATATATATTATTAAAGGTGAAGAGACCATAGTGGTCGTGATGGGCACAATCATTACACCCTCTTCACACATGAACCACCTAGTGCAAAGGGCGCCAGGAGCTCTCTCCTAGTCACTTGTGAGCAAAACTTACGCATCGATAGAAATTTGTATGAGGAGTTCCTTTATGGGCCACGCGCTTGTATGTCCAACTGATGTCACCACCCTCTTCTCTAAGACCTTTCTTTAATGAACTGATATTTTCATTGCTCCCAAGCATGTACTATTTGGTCGAGATAAGGACCGCAAGAGACAAAATCAAATTAGTCAAGTGATGCTACATGCAAAAAAAAAATAAAATAAAACACGCTTCTTAGGGCCATTTTTGGAAAATACAGCATGAGAAAGGCAAAATGAGGGAAAAACGCAAAGTTTTAGGGTTGAGGAATTCTTTCGACTCGCGAGTCGAAAAGGCAGCTCCAAAGTTTAAAATGCAAGTTTTAGAATTGAAGGTTTTCGACTCATGAAATCGAGAAAGGTAAAAAGCCGAAAACGCAGGTTTTATGGGTGGTTTCTCGACTCGAAAATCGAAAAAGGCGTTTCAAAGCCGTAAACACAGTTTTATATATAAGGCCTTTCTCGACTCGCGAAATCGAAAAAGCGTACCAAAGCCGTAAACACGTGTTTTATGGGTCAGAAGGCCTTTCTCGACTCGAAAAGCAGCTCAAAGCCAAAAACGCAGGTTTTATGGGTCAGAAGGCCTTTCTCGACTCGCGAGTCGAGAAAGGCACCAAAGCTTAAAAAGCGCCAGGTTTGAGGGCCTTTCTCGACTCATGAGTTGAGAAAGGCAAATCGAGTTGTTAAAATCGCTTGTAAAACACGCATTTAAAAGGCCCCTTTAAGATCCAGGCAAAATTAGACAATACTTTCTGCAACTAAAGACAATACTTGGCAAAATTTCAAAAATATAGAGAGTATACAAACAACAAACTGCTACAAACCGAAACTCAATGCAACCCTAGAAGAATGCCCTTAAAATTCAAGATAGAAGAAAAGTGACCTTTAAATAGTGACCTTTCTATCTTTTAATTCGTGATAGAAGAAAAAAGTGCCCTTAAAATTCGAGATAGAAGAAAAGTGACTTCAATAGCTTTCTATAATAGAATAATAGATTTCTCAAGCTAATTAATGTGTGGAAGCTTCCTTTGCGTGAACCATAGCGATTAAGCTATCTACTTTCTCCTTTATATGCACGCAGACAAGACCTAATCCTACTGATAACGAAAAGCTCTATTCAATCAATTCAGCTTGGAAGAGCGTAAGAGTAAACATTCTCACGATCGGCACAGAGACGAGAAGTCGGAAAGCATACCGTATTAGTAAAATTGGCCCTAGGGGCGAACTTTTAATGTATAGTATACACATTAGGTATGGTTATAGAACATTAAATTAAATGATGATGTTTCGCCACATGGCACCGCTGTAATCGGGTTGGGAGTAAACAAAGGGGATTGAACCAAAATAGGATCGAAACTTTTTCAAACATGTGTATTCACGCGTAAAAGAGTTCAATGGATTGAATTTCGAGCATGTCGGCATGACGACCACCCGAAGTGATCGAATCTGCAGTGAGAAGGCATGCAACTAGAGAATCGGCCCCTATTTCGTGAACTAGAATTCGTTTTGGGAAGAACACCTACGGTTTAGAGAGAATCCAAAGAATAGAAAACACAAACGCACCACTTTACAGCTACCGCTGCTTGGCTGATCGATGGGCTTATGCTTGGTCGATCGATGGGCCTCCTCGCTATCGATCGATGGGCTCGCTATCGATCAAATGGGCCGTATGCTATCTATCTTCCCCGGGCCCCTCGTTGTTATGCTTGTTCAAAAAGAATGGGCGGATAAAATGAAATTCAAAATGTGTACTAAGAGGCACCGGCATATTCGTAAAAATAAACGGTGTGTTTTGAATCTGGGCTGATTTGAATCTTCTATATCCCGCTTTTTTCTTTTCTTTTCTTTAGAGCGCCATACTTATGGATTCGCGAGTCCTAAGTTGAAAACCAGATTTATGAAGCAGAGGGCGATATTTGGGCTTAAAAATGGGCTCGTTGGGTACTCTTGGAGTGGTCGACAAGAATATTTTCGATTCGCCACGCCCCTCTTTTAATCAATCAAGAGCATTCGGTTTTTTTATTGGCTTATATGCGATGATGCAGCCCGATCTACAGCCCAAAGGTATTATCGAGGATTTTGATCTACATTCAGATTTTCTCGCAATTCCATGTCGACGCCGGGGAGTATCCTTACAAATTCGCCAACAGAGAACACAGAAATTTGCAATCACACGCCATAGTCCGCCATATCCCCGCTTATCGGATTCGAAAGTGCCGTGGATTTCCACCGGGTAGCGGGGTATACCTTTGGTGTCCGATCCTCACAAACTTATCCGCCAGAGTTTAATGATGTTTCAGAAATTTCAGCACATGGAGGCCTTGCAAATGCCGCAGATCCATCATTTTACAAGTTTTGTATGTCTAAATGGTGCGCTTCTACCCTAAATTAAGTTCGTGATCCGAGTTTGGGAGGCTTTTGTGAAGTCGGCCAAAATTGTTTGGTCGCTTCAGAGGATTTTGATCTGCGAGACAAGGGCTTGGGCACGACCGAGCATATCCGATTCGAAAAGCCGTGGATTTCCACCGGTAGCAGTATACCTTGGTGTCCGATCCTCACAAACTTATCTCGCGCGAGTTTAATGATGTTTCGTAAATTTCAGCACATGGAGGCCTTGCAAATGCTGCAGGATCCATCATTTTACAAGTTTTGTATGTCTAAATGGTGCAGTTTCTAAATGGTGGCTGCTTCAGAGGATTTTGATCTGCAGACAAGGGCTTGGGCACGCACTGAGCATATCCGGGTCCATACTGGAGCACGCCCCTATTATGTTATGTCGATCCTGCCCATTCTCGCCTGGGAGGCGAGAAAACCTATTGTTTGAGAATGCCCTTATGTTATGTCGATTCTGCCCATTCTTCTATTATTTGAACGCCCTTATGTTATGTCGTTACTGCCCATTGCTCGCCTCAGGCAAAAAAAAACTTTTGTTTAATTATTTATTGTTTAATTAATTACTTAATTATATTATTAAGCGATTTAATTATATTATTTAATTAATTACATTTATTAATTGTTGAATGGTTGTTTCGCCATGAACCCCTCCTCCCTTCCTTCTTTTTGTCCCGCTCCCCCTTTGCCCCTCCCCATATCCCACCCCTTTGCCCCTTTTGCCTCTTTTGCTCTCTTCCCTTTGTCCCTCCTCCTCTTCCCCATGCCCCTCCCTCCCTTTGCCCTTCCCCTTCCCCCCCCCTCCCTCCCAATTTGCTCGACCCTCCCTTTGCCCTTTGACTTCCTCGTGCTCCTTTGCCTTTCCCCTCCCTCCCTACCTCTTGTCTCCCCTTCCTTCCTACTTTTCTTTCTCCACCACCCCCCTTCATTTTCTCGGATTGTGATATGGAAATGTTATTCTTATTTTATCAAAGAAAAATCTATTAATGATTCAATGGCAGCTTACTTTTTTTTTCATGAGTCCCATTTTCAGTCCGAGTCACAAAATTCGAGATTTGTCCCACTTTAATTAAATACGACTTCTGTACAAATTCTTTTCTCACTACCGGACCAAACGTAGCCTGTGTTCACTAATTAGACAGGTTTGTTCTAGTACAAGCGAGGACTTTCCTGTCAGTGAGTCCGAGCAATCAGATGCAGGTAGATCAGGATCATCACCTTCTCCTAGTACTTCCGGGAGGTCATCAGATGGAGGGTCCCAAGAACAAGAAGAGGAAGTTCTCCCAGTGCCGCCAAAGAAACTTAGCAGGCCAAGAGCCACCATAGCCGCTAAGGAACAAAAAAAGCGGAAGGTACAGCAGCTTGAAGTGGCAGAAATCCCCGAGGAACAACCAAAAACGAAGAAGGGAAAGGGCAAGGCACCTGGGGTGGCCATTAAAGAAAAAAAGGTGGACAAGACCTCAGAGAGGATGGAAGAAATTAATCAGAATATGTGCAAGGTGTAATATACTTGCCAGTATGTGCTAGGTTCAGGTTCGCAAAATCTATGCTGACCACTTAAGAAATCTGAAGGACAGAATAAGGAGCAATCCCAATGCCCATGTTGCTCCAATTGTTGTTCTTGTTGACAGATCCCAGTGCATGGATCCCAAGGACTACGACAGAGAAAAAGCAGACACCTACATGCACTATGTCCTTGGGGAAAACCACAGTTTCAAAGCAAGGAGGCAGTTGTACAAGGAGAAACACAATTCAAGATATCTCTCTGTGCTCTGCACTGTTTACTGTGGCCTGGCAGACGAAGAAGCCAAAATCATTGCCAACACGCACAATGCTGACAACGAATATAAGCTTAAAATGAGTTTCGTGGACAAAATCAGGTTCATGCACAGGAAATATGTTATATTTAAAGAAAAATATGGAGATGATTTGAAGAAACCACAATACTCTCTGGAACTGAAGGAAGCGTGTGCTGTGGAGTGCTGCCTCAAATACGACGAGGCTAACAAACGGCAGTCTCTAATACCACATGACAACTGGTTCCAACTAGCCTTTAGAGACGGCAGAGTAAGTTTCTTGTATTCTGGAATACACCTGCAACTTTCCCACTGACATCGCTTTTTTCTCTGCAGATTTGGGACCTCCAAAACGAAATCTTCACCATGTTCGAGCATGGTGATTTGAAAAGCAAAGGAAAGGTCTCGGAAAAGAAAAAGGGATCCGACGTCCCCAAAAAGGAAATGACTATAACTGTTTGGCGAGAAATGCAGGGCTTCACAGATATGGATATACTAGAAAGGCTACTGCAAAAGGTTGTTGATAAGGAGTTTACACTAGAAGAAATGTCCAAGGAGCTCCACAAGTAAGAATGCCACTTTGGATTTTTTGTTTGTTAGGAAGAAGTGTTTTCCGAAATACACTGTGGCTCACACACGAAAGACAAAGTGTATTCCGGAATACACTTTGGCCCTCACGTAAGAGACAAAGTGTATTCCAGAATACAGTTTGGCCCTCAAGCAAGAGACAAAGTGTATTCCGGAATACACTTTGCCTTATAGTGTTAGGGCCGAAGTGTATTCTGGAATACACTTTATCTTACAGTCTTTAAATGATTCATTCTTGTTGCTTTCCTTTTTAGTTTTGCTCCTTCTAATGTTCGTATTATATTAAAGCCAGAAAAATGTCATCACATGTCAAACATGCTTAATGGAGTAGTTAAATGTCGACAGCTGGGAAAGGTGCAAAGAGCTTTACCCTATTGCAACCTCGGACGACAGGATTATCCAATATGCGCCAAATTTTGAAGGCTGGGTATGTTGAATTGTTTTTCATATTGTTGTTCTTCGTGTTACTAAGACGTTTCTTTTTGCAGAGCAAAAAGAAAAACAAGGACCTGTCGGAGGGCTTCATGCATCCGGGTCGACAAAGAAGAGAGGACGCCGGCGACAAAGCGTGTTTTGGACACCGAGCCCCTCGACACGAAACGGTTTACAATGTACGATCAAAATAACATGTTCTCAGATAGTACACCTGTGATTGCACCAAACTAGCCAATCAATAAAGCCCCGTGATTTTACCTTGGTAATAGCTGACCTTCCATATGGGTTTAAGCCGAAAGACGGCGCCACGACGACCAGCCCATTTAAAAAACTCGAGTTTAATGCTTTCGCCGACGGTATAAAGCAAATTACGACGACAAAACATTGAGGTCGGTTGTATTTCACTCAAGCATGCAATCCGCCTTGTGGAAGCCAAATAAGGCGCAAGTCGGTTTATGAAAATCTGGTTTGGTAAGCACTTATTCTGGAATACACAAGTCCTTTTGTTTTCATTACCTTCTTCAGCTGTAGCATTTGTTAGGAGTCTCTATTCCGTAATACGTTTCTTTTGGTTGTACTTAAATCCTTTTTTATTTTTTTGTTCCTTAGGTATAAAACAAATATTAATTACCATGGTGGAGGCTCGCGACTGCTGAGTAAGGTCGAATATCTCCATGTGGCTTATTGGAGTTTCGATGGGAAACGTACAATGGAACACTTCAACACAGTGGCTTGCCAGAACGTTTCAAACGTGTTGGAGTTTCCAGCTGTGTTGCAGAAGCTGCAGGACCCTAGTGCACAAGGAAGAATAGTGAATCACTACCAGAAGCCACAGAAGCTGATTAACCATCTTCTGGACATGTTTTCACGTCCAGGAGATTGGGTGCTCGACGATTTTCCGCTCGTACAACTATTGCTTGTGCACTTAAGAAGGGCCGAAATTGTGTAGCTGTTGACATTGATAAGGAGGCTGTATAGTTCATCAAGATGAGACTTTCTGCCTTACTGTTACGTCCCTTACTCGTATACGGTGCACCCACCGTATACAAACAGGAGTTCTCCCCCTATACCAGCTCCATGCCGATACAGGGCCCTCCACATAACACTGCAACCGTAACGGGTTCCAGTGGGAAGAGTGAAGGGGTCATTTCACCCCGCCCCTCGTGGGCCTACCTAGTCGCGGGCGTAAACATACATGTCGCGTCGGTATATAAGAGCAACACATATATCCACCCCTACGGTGGTACATCACATCTGATAGACAATGATCAAAGACAATGCATTTAGGGAATCCTACCCAAGGCTCAGACACAGGGATGGACTGACAAGCTTGGGTCTCCAGAGTTCATTGCAGACAGAATTCATGACAATGGATTTGGCTGGCATAAGAACTTGGCAATGGGTAGTTCACTCCATCCGCCCCTCCTGTGCACACTTTGCAGAGTAGGTTGAAAAGTGTTGGGACTGGACCGGAGCCCGCGGATGCATAGCCAAAAGGGCTATTCCTGGGTTACATCTCCCCAGGTCCGATGGGGCAGGCAGGGATCACTCCCTCCAGAGATCTACATGCTGACTCAAGGAGACTAGAGAGCCACTGCTCTTATTCGACTTGAACCCAATGGAAAGTGAACCCCACTTCACGGGTGTCGAGCCCATGCCCCCCTACACACTCGGCAAGCCATTAGACCTAGTCTCAATGATCCCCGGTAGACTTTACACGCCAGAGGGATCGTTCAAGAGTCAGGACACGAACCTCCTTATGAGCCAGTCTAGCCCCTTCACCCACAACCCGGTGTGGCTCTTGTACACAGGCCGAATCTATATGGTGCTAGAGAGGCTAATCTAGGAGCATCCACTACCAAGCTTTAGGTCTCTACCCCCCCATAGGAGTTCATAGAGAAACCTCATCCACATACATCAGAAGAGAACTAAAGAACAAGATCTAATCTATATCATAGAGTTAGGTTCTTTAGTTAGAGTCCGGTATCTAGAGATCTAGAAGGTTTATGAGCAATTTAATAGGCTAAACCTACCGATTTTATGACTAAAAGAGGGTTTAAGCTATTAAATTGCCTAAATACCCCATCCTTGAGGGACTCCTCCTCGACCGAGCTCACCATCCCGGCCAAAATGCTCGAATCAAGGGAAACTAAGGGTATAGTTCACTCAGGCAGAGTCTGGGATGCGGTTTTGGCTCTTGAGGCAGCCAAAACAGAGTTCTAAAGCCCTAGAAACGAAATTGGGCAAGTTAGGGTTTCCCTCCTAAATAGACATGGGGGTTGGTTAGGGTTTCCAATTATCCCCTTTGGCATGTGGGATAATTGGGAATGGGCCCACTTGTCATTAATGGCTAGGTGGGCAAAATGTGCCCACATGGAAATGTGTGCACATTAATGAAGGTGCACATTGGAAAATGTGCACATTAATTGCACCTATGGGTATGGCCCACTTGGATAAGGTGTCCATATGGAAATGTGTGCCCACATTAATGTGTACATTGGTAAATGTGCACATTAATGCCAATGCACATTTCTAGCAAGTTGCCCCCAGGGCTACCCACTTGGCTATATGTCGGCAGACACGCCACGATGGCGGGATACGCTGCGATTTGGCAAGTAAAGATACGCCCCGGGACCGTGATATCGTGGCCGAACGCCACATTCTCCCCCTTGAAATGATGTCGTCTGCAAAGATCGTGGGTCTCCCCACCTTGGGATCTTCCTAACCCCAAATCACCCCGATACATATAATATACTCCTATCACATTTACACATTTATTAACATTACCTTAAGGTAATATTTTTAGAACATTATTACGCGATTATATTATGAAATAACTTATCAATTCACAACATCATTAAAATAGGTTACTCAATACTTCACTTATCATGGCAATCAAGTTTATCAAAATTCAAATTAACGTCCGAGGTACTCTTCATTTCTTGCAACACATTCCAACAAAATTTGTGTTGCAAGTCTTCGTAGCTCGACCTCCTTGCCCTCCGGAGCGCTCTATTGGCCTGCAGGTCGACACTACGTTAGTACCATTTAATTATTAATAAAATTTTGGTTATATGGTGACCACCCCACCTATCTACATGGATGCATGGCTAATCTCCCTACAGTAAAGAGGATGAATCTTCCATAATGGCCGAGGAGACAAATTTAAATGCCTATATGCCTCTCATGCCTACACCCTAGTTGCCCAAATATGGAGGATAGGTCCTTCCCGTATGGGGCGTGAAGGCCGATTCCTCCTATCAAAGCATATATGGGGCTAGAGGTGCTTTTTCTATGAATGCATCCTTCCATGACCTCCTTTCTCTCGAGGTCGTCTACTTCCGTGGAACAGAAGTAGACTTTCTAATCTACCTTCCACTCTTCCAAGCGGAAACGCGGTCATGCCTACATCGACATTACACCACGCCCCTAGGGATCACCGTGAGCGTCTCATCATCGGTTACAACGCATGCAACCCATACCTAGCATAGGTTGCATACGTAGATTAATCTTAACTACACATAGAATTAATCTACACAAATCGACATGCCTGAGCCGATTTCTTCGGAGATGACTTTGCCGTCCCATTGCTCCATGAACTGTGGATACTTCTTTACTAGGTCTTTCTCAAGTACCCACGCATGCCTTCCATCGGCAAGCAAGTGTTTCCACTTGACCAAATACTGAAGGAACTCTGATCTCCTTGTTTTCTTGAAAGCTTTATCAAGAATCAATTCTGGAACTATTTCCAGCTCCTCCTCCGTCATTTCCAACAACGTTGGAGTGTCCAAGACTTCGTCTGGGTTTGGAGTGTGCTTCTTCAGTAAACTCACGTGGAAGACCTTATGAATCTTTAGGTGCGGCGGCAATTCTAGCTTGTAGGATTGGTTACCTACTCTCTGGACTATTTTGAAAGGTCCCGCCCACCTTGGAGCAAGCTTCTTACAATTTCCGATGCGGAGCTTCGCCTGCTTCACCTTGATCTTGAGCCACACATTGTCGCCAACTTCGAATTCTCTGACTGTTCGATGCTTGTCGGCGATGCTCTTCTGCCGACTCCTTGCTGCTAGGAGATACCCTCGCACCTCTTCCACGAGCTGCTGCATATCGGCCAACATCTGCTGGGAGACTTCTACTTTTGACACAGGATTGTGCCAAGTGTCTGGAGTTAGGCATTGATAACCGTAATTGATCATAAATGGCGACATTTGGGATGATTCTTGCTTGGTGCTATTGTATGCAAACTCCACCAAGTGAATAAATTCTTCCCACATACCTTGTTTATTCCAGACATAGTTTCATAGCATGTCCTCCAAAATTCTGTTGGTCCGCTCCGTTTGGCCATCCGTCTGAGGATGATACGCCGTGCTCATGGATAACTTCGTCTGAATGGTAGCAAAGAGGTCTTGCCAAAAGGCGCTCATGAACTTCGGATCCCTGTCGGAGATGATCTCCCTTGGCATGCCATGAAGCCTAAAGATCTCTTTGGTGAAGAGCTTTGTTTGTATCCATAGTCAGACCAGAGTCCCGCAAGGCACGAAATGTGCCATCTTCGACAACTTGTCGACTACTACCATCAAAGCATCCTTCCCTCTTACTGTCCTTGGAAGCCCTGTGATGAAATCCATGCTGATGACCTCCCACTTAGCGTTTGGCACCGCTAAGGGCTCCAAAGCTCCTGGAATTCAAGTCGTCGCCTTCGCTTGTCGACAAAAGCCGACATTCCTTGATGTAGCGAGCTACCGCTTCTTCATTCCTGGCCAATAATAGCTGCTGCGTGCTTTGAAATATGTTTTCATGAACCCCGCGATGGCCAGCTATTGGACCATGTGTGTCATGGAGGATCAACTTCCTTACTCCCGAAGATTCTCGCACACACAACTTGTTCTTATGATATAATAGGTTACCTTCCTTCTTAAAATGTTTGAAGGCTTCCCGCTCCTTATCCGCTTTTGCTTCCCCGCATAAGCTTGCCCATACTTCCTTGAAGTCGACATCCGCTGGCAAGAATTCTTCGATCTTCTTCCCAAGTCGCCGGAAAGCGCCGAAATTGCATTGCAATGCACTCTAGTTGTCGTGGATGCCTTGAAAGCGCATCCGCTACCACATTGAGCTTCCCCGGCTTGTAGACTATATCAAAGTCATACTCTTCAAGGAACTCCATCCACCTTCTCTGCCTCAGGTTGAGATGTGGTTGCGTAAATACATACTGGAGGCTCTGATGATCCGTATCCAATTGGAACTTTCTTCCCAAAAGGTAATGCCTCCAAATTCTAATGCCCCGACGGTATGGCGAGCTCTTGATCATGCGTGGGGTGGCTGCGTTTCAGCGTCGTTCATCTTCCTGGAGTCATACGCTACGACACGCTCTTCTTGCATGAGCACTGCACCTGTAGCTATCTTACTCGCATCTGTTGCTACAAGCTTATCTTTCTCTGGGTCTGGCAGGGTTAGGACGGGGGCGGTTGTTAAGGCTTCCTTCAACAATTCAAACCCCTTTTGGGCTTTCTTGTGCCAATGATCTACCCAATCTTTCACTTTTTCCGCCCTCGTCAAGTCTGTTAGCGGGGCCGCTATCTTAGCAAAGTTCTTCACGAACTTCCTGTAGTACCCTGCTAGGCCGAGAAAACTTCTGACCTCATGCACATTCTTCGGTGCCGGCCACTGAATGACGGCTTCAATCTTGGAAGGGTCCGTCGAAATTCCTTCTGCCGAGATCACGTGACCAAGATATTCCACCTTTTCCGTTGCGGCGACACACTTCGACAACTTGGGCGAACAACCGTTCTTCAACTTTTCCAAAGACCTTCCTTAAGTGTTGTACGTGCTCTTCAAGGGATCTGCTATACACCAAAATGTCGTCAAAGAACACTATCACAAAGGTGTCTAAGAACTCCCTGAAGATATCGTTCATGAGCCTCATGAACGTTGCTGGAGCGTTCGATAAGCCGAAAGGCATTACCGTGAACTCATAATGTCCATACCGCTGGCCCCGAAGCTGGTCTTATGAATATCTTCTTCCTTTATCCGGATCTGATGATATCCTGACCTTTAAGTCGATTTTGAGAAGACCTTTGCTCCTTGAAGCTGATCCATCAAGTCATCCGACCGGGAAGCGATACTTGTTTTTGATGGTGTGCTTGTTCAACTGCCTATAGTCTATGCACATCCTCAAACTGCCATCCTTCTTCTTGACAAAAAGAATGGGCGCTCCAAATGGCGAGACGCTAGGTCTAATAAAGCCTAGGTCGAGCAACTCTTGCAATTGCTTCTTTAGCTCTGTCAATTCCTGCGTCGTCATTCTGTATGGAGCCTTACTTGTCGGCTTCGTTCTCGGCTCGAAAAGCTATCTCACACTCGACTCCCAAGGGAGGGAGATGCTCGATCTCATCAGGAAAGAGATCATGGAATTCGTGATCAAGTTAGCTATCTGCTTCGGCAACTTACTGAGCACCTTGTCTTCTTTGCTTTCTTCGGACTCCGGCTCTTCGATCTCAAGCTTGAAGATGTATGCTACCCGCCGCTCTTGATTGACTTGAACAGTAGTTTAGAAGACATGCACCGCATGATGGGAACAACTTCCTTACCTCGATCTCAATAATCTTGCCGTCGGACGTTGGGAAGGTCACTTTCCGCTTTCCACAATCAATGATGGCCCCCGCCGTCCAAGGTACTCCATTCCTATGATTAAATCATATTTGCCAATGCCCATTACTTCGCCCCATCCGGATGGTTATACAGCGGCAGATCGATGTCGGTTGATCCTCTTGCTGCCATTGCGCCTTCTTGCCCCACTTGCTAGAATAATGGGTCTCGGATTTGACTTCAGTCTCAACTTCAACATTTGCACCATTCTTGGGGACGAAAATTATGGCTACTTCCCCCAATCTATCGTGACTATGAAAGACTTGGCTTTGGCCTTCCCTACCGTGGGAAATTACCTTATATTGACTCTCTCGCTTGCTCAGATCTATTATGCAAAGATATGACACTCACCCCGATGTAGTCACGGGCTGCTTCGCCGCCGTCGCCATCGCACGGTGATGTCCCAATCTCCCACTCGCTAGTGCCGCACTCATAACATAGGGGCAGTTCGCTGTTCTATGGCCTGGCTGGAAGCATCTGAAGCAAAGCTGTTTCTCCATGCACTCTTGCCTCTTCTCCTTGGGCATAGCCTGTAAAAAGGATCGTACTGCTTTGGAGTAGTTTGAGCCCTCTTGCTTGTCCTTGAAGGACACCTGCTTCTTCTCGTTCTGCTTCCCTTGATTGCCACCATATGGGGCTCTAGCTGGACCTGGGCTTGCTGCTCTAGGGCTATAGCTCCCTGATGCTTTGCCTTTCTCCTGGAAATACTGCTGCCTCTGCCCACTATTCTGATGTCCCGTTCCTTGCAAGCTTATAGCCTTGCATTCCGCTTCTGATACTGTCTTAGGGTTTATTGCCCTCACCAGTTTGCGAATCTCATCATTCAGCCCCTCAATATAGCTTTCCACTGCATGCTTCTCTCCTAACTTGGGCACATACAGCCTTAGCCTCATGAATTCCTCTGTATACTTCTGGACTGATTTGTTTCCCTGTTGCAACCTATAGAACTGCTGCATCATGCTGGACTTGTGCTCTCTTGGGACGTAGTGGCGCTTGAAGGCTTTAGCAAACTTCTTGAACCTGCAAGCATCCCTGCTCAATCCATGGGCCTTTGCATACCCCTTCCACCAAATGCGTCTTTCTGCTCCTTCGAGGTTGGCTGTTGCTACTCAGCCTTTATCCTTGTCCTTCATACCATAAGCGTTGCCGATTCACTCATTTCATCAAGCCAAGCCTCGGCCTCCATTCCCCGACCCGTTTCGCCTCGGGAATTGCTCGAAGTTTTCGGCTTTCCAAACATTTCCCAAAAGCGTAGTCTACCTTCTTTCTTCGTAGTCGAGACTCTTGTGTCCCTTTGTCGCCCTCCGGGTGTTCCTCTGTCTTCCATCTTCATCGTTCCTTTGCCTTCCATCCGGCTCTGGGTCCGGTCCCGCCCTTCTTCTTCCTCGAGTCGAATCGAAGTCTGAAGCTTGAGTCCGGAGGAATCCGAAATGGGGATCTCCTTCTTTGCTCCTCCTCTTGTCCTTCCTCAAGCCCGAGCTGCTGCTTGTAGTAATTGAGCTGCTGCCCATCAACCTCGTCTCCCCTCGCGGCTAGTAGAGCCTTTATCCGCCAAGGTCCGGCCCTTATCTCGGGATATCTCCTCCTCTGGGGTCATGGGTTCCATTTCTTCAAATAGGTTCCTTGCCGGAGGTGGTCTGGGCGGGGTCTGTTCTTCCATGATGTCTCGGCGTTGTTGTTCTCCTGAGCCGAGGCCTCTAGCTGCATACACAAGTAATTCATGGCTATATGGTTAGATTTACTTGTTCTCTTGCATTGTTTATGTTTGTTGGTATAGTTGTGGGGAAAGGCATATCAACAAAACATTTTAAAGTGCAAGAGAAATTATATTTATATTATATAGTAGTTCAGTACAAAAAGTCTCCGGGATCAAGAGTCTAACTAATCTTGAAATCACCGGTAAGACGGGTTGTCCTCAAGGAACTTCTTAACTTGGGCCGTTCCTACCGAATGACCCAAGTTCCTGATGACGCTTGCTGACGAGCCGCCCTGCAAGGCTCTCACCAGCTCTTCGACCCTACGGTCTCATGTGAGGGCTGCGGTGACCACCAATCTCGCCTGACGTCGATGGGGTATGGCGAAGTCGAAGAGGTCAAGCGCCATTGCTCTCTTGACCAGGACAAAGATAGTCGACATTTGGCTATCTTGAGCATGCCCTGCCAAAGCCCGAGAGTGCAATCAGCATGAACACTCCTTCTTCACCTACGGGGCTGAACTTGCGGTGGATTACCGCTATTCTCCCATCTAGTAGCAGCCGGGTAGTACCTCGTGGGGACCTTTCATTGTCGTCGGCCGAAGCTTCTCGGTTGGATTGGCCTCCCTCTATGCCGTCCACAGTCCCGGCTTAGACCCCTATCTCGGTGAGCTCCACCGTAGTCTTCCCGATTATGGTGTCGATTCGTCGGGTCGATTCCTTCTCCTCTTGATGGAGGTGGTGTCGAGGCCTGGGCATTAAAATGCTCGTGGTTTTCCCACGGATCCCCATCTGTTCTTGGAGGGCTTGAACTCTTCCTCCCTGGCAGCTCTTGCTCCTCCATCATTTGCACGATCTGCTGCCGGCTTTGTATGTCCTGAGTCGACTCTCACATTAGGTGTCGGCTTCCCTCACTTTGGAGCGAAAGTCCGAGGGGCCCCCGGGACGATGAAGTCGCCCAAGTCCGACCGTCAGAGGCTGGTGGAGTAATTCATCCACCTCTCAGCTCCCTCTCCCCACTCTTCGGGAAGGTTCGATGTCGCCGAGGAGCAAATACTCCTCTCCGTTGGTGATGATTGGGGCTAGGCTTGTGATGCCTAGCCCCAATTGGGGAGCAACTCTGATGTTCTCACGCTCCTTTCCGGGTTCATCATCTCCTCGCTCGCTTGTTGCCGCCTCCTCCTGAAGTCGAGCTCGTGATACTTATCGCTGTCTGACTCCTCTTCTTCTTCGCCTTCGCTCTCGCCTTTCGCCGGTACCGCAAAAAAGCATCCGCTCTTCTCGGCAGACCGCTATGGGGTCCACCTCCATCGAGGGATAGAGGTTGCCCCATTGGGTTTTTTGCACGGTGGGATAAGAAAATGGCTAAGGCAAATTGTAGGAGAAGTACTTGGTCCCAAGTAGTCAGTCGTGACCATGTAGCCGGCAGCCTCTAGCGCTTTGTTGGTTAAGTACTTGGCGATGTTGGGGACATCACCCAAGGCCGCTTGAAGGGATTGGCGGGAACAAAGTATCCTACGCAGGGGGGAACCTCGGACAAGGGAAGGTTCTACCCTAGTTTGAACTCGCTAGTACTTGCCTATATGTCGGGTTGCATTCACCGTAGCTTGATATCAATTTCCTTCTCGAGACGCCGGAAGATGTCATCGATATCCGCTTCGGTAGAAGAGGGCACCGGCGCCGCACCATCGCCTCAAGTCGCCAGTAGCCATTGATCTAGCAAGGAAGGGAGTATCAAACGAATGCGGTGCCCAGTGGAGCCGGAAGATCGCCTAAGCAAAGGAGAGCAAACTTGCAGGTACTAGATGAAAAAATGATGGGCCTATTTATAGAAAAGGGGAAAACCCTAATTTCTCGGATGACCTAGAATTTGGCGAGAGTCCAAGCATTCTCGACCTATTAGGAGGTGCAATTGAGGGTTTGAAGGCCGATTTTTGGTTTAAAGCATGCTAAGATAACTAATGAACCTATTGCAAAGAAACCGGAGGTCATTTGGTGAAGCAATGGTCGCGAGGTCTCACACGCTTCTTCCGCACCGATTTTGAGAATGTTATTTTCCTTGGCCTTGGCGACGTGAGACATGGGTCTTAATTGGGCCAGGCTTAATCAATTTGGGTAATCTAAGGTCAGTAATTCCACTAAACTCGCCGAAAGAAGCGTAATTGACCCCTTATTTGGTCGATTTGGAGCTGTTTTGGGCACTTTTTGGGCATGGTCTCACACGTTAAGCCGTACCAATTTTGAGAATCTCAAAATCGTCCCCGGCGCTGACGCGGTGAGACATCGTCTCAATTTTGCTTAAAACTCCAATTTTATCAAAACAAAAGCTAGAATTCTATAACTTGACTTAATTAAGCTAGATTAGACACATTATTTATCCACAAAATTCTTTATATTAACAAAATTTCATTTATTTTTACAAAAGTCTCAAGGGCGCTTCTCCTTGATGTGCCTCGCAAGATACATA
The DNA here is from genome assembly GCA_021234155.1 of Isoetes taiwanensis. NCBI lineage: Eukaryota > Viridiplantae > Streptophyta > Lycopodiopsida > Isoetales > Isoetaceae > Isoetes > Isoetes taiwanensis. The sequence goes on along the minus strand of JAJEKV010000205.1, from coordinate 1,341,933 downwards.
TCCTGCCTCATGAGGGGTAACCCTCTTAGGCTGTCGTAAGGCCATCGAATCTTCAAAATGCTTTGCACTATTTTCGCTCATCGCCCTCCTCCTATAAGCCTGAAGATCTCGGGCCGGTTACTGCATGTCCGTGTTGTACTCTGCATGACTTCACGGACCAAGCGTTGGAGCGGTTCCGAGGAATCAAGAGTCCCAGTAACTCTTACGAAGTGCGGTTTCCTTGAGAGCCTACATCCTCCAGAGCTTCTTCTTCTTGCTTCGCTTCTTCCCTCGTGCTTTCGGGAGGCTTGGGCACAGGTGGTGGTGGCTTCAATGTTTGGCTTCTTGATGTCCGCCGATTGTTCTCACCCAGGCTCACGGTAATAGGCATTGTAGGCCTCCCACTTCGCCATGTAGCGTTGTGCTCCTTGATCCTCTTCGATAGACCTTTACGGGTCTATCACATAAGCTTCCGCGTCGTCGCGAGGCTTTGACTCGGCTCCCACGTCGGGGAATGGTAGGAGGCTTAGCGACTGTCGGTCTGCTTTGCCCATCGAAGCGCCACACCTTTCCGGGTACCTCCTTCTGCGGCGGTAGGGGTTCTCGAAGAGCACCCCCTCTGTGTTGGGGACATAATGCATCGTAAAGGTAGATAAAATCGAAGCGAGTCTCTTCACGGCGGCTCATTGATGGCGAAATTTCCAAGCTTACCAACCTTGGCGACTCTTCTGGCGTTGATGGCCTTGGCCTTCCTCTTCTTCTTGACCCCGGCGCTATGGTTGGGCCATCTTCCGGTTCTTAGATCCTCTTGCTCCCGTGGCTCGCTTGCTTCATACTTCGCGATGGGCGTGCAAGGTCTGCTTCCCTCCCAGGGGAGTAAGCTCAATTTCTTTCTGTCTCTCCTCCTCCTCTTGCCCAGGGCGGGCCCAAGCGAGGCTGTTGTTCGACGGTCGGTGTCCCCTCGCTCCCGTTCTTCCACTTCTTCTCAGCCTCCTCGGCCCTCTTCAAGGATTTGCCGCATGATGTCCGGGCGCCTCCCCTATGATCTCCGGCCTGATTTGCTCCGGTCCGAAATCGTCCCCTCGCTTTGATGAAGATTCCCCGCGGATTGAGAAGGCGCTCGCTGGCGCCCTTTGAATCGGACATCGTCACCGGCGCCGGAGGATGTGCTTCGGCGAGGCTTTCTAGCAGTTTGTTTCGCCCGCCATGTTCGACGGTTCACGATCGGAGTTACGGCCAAAAGATCGCCTTGGCAAGGAGAGCTAATTTTCTAGTGGCACGCGAAATGGGGGTCGAGGTCTATTTATAGGGCTAATTTTTTTTTTTTTTAGGTCAAACTTGAAACTACCTTTTTGGGTTATCTAAAGCACCTAAAACACCTTAATCTAAGCAAGGTCTCACACGTTGCTGTCCCATCGATTTTGAGAATCTCATTTTCTCCTCCCCGGCGCCGACGTGAGAGACATGGTGGGGTCCACTATCAAATTTGCTACTTTTAGTTATGTAACTTGCTAATTCTACTTTTGTTTTCTTCGCCTCTAATTTAGAATTATCAAGCTATTTTATTGTAATTCATAACTTTTTGATGGGTTCAAAATTTAATGTCTCACACATTATTGCCCGGCCCCATTTTGAGAATCTCAAAATCGTCTGGCGCGTGACGCGTGAGACCACCCCATTTTTTGAAGGTTGGCTCACCAATTCTTACTCCTTTTTTATGTTTTCATATATTTTAACATTTACTAGCTTAGTAATACTACAAAATGAGAAAAAATTTCCCATTTTTCGAGTTTAAGGATCCTACTAAGTTAGTACTATCGGGAACATGGTCGTGCTTTGCTCTTGGTCACCAAGAACATTGCTCGATACCACCATCAGGACCCCTACTGTGATATCGGTGCACCCAATCGTATACAAACAGAGTTCTCCCCTATACCAGCTCCATGCCGTCACAGGGCCCTCCACATAACACCGCAACCGTGAATCGGGTTCCAAAGTGGGAAGAGTGAAGGGGGTCATTTCACCCCGTCTCCATCAGGCCTACCTAGTCTGCGGAAGCGTAAATATACATGTCGCATATAAGAGCAACACATATATCCACCCCCTACGGGTGGTACATCACATCTGCATAGACAATGATCAAGACAATGCATTTAGGGAATCCTACCCAAGGCTCGCATAATACGGGGATGGACCGGACAAGCTTGGGTCTCCGAGTTCATTGCGCATTTAATTCATGACAATGGATTTGGGCGGCATAAGAACTTGGCAATGGGTAGTCCACTCCATCCGCCCCTCCCGCACACTTTGCGAGTAGGTTGAAAAGTGTTGGGACTGGACTGTAGCCCGCCGGATGCATAGCCAAAAGGGCTATTCCTGGGTTACATCTCCCCAGGTCCGATGGGGCAGGCAGGGATCACTCCCTCCAGAGATCTACATGCTGACTCAAGGAGACTAGAGAGCCACTGCTCTTATTCGACTTGAACCCAATGGAAAGTGAACCCCACTTCACGGGTGTCGAGCCCATGCCCTGCCCACACTCAGTGGCAAGCCATTAGACCTAGTCTCAATGATCCCCGGTAGACTTTACACCCGCACGGATCGTTCAAGAGTCGTGGACACGAACCTCCTTATGAGCCAGTCTAGCCCCTTCACCCACAACCCGGTGTGGCTCTTGTACACAGGCCGAATCTATATGGTGCTAGAGAGGCTAATCTAGGAGCATCCACTACCAAGCTTTAGGTCTCTACCCCCCTTCCCAATACAAGGAGTTCATAGAGAAACCTCATCCACATACATCAGAAGAGAACTAAAGAACAAGATCTAATCTATATCATAGAGTTAGGTTCTTTAGTTAGAGTCTGGTATCTAGAGATCTAGAAGGCTGCTATGAGCAATTGAATAGGCTAAACCTACTGATTTTATGACTAAAAGAGGGTTTAAGCTATTAAATTGCCTAAATACCTGATCCTTGAGGGACTCCTCCTGACCTGAGCTCGACCATCCTGCTGAAACGCTCGAATCAAGGGAAACTAAGGGTATAGTTCACTCAGGCAGAGTCTGGGATGCGGTTTTGGCTCTTGAGGCAGCCAAAACAGAGTTCTAAAGCCCTAGAAACGAAATTGGGCAAGTTAGGGTTTCCCCTCCTAAATAGACATGGGGGTTGGTTAGGGTTTCCAATTATCCCCTTTTGGCATGTGGGATAATTGGGAATGGGCCCACTTGCCATTAATGGCTAGGTGGCAAAATGTGCCCACATGGAAATGTGTGCACATTAATGAAGGTGCACATTGGAAAATGTGCACATTAATTGCACCTATGGGTATGGCCCACTTGGCATAAGGTGTCCATATGGAAATGTGTGCCCACATTAATGTGTACATTAGTAAATGTGCACATTAATGCCAATGCACATTTCTAGCAAGTTGCCCCCTAGGGCTACCCACTTGGCTATATGTCGGCGTACACGTCAGTCGGGATGGCGTGTACGCGTGACGGGGCAGTACAGTATACGTCCTGGGACCGTATACTGTGCTGGAACGTCAGACTTACCAACTCTACCAGACGAGAATCAAGAGTTGGGGGCAAAGTCTAATTCTGATTTTGCTAAGATGACATCTTCGGATATACAGCTCTTTGGAAGACGAAGCTACATTTGCAGAGCTGAAAGAAGTTGCTCTAGCTACAATACCTGAAGCAGCCACCAACACAGAAAAGCCTAAGTCACCAGAGAAAGGTGAAACGATAGAGACTGATCAAGCTGAGAGCAGCAAGAAGAATGAAGAAGACTTTAATTTAGATCTCTGACGGATTTTTGTTGTGGCTACTGATTGACATCTATTATTTATTGCCATTATTGGCCATTATTGATATAACACAAAAACAGTAATGAAATTATTATTATTATGTTTACTAAATTTGTGTTTTTTGTACATCCACCTCTATAAAATTACGTGCTCATGTCTCAATTCTGCTATTTTCACGTGCTTAACTCCAAAAAACCAAAGTCGTGTCCAAAGAATACCCCAAAAATAGGCCCAAAAAAAAAATTGATACTCCTGAAACTTTAAACCTCTCTTCTGGACCCATCTGGGTGTGTTGTACAGTGTCACATGTCCGATAGGACGCTGCCTTGTGGCGTGACGTTAAAATCTCTTCTTCTTCTTCTTCTTCTTCTTCTTCTTAAAAAAGCCTAATTTTTGAAGTGACGTGCTTTTTCTAAAGGAATCTTTGAAACGGGAGTGCTGCAACACTTCCGTTTAATTTGCAACAGTGTTCTGGGATGACATTCCAGGAGGAAGAACATTTTCTGTTGACGGGCCGCAATGTACCTGGCCTTTCTAGCCTTAAGGAAAGTGCGGTATTGCTTCACTGCACCCGAGCGTAGAGCAGGGTCTGTGACTTGGCGGAGCCAGCGTTTGCGTGCTTTGCACTCGGCATCGAACCACTAGTTACCCGGAAAGGTCTGTAGCTGAGGCGACTTCTCCCAAAATACCTCTTTGCAGCAGCCCCGTGGACGTCAATGAGCCTGCCTGCCTGCTGCTCCAGCATTGAGCATTATGAGATGCTTGCCAGATCCTCCGTAAGCATCTGTGAGTAAGTAGGAGCGCGCTTATAGTCCAGTCTGAGCTGGGGCATATGAGGAGGTGTTGGACAGGCATCTGGAGCAATCTGCCAACGATGAATGCGAAGCCATCAAAATTGCCCTTCAGAATTCTAAGGAGGCTTGACGGGATGCTGAGATGAATTGGGCGCCCCTGATTTACTCGATGTCTCCCCCTTTTCTGTTAAATATAGCATTATCCATTCAATCATGGGATTTTTTAGCAGGCTTGCCTAACAACCCCTACAACATTTTCTTTAATTCTAGACTGTACACGTGATTGTCCATGTAGGCTAAAATTATTCTTGGCCATTGGATATGCTAATTTACGCATCTACGACTGAAAAAAATTGAAAAATTTATAAAAATCTTTCTTTCTCTCTGTTCTCTCCATTGCAGGACAGGCCTGGTTTATCAAGCAATCGAAGTTGCAGAAACATATCTTTTTGTTATTTGTCTTCGTGTGACATTCCTGAAACTTTACAATTTAATCCTCCACCTTGGACGACTCCCACCGTAGATGACTTTGCCCTACTCCACGAAGGCAGAATCCATGGTATTACTGAGCCATGTGGTTTTCCATGGGTCCGCCTTCCATAAGATCAGAAGTTTTACGTTTTTTTCAACTACTAAGTACCAGATAACAAATTCCTAATGCTGAAAATGAACATTCTAGTAAAACCACAAGCTTGAAAAGAAAAACCTTGTGGCATTTGAAAAGGATATGAAGAACAAAAGAGAAACAGTGAGAGAAGGTAATAAAATCAATCTACAAAACTGCATCAAGAGAAGCATCATTGCTTCTCAAGCCTGCACGCGAAAATAAGAGAAGAATCCATTTCAAATTTAATCAGAAGGATAGGAACAACCAAGATGTACCTACCAATCTTGCTCCACAAAGCACTTCGCAACATCCTATAGATGCAAATGATAGAAGATATTCCTATGTCTAACCTACATCCTTCATGTCTTCTTAAGTTCCTGTTGCTTCTATGATTTCATTTGAAATAAGTTAAAGTCTGTAGCTTCCATGATGTATTTTAAAATAAGCTTATTAATATATTTTGAAATAAGCATAACTATAGATCGAATACTTCAGTGGGTCTTTTTTTAAATCAAAATTTGGATTGATTTCAATACTTGATCAGCGTGAAATACCTGCTTCTAGTATCTTAGATACAATTGATGATATTAGTCAAGAGCTTTTAATATAATTTGGAGCACGAATTTTTGCATTTGAAGATTGTAGGAGCAGTGGAGCACAACATTGACACAACATCGTCTATGTAGTGGGGTAGGGTTGCAGAACATAGATGTTAACAATATCAATCGTAAGAATTTGTGTACGCCAAACATGTTGGCCTAAAATGTTGTGTAATTTTTATTTGTAGAGCAAAGACCAATTTCTTCGACCATTGAGTATGTATTTAAGGTGAGAAGTAAACCGGAGCATTGAAATTTCACATAATGTTTTGAGTAGAAACCAATTTATTCAGTGACGTTATAAAAAATATTTCAAGGTGAGAAGTAAACTGGAATATAGATTTTCCACCATCAAATTCATGCACCTAGCATGCTTATTGAAACAAAGTTTAGTAGGCATACTCAATCCAAGGAAATCAAAGGGCTCTACAAATACTTTTTCAACTACAAATATAAGAATGCGAAGCTAAATGATCTGAGATTTGCCATCACCTCGATGGCATATTAAAATTTATTGGCACGAATTTAATGCTTTATTTGAAACTATGTGTTTATTAGCATGTCATTGCCTTACAAATTTGAAAATTGCATTGTAGGTTGGAGGGATTGAGGGACATGGTCGGTTTTTGTTTCTAATGCTTTTAGGAAAGTCAAATAATTTACATTGACATTTTTAAAGACGTTATAAGAAAAATGTAATTGAACTCACCCAATTATATACACAACTGGCATCAGTCTTTTATCCCACAAGAAGAATAAAAAATGTCCTTGAAATTTTGAAATGTTAGTCTTTTATCCCACAAGAAGAATAAAAAATGTCCTTGAAATTTTGAAATGTTATGTACACACTGGCATCAGCCTTTTATCCCACAGAAACGACCAAAAATGTCCATGAAATTTTTCAATGCATTAGCAACTGACAAAAATGTCCACGAAATGTTTCAATGCATTAGCAATTGACATTCTGTCTAAAAGTGCAAAGGATATACATTGGTTACGATACCCGAAATTCAAACGTTGTGCCTCATGACGTACAAATGCCTAGTTTATTCTAGCTTCATGCATTTTAAAGCAACCACCATATTTCAGAGCATGTACTAATTGATCACGCTAAGGATATCCTGTGAACTGACTATGCGATGCATGTCATATGAATATTGCTTATTGTCATATGCAAGCTTGTAGAAGGATCATATGAGCCATTTTCTAGAGTATTTTAACTTGAGGTTTTAATTTGAGCTTGATAGGTTCTATGTCCCAACCAGATCAGAAAATCTAAGCACTTAAGTGTGCATTTACTTGTATCATGCGTAGTTGTCTCTTGCTTCATATTTGTTGATAAACAATGGCATTCAAGTCATTGGTGGGCAGAAAAAGGTTCATTGGTGCATTTGTTCCAAGATGGATAAAATCCATCATTTCATAATTAGACAGCGCCACAAGGAATTCGCAAGTGCAATGACCAGATCATAAGATGCTTTAAGAGTTCAGTTTTTAAAAAGTGTTGGTGGTGTTGAAGCTATTAGGATACACTCTGCATGCTTTATTTTTTAGAAGAAAGAATGCTGCAGGCTTGAAGGGTTTGGGATGCCTAAATGAATTGCTATGCCTAACAACAATATACAAATCCTTTGTTAGGTAGATAATAAAGAAATGAATCGACTTGAATCTATATGCAGAGATAATAACAATTAAGGGAGATTATAGATTAATGCAAAACCCTCTTACCTTGATTGGAAGTTTCTGAACTCCAGTAGATTGAGCTGAAGAGAGGTTGCCAGAATGAGAAAGCACCTGTAGAAACTTATAAACTTTTAAACTAATAACGCTGAATAAAATCAAGGCCCTTGGCAAAGTGGCTCAAGCATAAGGTATAACCTGCTGTAAATGAAAAGAAACAAATGAAGTCTTATCTTTATATCTTTCATTATTCCAAAGATGTAATCGAAATATTCAACTGCAAAGACCTGGAACTTTATGGAAATTACCATCTAGAAGAAATATACAGAATGTCCTCTAGTTGAAGCCCATAAACCAAGTAATTGGCTCTATTGCTAGAGCTGAATCATGTATGCATCCATTCCTCCAACCTAGCTATAAGATCTTAAATAAGATATGGAGTCTTGATACAGAGTCTTATGCTGATGTCATGGAGTAGATAATCACTTTAACGTACATTTGCCTCAGCATGTTGGTACATTTCTAATGGTTGTGGCGGATGCAAAATGCGAATTGACCAATGTATCTCACCATAGATAGATGCAAAACTCAGGGCAAATTAAAAACTTCAGGATATAATTATCCCTTACAATTTGTAGTAGAGATTGCATGATCCGAAACGTTTCTGGAAATTACCATGTAGAAAAAATTCACAGAATGTCCATTAGCAGAAAACCAGATACTAAATAGCTTTCTCTATTGCTAAAGCTAAATCATGCATGCATCCATTCCTCCTGCTTAGGTATGACTTTGACTAAGATACAAACTTCCACGTGGCTAAGATACTAAGATACACGTGGCTATCAATGTGTAGTAGAGATGGTAGGATACAGAACGTCCATTAGCTGAAGCCCAGATACCAAGTAGCCTGCTCTATTGCTAGAGCTGAGTCATGGACGCCTCCATTCCGCCTGCTTACATGTCATGACCTTAATTAAGATATTGAGTTTTGTACTAATCCCACATAATATACATTCCCCTCAGTATGTTGCCACATTATGGAGGCTTATGGCAAGTGTAGACTACTTTATTCCAAAGGGGGGGTACCCTTGCTACAAAACCTATCAAACTGTACCTTGCCGCACATATCTGTGAAGCAACCTTTAACAATATATGTATTCTCAGACAGAACAGATACAAAGATTCTAATTCATACGACTCAAGATGCAACTGATTTGGTGACTGCTCACGCTTCCAACAATTGAGTGGGAATAGGCTTCTATTTCTATTTCAATCAACTAATTGGCAGCCTTCCTACTTTACCAAACCCCATCCATCACCATCTCATTATGATTAGAAATAAACAGTGAGCCCTTGAGAAAAATATTACGCAAAGCAATTTTAAGAAATTATTCTGTATATACCAGTAGAAACCAGAAAAAATGTTACTGCACTCCTGAGCATTATGCTTAGTTCAGGGCTTCACTGTTATGGCCAAGGCCCTTTCCCAAAGACATGTCAAGTTAACTTGAAGCATGTGGCCCTCTTCAGAAGAGCGTTCGAACTGTACATCATGTTAAAACATGCATATTCATAGACTACATCACATCTCAAGTCCAAGAAACAGTTAAAAAGGGAAAAATGTATCTTTGGATAAGCCATTTGGTATCAAGTCTCCATCAATTCTGAGTCCCTTCATAGACTAAAGCATATAATTGATGAATCAACCTACTTTATGCCTTCTCATACATAGCTCAAGCCACATGCAATCAAATTTCAAACTACACAGTTAAGGCAGTGCTCCAGTGTGGACTTCTGGTACATACATGTTAACAAATCATGATGAACATGTTCTACTTACAGAGCTAAACCGCTGAAGAACCCATTGGACTGATATGCACGGGTGAAAAATGTGAGTTGCGGTCATGCTCTTAGCAATTTGCCAAACGCCAAGGTTCAGACTGTGCTGATTCAATGTCGCAAAACTTTTATTGAAGCCCTGGTTATCTGAACAGACCAGATATTCAAAAGAGAGACCATTTTTTCTGTCTTCTAAGTTGGCATCGTAATGTTCTACTAAGCTCCATATTGAGATGCTGCTTGAAATGTCAGTTTGCAACAACAAATAAAGCAAAAGCATCCACTGAAGGTGAACACAAAAAAAAAATTAGAAAAGAGATTCATGATTGTTGCTTGCATTAGAAAAAATTCATAAAACTTGCTTGCATGTTGTCGTTAGAGACAAAGACCCCAGACTACTGTATCTCAGTTGCAAGGCACATGCGGTAAGGGTTCAATTTTTGGAAAATCGGGAATTTGTTCCGGCGCCCAAACTCCAAAAGACCTTTAGAAACTAGCTTAAAAAAAATTCATTAAAGGTTTTTCTCCAAACCAGAAAAACCCAAATTTACAATATTGATATTCTAAATCATGCAGTACCTTAATCCACATCATATATCTCACATAATCCATGATCAGAGATCCAACATCCACCATCTCCTGTTTGTTCTTGTGGGTTGTTCTTTTACCAAGATGAACATGTAGAACTGCAGGCACATGTGGTACTTTAGGCACTCCAAAATCACAGTCTGCACATAATAATTTCATAACAGAAATGTGTTATATGGGTCCCACTCCAGCATCCAGAAATGAAATTTCACCTCTGAATGTCTGAGTTGTCAAAATGCACAACAGCTTACTCCTGAATTTATGTTAACTAAAATAGGAGCACTGATCCCAAAGATGCCAGCTTCAAAGATGTACAATGGTTTTTCAATTCCACCAAGCATAGTGCATAGACATGTAGTCATATCCTCTCCATTATTTCTGACAAACTGGATTACATGAAAATGTAAAATTATTTCTCTAAGTACTTAAATACAAATGCAACATAAAGTATGCAAAGCAAAGGCTATAAACAAATATGCATCAAATCGTGAATGTTTGTATGTTTTAGATTGGAAATACAATAGAAGGCACAGTGGATTGCATGTAGTTGTGCGTGCCAGGTTTTGAGCTGCATTGGATATGTATACTTGATTGAGTTTTATATGAAAAGGATTCATGCCCTTCAAAGTACACCTTGGACTTGCAACCGTTTTTCTGTAGGACTTGGAAAAGGAATGTCACAATAATGATAAGGATAATGCTTTGATGCACGAATAGTGGAGAGTTGGTTAGCAGTGTGATGTAGGTGTTTCAATCAGGCTGCTTGCAACTTTACACAGATCATAATATTCTAGTAAGATGACTTCTTATTCTAATATATAAAAACACCTTGAGCCTTACCAAAGAAAACTCTCAAACAGGTTCAAGCAAAAGGTCAATATTGCTAATGCAAATGTAACTCTCAACATATATAAACATGGACACTATGCATGAGGAGCATATCTTACTCACCTCTCTAGCAAAAGTTGTTTATACAATTGCACAACAATTTAGAAGAAGCCACACTTGAAGAAGACCTTGCTGCACAGAGGACATCATATCAGATCCGAGCTCACTTCTTGTTTTATCATGTATGAGTATGTAGAAAAAGACTATAAAGATCACTTAATCTAAATAAATTAGCAACCAAGGTGTACTCAAATGCAAAGCAAGCTCACGTCATACAATTATTTTACAGAATTGCTCCTACCTAACCAAGCTAAAATAGATCAAAACAAAGAATGCAAGGGCTAAATTCCAGATTTGAAAGATGCAAAGAACCATACGATGTCTTATGGCTATGCTATGAAGTAAAATTATGTACTAAACACTCATCTGTAATGATATCCTTCAGTAGCAATGGAATTCTATGCTTCACCTAAGTAGCTTGATAATCTCTAGCCCATAAACCTTTCTAGATTCTAACAATGCGCACTGCACGAACTGTAGAAATTATGGACATGAATAAACGTATGACCATAAGCAAATGCATGTCTTACATTTATATAGCCCTTCCAACTGTCTACAAAAAATCTGGGTGCTGCTTCTTGCTACGGACAGTAGCTAGTGCCTGCAAAATTAGAAGTGCATGGACATGAGAATCTAAAATATCATTCATTTGATTAGATCAAAACATGCACGATGGCAATGGACCTCAGAACAGAAGACCATAAACAATTTAAGAAACAAAGATAATCACCTCAAAATCTCATAGTCATGAAAGTCGACAGAATTCCGAGCCACCAAAAGTAGAGGCTACAAACTCCAAGGACTTTGGCCAATTAGGTTATTGCGATGAACAGAGTAGTCTCCGAGCACAACTGTGGCACCCCAACCCGTCTTCCATGCCGCACGACCTTGGCATAATTGTGGCAGATGCATACAGAAATTGAAAGGGGCAGAATCGCTATGCTGAAACTTGGAAAGGGAAAAATTAAAATCAAAATTGAAATCGTGCCCAAAAATTTTCCAATTTTTGGATTATCGGTTGTTTTTTCCGGCCGGCCAAAAGCCCAAAACCTTATAGAAATCACCTAAAAATAAATCCAAAAAGGTTTTTCTCCAGACCGGAAAATTCCAAATTAAAAAGATTGATAATTGATAATATAAAGATAAGACATATGAGCTTACTCAATCTTTCACCTCGTTTAATTTTATAATTTTTTTGATTAAGCAAATTGGACACGAGAGAATATATAAACTAATTGTCAGAGTCACTACCGAATGGCAGCATAGCAGCCACGTAATCAAAGTCACTGCCAGATGGCAACATAGCAGTCAAGCTTTTCTTGGAGAAGCACATCGATGGCCCCCCACCACACATAACAGGCAGTAAAGACAAGATGGACAAATCTATCATGAGAAAGGAAGCCTGTGCAAAGTCATAGACAATAAACTTGGGCCAATAGGCATATGGCTGATACTCAAATCTAGCAGCAGCTGCTCGCACACACCCAATCAGGATCCTATAGAAAGCTGGAAATAGATCCAAGTGATAGTTGAGGGGAACACTACTAAGATTGCAGGCCTTGCAGAAGAGATATAGTTCTCGGTGTCCAAGTTGCTCAAAAAGCAACTGGCTACAGAGAGGCAACACATCTCTGATATTGAGACTCGCATGCAACACCTTGAGGATAGCCTCCCTTACTGCAATGTGAATGGCAGCTGGATAAGTTGAGTCTTGCTGGGCTACAGGTCCAAGTGAACACTCTGTCTACCAACATTGATGCCATGGCTTTGAGACAACAGCATCCCTTGAGAACATAGAGGCTGCTACCAGACTTTAGAGGCTAGAACAAAGCTCAGTTGCGCCTGGCTTTGATATGCAAGAGCTACGCAACGCAATAGTTCAGCAAGGGAAGGGGCTTCATGCTGATGCTTATGAGCACCTGCACCATTGCATGTGCGAATTGAAAATGTAGGTGGTGCACCAGGAAGCGCTCGACTCTTAGGTTCAAGTGTTGCAAGCTAGGCCTACTGCGGCTGATGCTCAGGATCACTCACCCGCAATGGACTAATCCAGACAAGTAAACGCTACTCAACAACGCGCTCCCATAACTCCCAGACCACCTCATATCTCAGCAAGGCAACATAGACAGCCCCACCCAGGTCATGCAGGTGTCCGATGGCACCTGTCACAGCCTCCGTAGACATTGCAATGAAACTCAGAGAGCAACAAGAGCAGCAGTGAAGAGGTTAGAATGTTGTGGTCCAAAACCTTCTTGAAGAAGCAGGAGAGAACCTCACTGCCCTCTCCAGATTATGTTCCTCTCCAAGATGAAGTTTCATGCTCCAATGCCCATTCTCAGATAAACTTGCCTTGGTGTTCGGCGCCTGAATAGGCCATGCATCTTGAAATTCACGGTGCCAGATATGCCAATGGGGGATGCTATACTCCGCCAAGGGGTGAAGTTGAAGGGCACATCACTGTATATAGACATGGACCTCACCTTGCGGCAACAGAGATCTCGTTGACAACAGCTAGTTTGAGTCAGGATGCATCGTTGCTTTGGTCCAAGGCAAGGTGCGAGTTTTTCGTCCACCTTGCTCTGAGGTAGCAGATGTGGCATGTAAAGGCACTGCAACAGGTTTTCTACTCCTTCAACGGGCTGCATTGGAACGCCATATCATTTACTTCCAGAAGGTGGTCGCTATGGGTGATACACGTTTGCCCAACCTTGCTTTGACCATGGCGATGGGTTCCGAATGCCTGAAAGCCTGCTGGAAGGACAAGCAAGCTCAGTGGTTCTCACGCTGGGGTGTACAGGCAAACAGATGCGTACATGTAAGGACAAAGAAAGATCACAAGGCACTTAAGCTGTACCTAGATGCTACTTTCCTTCGCAAGCTCTGGGATTCAGATGCTCTGACGCACGTTAAGCTGGCACACTATCAGCAGCAAGTCAATCCTAGGCTCACGAGAGCCCCACACCAGTACTTGTACACCCAGTTGCCCATGAAGAAGCGCAGACTTATAGCTTCCATTCGTACGGGTGCACATCGCCTCTGCATTGAGACAGGACGTTGGGCTCGGGAAGCACGAGAGCAAAGGCTTTGCCAGTGTTGCCACCAGGGCGCTATTGAGGATGAATGTCATACCCTCCAGATCTGCCCCGCGCTTGCCCATATCTGAGAGTGGTATGTTCAATTACTAGTGCCTGGTCAACCGTTGCATGAGTTATTGAATACGACGTCAGTGGGTTGTTGGGGTCATACCTCCAGGAGGTTATGCTCAGTTGTGTCCTCCGGGACGGTATATTGAACTGTCCTATATAATTGTACAGCATACCAGCATACTTATTACTGCTAAGGTTTTTCCCTCGAAAACCCTTCGGGGCGGGGGTTTTTTAATCCTATCAGTAATACGCTTGTTGTTCTCTGTTTTGTTTGGGTCCCATAGGCCAATCGGTCTCCGTGGATGCTAAAAAACCTATTCTATTCTATTCTACTCTAACGGACTTAAATATAGACTCTTGAGTAGAGTTCATCATGGAGGCAATGTCTGAAACATCAACACAAATCAACGACAAAAAAACATTAGCATACCTTCATTCAATATTAGCATTGCTGGATGCCACAATCCTCATCGTACTCGACTTGTGTGTCTTCTGCATTATAACCGTGATCTATAGAATGAGTCTCACTAACAACGTTCTTCTTAACTTCCTTTTTAAGCTTTATTCGCCTCTTTATGCGGGGACTACCATCATCCACAACATCAATATCAATTGTTGACAACCTATAATGCTATACCTTCATATCTATCCTCATGGTGAACATCCTTTGTTCTTGTTTCATTAATGACAGCATCAAGTTTATCTTCTTCAAAACATTGCATAGTACTGAAGAATTATATGAACAGAGTAGTCAAGAACAAGCAGTAAGCATTTAACAGACCTCTGGCAGGAATTATCTTGTCGTGAAAATTCTTGCTGAAACTAGAACAACAGTCCATAAATGTTTTGGATTGCTGTTTAAATTATTGCAAGCCTGATAGAATTAGACCATAATCAAATTGTACTCGGTTATTGGCCAAGGATGTGAGGAAGGTAGAATTCCAGTTCATATTAGAGAGATGAATAAATTGCAAGAAAATTCACAAGAACATGAGACTACACTGTCATTATCCGTTTCGAATTGCAAATTAGCTCCGATGCCTGAATGATCCAATAAAGGAATTTTCCACTCGCTCAAAAAAATTGGATGACGGCCGAGTGAAGGGCAAAGATTGAGTGACGGATGAAGGGCGTGATGTTTGTGTTTGAAGTTTGAAAAGCAGTTTTCAAGCACGGGTGTCACCCACATGCTTTTTGGGTTGCCCCTAGGGGGGCAAACCCTTGTTTATGTGGGTATGTGGGCATATCCAGGTATATGCCGGCATATGCCTAGCATATGCTGGTGACTGCTAAAAACTGTCTACTGCCTGTAAATGCTCGGTCATCTTGCTCGAGGCTGCATGCAGCACCTTGTTTTCATAGCCGATTCTGCCGACTCTGCATGCAGCTATGAATGGGCACAGTTCTAAATACATTTGCTTGTCTAGGAGCTAGCCTTGAGGTGAACATTTGGAGTCGTTAGTTTAGTAGAGCATCGGCAGGATGATGAGCCGGAGATGGCGTACCCTAAATTGTCATGGTTTTTATGATGCGTGGCCTTCTTTTTCTGGTGATGCAAATAACGCGGTGTCGCTTGGCGTAAGCCTTGCTTTTATGTTAATGTACCCGAAAGGTGAAGGCCCTTTTTAACGGCTTTTCCGAGCTTCCTCGGGTTGATCATATAATTGATGTAGCATCCGCAAGGGTGGAGCCGGAAAAGTCCAAGACATGGCGGTATGAGTTTATTTGTTGGCTATCTCTACAAAGAGACTCTGCGGTGAAGGCATCAATATTTTTGAACCAAGAAACTTGAAAATTTTGGGTTGTACCTGTACAAATTTAAAAAAAATATCGAATTCTAAATTAGGGTGCGTAATATGATGCCTAGGATAACCTTTCTTTATCGACATTTTGCGTTGCTTACAACAATTGAATTTGGCGCTTGCAATGGCTATGCATTGTGGCCTTAGAGTGGAAATTTTAGATGCAGACGTATATGGTCCTTCAGTCCCAACACTAATGAAACTTAATGGCCAGCCTACTGTGGATCCAGGTGCTGTTTGACTTGAAATGGTCCATTCAATGATTTTGTACATATATGCTATTTTTATTATTATGGAAAAGAAGATTATATATATATCCTTCAAACTGCAGAGTCAAGAATGATACCCTTGGAGAATTATGGAGTTCGTTGTATGTCCATGGGCTTTCTGGTCGACAAAGATTCTCCAGTTGTTTGGAGAGGACCTATGGTATGTTTGTACTCTGATTACCGATTTTATCTTAGTCTGTGTATAGGAATTTTTAAATTGCATTGCAAAATGGGCTGCTTACAAGTTTCTGAAATTACTCCAAAATATGTAATGAATGGAAAAAGAACAAATTAGAAGTGGTATGCATTTATATCAAAAAACTAAGAAAGACATCAGGATTTTCATGTTACTTCTTTATGGTAATTTGTAAGGCAATATTAGCACATAAAATAGATGTACTCTTATATGCAACTGGTAAATCGATGATAATTTTCAGATTGTAGAAGATAGGTCAGAACATGTGAGAGAGTCAATTGCAGAGTTCAATATTACTCTTGCATGTCAAATGTTGGACTTCTGTGGATTTGGTTGATGTATAAACACACGAAATTTGAAAAGTCGATTTGTAGGTGATAAGTGCACTGGAGTGGCATGGGGGAAGCTTAACGTGATGGTCGTTGACATGCCTCCTGGTACTGGTGCTGCTCAAATCTCAATCTCTCAGCGGCTGAGGCTTTCAGGTTCGTATTGTACTATGACATCATCTGAGGGGATGAAGCAGTGGCATAGCTTACTATTTATTTTATCAGTAAAGAGATGTTTGGGTGGGGAAAACAGAGCCTGTTTTCGGATGCTGTTTTTGGAGGCCATAATATGGGGTTTGGGTTTTGGATAGTGCATGAACTTCTATCTCGGCATACAGCATTTATTCTGATTGCATTTATCTTGACGTAGGATTATTGTATTTATGGTGTGCGATTGATGATTGAGGTCGTTGATGATTTCAAAGCAAGGCGACCTATTATGACTTCTATACTATCTTTGATAAGTTGAAGATAATATGGTTATCATAAGCATTAAGTTGCTATGCGAAAAGTGCTGAACCAGGTGCTGTAATTGTGTCAACACCCCAAGACCTTGCTTTATTGGATGCTCGCAGGGGTACGCACATGTTTCAAAAGGTGGATGTGCCAGTAAGCTAGTGCTGTGTTCGTATTGCTTGCATGGAGGGGCGCAAGAAACTGCAACAAAGTTGGGCATTGATTTTCTTGGGAAGTAAACTACTGTCTTACTGCTATCTGCATTTTGAACTTCTGAAATATAGGCGACGCATTTTGCAAATTGTAAAAAGAGTAGTCTTTTATACTTCTGGGTAGTCATTGTTTTATCTAGCATCCACAAGCAAAGATTACCAGTGTCGAACAACAGATGAACAACAGGCTGGTGGTTGCATTGTAGGCACGTATTTTAGGACTGCAAATTTCATTTGATACCTTTCATGGATGACACATGACGATAAGCTTGTACTTGCATTTTCGCTGCATATTCACACGGGGGGTTACTTCGGGCAACGAGAGCTGTCGGATGGGCATATTTGCCCTTTATTCCAAGATCTGGACCGTACATAGCGATCCTCGTTTGTGGGGTATGCATATACAGGTTTTTGTATACTGTATATTAAGGTTTGCAAAATACTATAAGGTTTGAGAGAATGTACTTAATAGTGTTAATTTTGTACATGTATTGTAAATTTTTTGAGGCTCTCGCTGCCCTACGTAACCCCCCGTGTGAATATGCACCCAAACCAAAGGGGGTTTAAGGGGGATTTTAATTTAAATGTGTCAAATGCAATGGTTTGTGTTAATAATATTAGTTGTGTGTTAATGGTTTATGTTAACTAAAAAAAATTTTGGCCACTTCGGGGAGGGGTGTAAAAATAGACATTACCTAATACTCTAAACTCTGTAAACTAGAATGCTGAAAGATGCATTTTATGCATGTAATAGTGGAACAATAGCATACTTATGGCATGGAAGTTGAACCCAATCATATCCTTCAAATCATTGCAGCCATATCTTTGATAACATATGTGATTGCAATAAGAAATACCATGTGTATTGATATTTAGGTTGCTGAGATTCTCGTAATGTCATCAGCTCCATATTTTAATCCAAAGAGCTTTATTAGCAAGAGCAAGGCACAGCTCCATATTTAAAATCCAGAAAAGCTTCATGTACAAGAGGCTGTCACAATAAAATTTGGCCAATCTATAACACAAGAAAATCATTAATATTGATATATTCAGCTCTCTTTGCTCTGCCCGTAGTTCACTCTATTGAATGTTCATGCTGCAAAATGACATTTTACAAAGTCATCATAAGAAATACCATGCTAATGGTCTGTTAAAATATGGCCAGCAATGCATTTACCCTAGAATGGAGATCCGAGCCATACATTATCTCCAAATTCTGAGCATGAAACTACACAAATGGAGGTCTGTGGAGTGTCCATCTGTTGTTTGCATTATCATATTGTTCAGTAGCTGTTAAAATGCAGCAAACATATTTGTGCTTTGCAAATGTCTGCGTAAAATTTCTCCTATTAGAAGGCAGCCAACAATTGTGTGGCATTGCATTGCACCATGAAATCTACGAGAGATGCAGCTCAGCAGAAATGTATACACATATAGAACATTCCTTCAAATATTGGTGCCTTTATTCCTATATCCAAAAAGGTCTTCAGATCTGTGACAAGATTAGCACCAATTGTGCTACTCTAAAGTACAAATGGGCCATTTTAGCACAAAAGTAATCATGTCATCAGTAGCATTTCTCTGAAGTTAGTGGCTGCAAGCTCCAAAGAAGGTAATTGCGCTCTCTTAGGGCAAGGTCAGTACTAAACATATATATGACACTCAGTTTGCTATCCTGACACAATTCTGGAGAAGAAGTCACATTTTTTGCAGCTATAATTTTGGCTTGGCATTTCTCTGAAGTTAGTGGCTGCAAGCTCCAAAGAAGGTAATTGCGCTGATGTCAAATTTTAACAATCCCTGCAACAAATGTGAGCTTATGTAAGCATTTGTCCCAGTAAAAATTCATTGTTAATTCCTGGACAAAAGACCACAAACAAGGAATCCCCCTCACCAAGAAATACAGGTACGAATTATTTCACACTTAGGGATAATAAAAGAGCATATGGATGATGCAAATGCCGTGACTGGAATGCAATCAGTATCTAGCAATGGTTAAGAAATGTGAAATGACTTATGTGGAACTCCTGTAGCTGTATTTAGAACAGTGTATGTCTGCACTTGATAGAACTGAAGGAATCTGCAATAACTAGCCCTATTATATCTCTTGCGCAGAGATTAAATAAGGAATGCATGCGAAATGGAGCCATTCTGAGTTTGAGACTTGCTGTGAAATTCTTGATAAACTCAGAGTGTTGAATCTGCTCCAAGTCGTTTTTTATCTTTCATCGCCAGAATCGCATTTGCCCCAATGGATAAATCGATAAATCAGTGTTTGCTATAAATCGATGTTGCTAATCAGTGGGTCGTTATTGAAACAAGTAATACTTACCTCTGATGGCAACCCAGACCCAACCCATTGGACAGCCCAAACGACTTGAAGACCAGAACCAGACGAATCGGGGGCAACTTCACAACTACAAGATCATGAGCAGGTGGATCGACCAGCAAGCAGAATCGGCAGCGTTGTCTTTGAAACCCTAGCAAAAGCAAAAGGGTTCGATGTTTGCATGCCTTTTCGGCCTTCTGAAAAATAATTAATACAAAAATTAGACTATGGTCCAGCCTGTGCACATGAGATAAATTTAATTACAACCGTACGATTCTGCCTCTTATAAAAAATCGATGGTCAAGAAAAGGTGCACTCTAGAAATACTATTTAGTACACATAGATGAATACGGCCGCCAAATCATAGAAAAACCTTAGCAAAAAGTGTACAAAAATGCAAAAGAAACCCCCTGTTATTTTGCTAGATATTCTTATTTGATAATGTCTCTCTTATAGATCATGCAATGACATGTAGACTAATATAATTTTTTTTGGGACATGGTATTTACTGATTGTTTTAATGCCAGGTCCCACTGAATCCATCTATTAGAGAGATTTTCGATCTAGGAATTCCAGTTGTGATGTCTTTACCAGAATCAGAAGTGTCCGTTATTGTGTGGGGAATTCCCTGAAACGTCTAAGCAGGTGGACCTGTTTGCAGATTCTCAGGGAATCAAAGATGCAGATTCTCAGTGTGCCCCTAAGTACCACAAGCCCTTGAGTATGTCTCTGGCAATAAGACAAGACACTATTGCTTCGTGTACCCTTTTAGAAAATTCAATGCCTTTACAAAACTATCTGGAAAATTCCTTTGATATGTAAAGGCATGCTGTAAAGGCATGGTACTTAATGTGTTTTCACCAATCATAGAGCACACAAAATATGCTATGGATTCCTCTACAACTTTGTGTTCTCAGGTGAATGTTTGGAGGCCATTTTACTCGTGGCCTAAGATTTTCACTACACATTTTGGAAAGCCGAAGTCAAGTTGACAAAGATCTCCTTCCCTTTTACTCTATGCCTAAGATTTTTCACTACACATTTTCCATTTCCAAAAGGTTACTTGACATTTTGATATCATCCAATTTGGACACAGAAAGGAGATTAACTTCCAGTTCAGATATATACATCTCCATCAATTTTAAGTAGGCCTTTGCCAATCTTCATTTTTCTTTCTCTAATACTGGGATGGGCTGGTACTCTGTGAAGAGCTCTTTTTGGACTAGCCATATGCGTGAAGATCTCTCTTGCATTGGCCATATGATCAGCGCTGTATAAAGTGGCCCAATTGTAAGGACGTATATTTCTAACTTGAGATTTCTATGGTTATCTATAGGTATTGTATAAAACAATCGTAGAAGTATTCAAAATAAATAAATCCCCTGAAGGTAGCAAGCATTTGTGATTTGCGAGAAGTGTGGAGCATTGGCTCACATGTGTTGAGCAGATGATAAAGATACACAGTATGAATGGATAGATTTCCAGCTAGTGAAAGGGAGGGCCATAAAACATAATGAATGCAACTATAAAGAGTTGGAGTGCGTTTTGAAGCAAATCGGCCTTTCAAACTAGCCAACCTGCAACAATTAATGGTTGGGTAAAAGCATGTTAGGGTGTACCACTTTTGGAACCTGCAAAAGTACATACACTAGGTACTTCAGAACTGGGTACTTTTTCATTTTTATTTTCATTAAAACTAGTACAAATATCCAAGATAAAAGTCAAGGACGCATTAATATTCAAAGTTAAGATAAAGATAATGCTACCGGAGACTAAAATATATATAAAAGTTCTAGAATGTACCTTTTATTGAGATATTACACAGGTACCCAGTACCCAGTCCTGGGTACCTTTTTAGGTACTTTTTTGGTCACTAAATAATACTTTTTAAGGGACACCCTAACATGCTTTTACCCGGTTTAGTACAAGTAGATGATTTTGAATTGCGTGTGTGTGTTGTTTAACTCTTCTTCAAACAAATCACATTGCATGAAAAGCCTTGTAGCTAAGGTTATTGTTATATCATAGAATATAAGAAGTAAATTGTTACTCCTAGGCAAGCAACGTGATTACGATTTCTTTGCCATATATTTGGTTCAAATCCCACATATTCAAGATCGTCTTCAAAATTGAGAGATATACTCTACCCCTAAGGGAAGGAAGGAAAACCCTCATCCATGTGGGTTTGTGGCATATTCCAAGTATATGTCAGTATATGCTCGAAAACATGACTTTGAAGTGTGATTTAAGCCATTTCACTCTCGGGTCACGGGGGGCAACCCTCCGTGCGCAGCACCTTGTTTATATATATCAAGCAAAAAACACACCGTAGTTTATCAAGTATATATTGACTTTGAAAATTACAGCACAATGACTCAAAGCTTTGATTTTGAGTGTATAATAGGAAGATTAAAGGAAATACCCTTGTAAAGAAGTTGTTTACTGTCTTTCAAAGGCCGAGCCGAAGCTCCTGCAAAACAACCAAGTTATCATTCAAAAGAACTTCATTCATTGGCTTAGGCACACCCCATAGGGATAAGGAATATTCTTGCGAGGATCAATCAGGTGTTCATTACCAAAGACATCAGGATCACAAGATAAATTTTCTAAAATCGAGACTTTGTATGTAACAGGGCCCATGAGCTATAATTTAATCTGTTGAATATTAGCAACATTATCAAATAAAACTAAGCTATTGGGTTCTTTTGTAAAAAACTTAAATGATCAAGCAAAAGGGCACGATCTTGAGGTGCAAAGTTGGAGAAAGCGTGAAGAATAGAAAGAAATTTAAGGCAAAGGCTTTTTTAATTTCCATTGAAAAAGCTCAGGAGAACGCAACAAAGCACGTGAAAAAAAAACTTACAAGTTCAAATCTTCAATTGTCAACTGAGCAACGACAACCATTTATCTGATACAATTATATTCAGAGTGTAATGTAACAATGATCTTCTCTTCTGTCCATTCATAATGCAGACGAAATATTGCAACGGCTGCAAAATTCTTATTTTCAATAAATTCCTGCAGCCAAGTCAATAATCTCAAATTTAAAGTCTACAAAATTGGGAACAAAAGAATATTTTTAATGAAAGAGATTGTCAAGAAATATTTGGTGAATCAAGAATGAAGTCTACAATTTGGAAGTGGAGCTATGAATGAAACCTCAAGTTAATCTCAAACCATGCTCGGGAATTGCAAATTTTTTTTGCATCCATAGAAAGCTTAGAATGCAAGGAATTAGGAAAAGATGACCCTTTAAAGGAAGAAGATCAATGAATTCTTGCACAAACAAAGATGGAATTTGAGCTTCAGAGAAGAAATTTGTTGAGAATCAGTTTTGAACAGAAACCGGGGAGAAGACAAAAAAAAAAGGGCGCATTTGGTAGGTGACATGTTTAAACTCCATAAGTTGATTCATTAACGGGTATGATCTGAGAGTTATACCCAGAAAGGTGCATAGGGGTCGAGCCAACTTCACATCTAGTTTTGCCTCTTTCTATATTTGATCAAGAGCCTAGCTTTACCTTGTAGTAATTTCTCTAACTTCTTCCTTTATCATATGAATAAAAGAAGTTCATGTAACACCAGTGTTTGGGGGCTAAAAGACGTCCTTGTACTATCTTGTGGTTTGATAGCTTGACTTGGTTACATCTTTTCTAGTTGGACTGGTTGGGTGGTAATTTAAGTATCTTGTGATGCTTTACTTTCTACTAACTTAATGTTTTGCGGGTTAAGATTCTTATTCATAACAAGTGGTATCAGAGCTGCTTTTCCTTCTCTAAAGCTTGTGGGCCATGGTTCCAGATCTTAGTTCTAGATTAGTGAAATAGAATTTCCGCATCTGAAGTTTCAATTCATTTGGAATCTGTCCTTATAGAAGTTCAAAATTTTGACTTGAGTAAAGAAAGATAAAAACTAAAAGTATTGCATATTCGCAGTAAAGATCTAGTTTTAGAGAAGTCTACTTAAGATTACATGTGAAGCCTAAATCTATTCGATGTTGAACATCTATCCTGTTGTGATGATTGAAACATATCTGACCGCTGTTTCGCAGAATCGAACATCTCTTCTGCTGCTGCCTTTACTTTTTCAGGCTCTGGCAACTTGAATTCCTGAAGCTTTAACGTTTCTGTGGCTGCTGCTTTGTCACAAGTCCCCACGGGAAGCTCATAATGGGTGTAGTACCTACCTATAAAAGGAAGCAAACTATCATGGCGTTCCCTATCCTGTCCCTTCAGATTTTTCCACAATAAGCCGCTGCTTTTCCAATGCTGCTCTGGAGTGATGATGATGTGATCTTAGAATGAAGCGGTGACCTGTTGAATGCTGCTGGGTGTCGTATCCAATCCCTTGTGCTAGAAGCCTTGCCCAAAAGTTCCTTGTTTGATAGTTATTGAGCTTTAAGTCTATTAAGGGAAAATGTTGTGAAAGATAACACTAGGTTATTCACCCCTTATTCCTTAATCTACACCGTACGTAAAGTTCCTCGTTTGTGGGGTATGCAAGTACAAAATTTGCTATACTGTATAACAAGATTCGCAAAATACTATATGGTGTTGATTTCATACGTGCAAAATACAATTATGAGAGCTCTCCTTGCCCGGAGTCACCCCCCGTGTGAATATGCACCCAAACCAAAGGGGGTTTAAGGGGTTTTAATTTAAATGTGTTGGACCCAATGGTTGTGTTAATTAATGTCAATGGTAGTTATGTGTTGGTTGTTAATGTCAATGGTTGTTATGTGTTGGTTGTTATGTGTTGGAGGATTTAATTTTTATATGTTGGATGTTAATGGTTTGTGTTGCAAAAAAAAATTTTTGGCCCCTTCGGGGCCTTAGGGACATCCTCCCCCGGTGTGACAAAAATTTTTAAATTCAAACCAGAAAAAAACTAGAATTCATTTGAGGCTTTCATCACCTGTAGCTTTTAAATTTGATCACAATAAAACAAATAGAACATAACTAAAAGTTACCATAAAGATAGAGCAAATTGATCCCATTATTCTGAAAGTCATAAAGTTTGCAACACCCATATACAAACATTTTTCAACTGGAATTTAACAGCAGCCTTTGGCCTCCATAGATTCTTGTGGTGAGAAACCAAAGTGGGAAACTTTTCTGCTTGTTAGCACAAGGATCTAGAAGCCTTGGAATTTGCTTAATAACTGCCTCAAAATCTATAAATGCATGGTAATTTTTTGCAAGCTTCATTCGAAATGAGCCATAAAACAATATCCAATAGCGCAATCCTGTATTAATCAGCTGGTAGGATGTGAAAGCCTACCAAACCCGGCCGAAAAAATGATGTTTTATCAATGGCCCTTCATGTGCCCATTATGCACCACACGCACAAAAAAAGGGCTTTTGTTGTGAGCCATTGGTTGTTGACCATTGAAAAAAAAAGGCTAAAATCAATGGCTCAGAACTGGTGCACTCTAGATGTACGCATTAGTACATCCATTTGAATACATCACGAAATCATAGGAAAACCTTAGTGAAAAGCATACAAAAACACAAAGAAAACCCCCTGTTATTATGCTACATATTTGCTCATAAGTATTAGGCCTTGGAAATATTTGTATGTTATTTGAATCCTCTTAGGTTGAAATAGAGGTGAATGGTAAGCTATTACTGCCTCAAATAATTCACTTGAAAATCTTAGAACCTTGTCTATACGGTCATTTGGGAAGGATTTATGCTAGATGTAGTATAAGTTAACAAACAAAAGGAGCCATAGTTATTTGGTTGAGTTTGCTAGATCTAGTGTTGATCATTGAATTTACATGAAGATTGTCATGCAAGAAATTTTTTTGGGAAACATTATCTTTATAGAGGGATGAAGAAACTTAATGTTTTAAGTGTTTACAATTTATAAGATGGAGTATCCATAACAGCTGGATTATGTATGCAAGATTGACAACATGTGAATAATTTGAATTGGACTTAGTTAATGTATGTGTTTTCTTTTTCATTCAAATGCTTGCTCTTATGTAAAGATGATAGAAGGTTATTGTGACTGCACTGCAATAGTCAAATCTTAAGTATATCTTTAGATATGTCTCTCAAGGATAGA
This sequence comes from Isoetes taiwanensis, assembly GCA_021234155.1. Taxonomy (NCBI): domain Eukaryota; kingdom Viridiplantae; phylum Streptophyta; class Lycopodiopsida; order Isoetales; family Isoetaceae; genus Isoetes; species Isoetes taiwanensis. Next base: position 1,316,285 of record JAJEKV010000205.1, on the reverse strand, counting down.
TGGTAAGATTACCAGCCTAAAAGAAGAGACATGTAAAAGAAATGTCTCTCAAGGATAGATGGTAGGTTTACCAACCTTAGAAAAGAGATAGAAAAGTCTCCCAAAGGTAAATGATAAGAATACCAGCTTTAGCGAAAAGACATGCTACAAACCTCTCAAGGATAAATGGTAAGATTATTAGCCTTAGAGAAGAGGTAGAAAATTTTCCAAAGTAGATACCAGCTTTTCCAAAAGGTTATTACTTTATAAGACAGATGATCGAGTTCGACCAGACTTTGAGAAAATCTTTAAGATAGATGATCGAGTTCGATCAGTCTTTAAAGAAGTTATTCCCTCAAGGCAAATGATCAAGGACGATCAACCTTGAGAAGGGAAGAAAATGATATATGATGCTCGAGGTCTTTATTGGATATGATCAAATGAGAAAGCCATCAACTATATCTAAACCTTACTATTATTAAAGGTAAAGTTAGAGATAAACTTTGACCTTTATTTAAAAGCAAAAAAGGACAAAAATGGTTGTTACTTGTGAATAGAAGGACGTCAATGCTCCAAAAATTCAAGAATTCCTCTGCAAGGTTCGTCCACGGAGTGTGAGTCGGGACTTAAGATCAGGCCGAAAGGAGGAGTCTATGGACAACAGATGAATATTCATGTACTACCCTTTGTTGGTCCCGAAGGACGAAGGAGGCTAGATTACTTGGAAGATGGTTAAAGATGGTTATTGGTTCAAGGACACAAGGTTTACTCCTTCAGAGGAGTAAAGAGTGTGATATCTCTGCATCTAAACCTTAGAATTGGATGATTTTTATCTTGCTCGAAAGTTTTAAAAGTATAGTTTTCATATTGGGCTTATTTTCCATAGATTCCTTACGATCTAAGAGTTATGCCCAAAAAAGTGCATAGGGATTGAAACCTGCACATCTAATTTTACATCTTTCTATGTTTGTTCAAGAGCCTAGCCTTACTTTGTATTGCATTCTCTAACTTCTTACTTGATCGTATCAATAAGAGAAGTTCATGTAACACTAGTGGTTGGTGGATGGAAAAATAATAGGATTTTTGAATTAAATGCATGCAGGCTCTCGGATTAGCTTATACTTCTCTATAACAGCTCTGCTTTCCAATGACGATCTATTTCAAGCAATTTGTGTATATCTCCAACAAAATTGAGAACATGGGTCGGATTCCCAGCAATCAAAGGCTGCTTTTCCTTTTAACTATAACAATCCAGGTCGGTTAAAGATGGGCCAAAGGAATGGCATTACCAAGATACCTTTTTCCCTATTTTTTCTAATATTCAAGTTGCATGTTCAACATGTGAAATGTCTGCATTCATCAGCTTTTAGTAATATAAGTATAGAGTTCTTTGTTTTTGTTTCATTAATAATAACATTCGAAACGGGTTGAAACATTTACTGTTCTCTATTTCCTAACATACATACATATAGCAATTCTGTTGATATGAAGAAACCAAGTTCATTACAAATAAGTTGCATGGAACTTGCAATTTGAATAAACTAAAGGTTAATGTAATGTGGGGAGAATTGGAAATTCCTATGAACTAAATAAGTACACACGTGTTCTTTGCCTTGCAAAATGTTAATTTGAAATAAAAGGCTTTTAGACTTTCTTAAACTTAAAGTTTATGTCCTCTACACATAGAACTTTTGTTGTTTTTGCATGATTCAAAGTGACTATCTTTGACAAAGATATAAGGTTAATAAAGGAAGCCTAAGTTAAATGACCTTGAATAACTCTGCAGTGAATACACTTGCGAAAAAGTTAGAAACCAATTTTAAACTGATTACAGAGGACAATTTTTAACATGAAACATGTGTGTTACTATGTCCTTTAGAGCAATTCCATTGATTAAGTTAAAACAAAGACTGTTATCCAATTGCATTTGTCAAGTAAAACTTGCAACAAATGAATGACTAAGTCTTAGACCAATTTGTATCTTTCTTATTCAAATGGGATGGGGTTGAGAACCGTGTCCTGAATGCTACATGTGCAGATGCATGCGGCGTTCCCTCTTCCCCTGTGGGAATTTTTTTGGTCGTGTGTGTCTTTTCAGATTTTGAATTTTGTTCAACCATTTGCTTTTATTGTGTCTTTCCATGACTATGGAGATCGACAAGATGAGCTCTTCACATTTGCTTTCATGTTCTGGGAGATTGACGCATCTAAGAATCACTATTTTTGACATGGAATCTCGAGCTTCATCTTTTATCATTGTGATATTTATTCATCGAAATGGAATGGCCATGCTCTCATGATTTCTAGCTCTGTAGACGATGGTGGCAGGGCAAGGGAATGGGAGTGACAGAACTACCAGTGGGCATTCAGATAATACCCGATCTGCCAAAGGATTCAAAGTGAAATTTTTGCTAGAGTCGGCATGGAGGACGTCTGTCTTGAGGATGCTGAATCCATGCAAATGTACCAATTGATTGATTATCCAGAGCTTCTATTCTATATCTTGATGTATACCAGTTAGTAAATGCATGTTTTTAAGATGGCTTGGAGGAGATGTCATTTTGTACATTTATCATCAAGTGCGTTGATTTTTTGTTTTGCCTAGAACAGTGCATTTCCTTAAAAATTATTTTGGTGCATCGATTCTAACTGGGCTCCTCTATAATAGTATATCTTAATGGAATCAATATATCTTATTGGGACCACCATGGTCACGCAAAGAAGGTCTGATATCAGGTGTGCAAATGAGATGTAATGAATATTTTGCTGATTCTTTTTTTTTTACTGTGTCATCAATATATTAAAAGAATGGTAATGTTACAAAGCAAGTGAGGAGGAAGGAGAACTGCCCCAAAGAGACAGCGATACGTCAACACTCCACAACAAACTCACAGAAAAACTGCAACTCTACTGCTGTACAAACTGACCATCACCATCTACAACACCCAAGAAGTCCCGCCAAATGGCAAACTTCTGCTCTACTAATCCCGGGAACACCAGAAAGCTTTGAAATAGCTTGTACCTGAGTCGAGGAATCAGAGAGGCTGCAGGCTGCTGAAAATATTTTGCTGATTTTGATTAGCAATATCCTCTTTTTGTTGGGGTGTCTAGTTCATTGTAGTTCAAAAATGAAGCTACTTTTAGTCAGTTGAGTAATTAACTTGCATGATTTACTGCAAGTTGAACGATTTGACAGATTATGCATGTTCCTCTATTTCATGTTCTTCTTTGAACACACGAAGACATTTTCAAGCTACAACTATTATATGAGGTTGGCTTTGGTAACTTTCGTATGAGGTTGTCCATATTCTTAAGGTTCATGTCACTCCATTTTCAATAGTTGTGTCATTATATTATTTACATTTTTTTGTTATCTTAGGCCTATTAAATTTCAATATCAAACTTGCTCACTATATCCAGTGCACTGAGCTGACCTTTCATATCTAGAATGGTGCCTAGCAACTACTTCTCTATTTTATTTACAAGACTTCACATTGTAGTGACGATTGAAATTTTAAGTGATTCAACTCCTTCTCCTCATATTCAAACCAGGTTGTCCCAATGGAGGCATTTTCCTATTGTCAGGCTAACATCAATTGAGCCCCCCAACGAGAAGCATCAAGACTTAACTTAAGCGCCCTGGCAGACTATTTACGTGAAAATGGTAGAGTTTCCTCAAGAGATTCTGCAACTTCTGGATATAGCTCTTTGTGAAGCAGAACAAAAACTTTGGTGGCTGTTGGAAGATCTCATTATGCGAACGTTCTTGATAGACCGGGAGATGGCATGGTTGCATGGCAAGGATTCTATCAGTCAATCAGTCCAGCTCAAAATGGGTTGTTGGTATTTTAGGTAATGCCTTTGACCTTAAATCATACTTGATAAGGATCATAAAATGCGAATGATTAATGTGGCCATTGTTTTTGGTACAGATATAACAGCAAATGCATTTATTCACGTGCAATACCTATAGGATTATATGGGGCATTATCTTCCTGTAAATCCTGGGCAAACCCTGTGTTTAGCGTCTGGGTTCGGGATCTCCTGCAAGATAGCCCTCTATGAGGACCCTCGAATCAAAGAGGATGTGAGCGGGAGTCCAATCTGCGTGACCAGCCAGAACCGTGGTCCAAAATGGGAAACGCCAATCGGATGTGAGATACTGACGACGTGGGCCCCAAGGATGCATACAATTGATTTTCAGGAGGAGACTGCATCATGGGCTTCTGTGCCTGATCATGGAAGTCCTTGAGGAGATCAACATCTAAAATCTGAGCAAAGTGTGCACAGGAGGAGGAACTTATTCGGTGGGAATGGGCTGGCTTTCTAGATATACACGAAGAGTGTTGAATCCACCAAGATACTGTAAATAGATCTAGGCAAACTGAATCCCCATATCTTCATTCAAATTTTTCCTGAAAATCCAAAGAGGGAGGTGATGAGCAAGCTCGGGCATATACTCATCCTTGAAGGCATTGGCCCATGTCTGATCCTGTAGGTATTTATTCTCAGACATCAAAAGCCATTTAGCATTTTCATTGCCATGGAAAGCGCGGCTTTGCCCTTCATCAAACTTATCCAGAGTGTCTGCCAAATAGAAATCATGAATTACATATGCCATGGGTTGAACCAGGCGAAAAATAAAGAATTCTTGATCATCACAAGTGAGAAGGCCATGTACCAAGAGGGTGCAAAAGAGACCTTTGTCTTCAATGGATAGATCAAGCCAAATAGTAAGAAGATCATTGGTGGTGAGGGGCTCATTAATTTTGCCATTGGCTTCACTTAAGCAGGAAAAGATGGCGGCGTGAGACAACATAGTCCAGATAGCTGGTGGATGTTGAGAAATCACGTGGAATAGTGAGAGCTAACTGAAGATATGTCTCATGCTGACTCTAAGCTTCTTCAACAGACTGAACAGCTTGCTGCAGCTGATGTTCCATGTCATGAATTCTGTTATGCTTCTCAGCAAGAGGGATGTAATTGAAGACTGACGATTTCTGTGTCATCTATCAACTTCTGTTTCTGGATGTCTGTTTGCTGAGCTTGCAGGGTTGTGATCTGTGTCTAAACTACTGCAAGTTGGCTTTCTAAAGCAGAGATGCCGGCTCTCCTTGAGCAACAAGATGAAGCTGACGGGTGTAATCACTTGCAATCCTGTGTACAGATTCTTACTATCAATCAGAATTTTGTCTTTCTCTTTGAGCTGGGCCAGAAGTTTTTGAATATTGGCTTGGAGTTGAACTTGCTGGTCTTCTAACGTGGCGCGTGTGTCTTGTTCAGCCTTGAGAGCCTCACGGGTCTGAAGCAAAGCAGCGTGTTTGTTCTGAAGGCTTTCTTCAAAAGTCTGAACTTGTGTGGTAGCTACCTGCAGATCACGGTGAACAGCATCCATGGAACCCATATACTGTTTGACGCCATTCATGAAGGACTCCTGCGAGTCTTGAAGCCGGAGCATGCATTCAGCAACATCCTGTTCGTCGTACTGATACAACGCTCGTCTTGACGGGGGAGGAACAAGAGGTTGAAGCTGTAAGGACGGCTGTGGAATGGTGGAAGTAGTGCTTTGAGAGACTTGGTGGGAGCGGGAATTTTCAACTTGTATGGACTGGGAAGAAGGGACGACGATGGGATTCTTGAGGGCATGGGGAGGGTTGTGCTTCAGGGCGCGGGCAGGAACTTTCTTCTTGGAGATCCAGGATAGCAGGAATGACAGTATGCTGATGACTGGAGGCCGCAGAAGGGGCTTCAATATTTGTGGGTATCAAACGGCTGTGCTCTGGAAGGCAGTGATTGATGATGGCTTGTAAATGGGCTCCCATGGCGGATTCAAGGCCAGAATCTGGAGACTGTCTAATACGATCCACTTCAATTAGCAGGCGCTGTAACATGATTTGGGACCAATCTACAGAACTGATAGAGTAAATGGCAGCAATGACAGTATGAAAGAAATGTTTGTTTATGTGGGTGTTCTTGATGGAATAACCATGGAACTTTCTCCACAAAAACTTCACAAAGGCTTCATGGGGTTCGGCAATGTTGGTGAGCTTGTGAGTGGTGGCCGCATATGGTGTTTGGCCATATACTGTGACATCAAAATCTTGTAAAGCAACCCAATTTAACGAAGGAGTTTTTGTAGGTAATTAACTGAGCCAAAAGATTCTGATTGAGATTGATACGATTTTGATCCACCACCGTTTGATAGCATGCATCTGTCTTGACAAGATGAGCAACGAACTGCCGGAGTTGAGGAGGATTAGGGACAGAGAATTCTTGTTTGGAGAACTGAAACAACCCCGCCCCTCGATTTGCACCTTCCAAAGGGTCGCGGATAGTGGCATCGAGAAAATGACAGATTAAAAAAGCACTGGATCCATCGGTGCGGTGGCCTGGAGTGTAGGAAGCTTGGGAGAGGCTGCCATGGCGATCAACAAGGAAAGTAGGAAGGCAGAAGACGGACAACGATGGAGTTGCGAAAAAACTTTGTGTTTAGGGCGCACGTCTTTTCAGGAAGAGGTTTTATATGCAGCATCGAAAGTGGAATCTGAACCGTCAGTTGTGCCAGATGGTAGCAAAGATGAAGAAAGCTTCCCGAATGCAAAAATTTTGGTTAAGTCCCGAACCACAACTAAGAGTGAATGAAGGGTGAAGATGAACTGTAGTGAACGGTAGGATGCATGGGACGTCATGAGAAGGTATGAGTAATGATGGTGGACGGTCGTGGTATTAAGGAAAAATAATTAAGAGTGGCAACTCGAGAGTCGAACGGCTTTAAAAATGGTGGCAGACATAGCAGTGCATAGGGATTGTACCATGACGAGATTTGTGGCTGGATAGCAGAATCTTGGATTGGAGTGTGCCTTGCATGCTGACACATCAGCAGCAATGTGATTGGGCCACGATAACAGCCTTCAGACGGTAGGACTATATAACGGCCAGATTCCACTATCGGCATTTTGGTTCGTGGAAAAGAAGTACCATTTAGAAATTACTCCAGTTCCTGCGATTCCACTAGCGATGGAAGTTAAGCCTAGGATTTTGCTTCGGAAGAGGTATGGAAGCAGACGTAGAAGCAAAAAATGTTGCCCTAACTGTCAGGGGATGCCCTCCGTCTTTTACAGCAGAAGCAACTACCAAGCTCTTAGATGTTGCTACGCATCAGATCAACGCTTCAGATTCTGTTGTGGTTTAATTGCCTCCACCACAGTGGAATACATTGGCGAAAGGTTTGTTCCGTTCAATTGAAGGCAATTCATCAAAACTGTCAAAGTTCCGTCTCTGCAAGTGGAATCTCGTCCTAAGACGCGCAAGGTTGCGAAAGGAGAACACCAGTTTGTGCGATGGATATGCCCAATATTAATGAATGGATCACTTGTAAAATGACGGATTTTGATCTTTGGAAGCTGCGGAACCGAGGAATCCCTATGGACGGGTGGCTGGCCGGGGCAGCGGATAATCCCGACCCAATAACTAATCCGCAGGACGTGGTGCTGCACCTGCGCTGGGACCCAGAGCAGTGTCTCTACCTCATCCTGCGCGCCTGTGCTGCTCCAAATCCGGAGTAGCCGTGCTTTTTAACTTAGGATTCTGTACATAGGGCTAAGCTCGTAGCGATTAAGTATGGGCAATGCCCAATTTTGTTTTTGATGCTGCTTTTATAATATAAAATATGTTGCCACTCACTCTTGTGTTTTTGTGTCTGAGTTGTTGTCAGTTGAGTCTGTATGAAAAAGTTTAAGGCGAAAGTCATTAACCAGAGTGGGTAATGGAGTGCCATCCAATTCAACAAGTTGAAACACACTGGGTTGCTCCACTTTAAGAATTTAATAAGGACCAAGCCACCGAAACTTCAATTTCCTCGGAAAGTTTTTGTATCTGGAATCGTAGAGAAGAACTAAATCTCCTTCCTCGAATGTCTTTGCTTTGATGTGCTTGTCATGCCATGATTTCCTCAGCAAGTGGATCGTGCACCGTAGCTAGTTGGAAACGGAGAGACAGAAGAACATACTCAAAAGGCATGTGGGCCTCCTGCCCATAAACCAATTTGAATGGTGTGTGCCTGGTAGCAATTTTGAAACTGGTATTATAAGCCCACAGAACAGTAGGTAGTTTTTCCTGTCAGTCTGTGCAAGAAGCATCACAAATTTTCTTCAAGATGGTAAGGAGAGTCTTGTTTGTGCTTTCTGCAAGGCCATTCCCTTGTGGATAACAGGGAGTGCTTTTCCTGTGATGAATGTGTAAATAATCCATCAATTCCTTGATGGTCTGATTTACAAAATGAATGCCACGATCACTAACAAGTTCCGTGGGACAGCCAAAACGCGTGATGACATGCGTGTAGAGGACCTTAGCTGTACTGGCAGCAGTATTGTCAGGAAGTGCACAGACCTCCGCCCATTGTGGCATAAACCGTGAGAACCAGTATGTAGCGGGCACGGGTGTGCCACACGGGTGCATCCATTGGGCCAACAAAATCCATTCTCCATTTGCTGAAGGGTAACGGGGTGGCAACTGGTGTTAAAGGAGAGCATCACGGGCCGTGGGTCGACCCATACGCTGACAGACGTCACAATTGCGTGCTTGATCGTGGGCATCCTTGAAGAGCATGGGCCAAAAATAACCTGCTAGAAGAATCTTGCGGGCCACGTATCACCACTGAAATGTCCTCCACCAAGACCTTCATGAGCTTGACGAACAATCTCTGATACTTCATGAGGAAGAACGCACCGACGCAAAATCATGTCCTTGCCACGTTTATAGAGATGCCCCGCAACCATGGTATAGTCACGGACCTCACGAAGGAACT